>VZTN01032992.1:148172-186407 GCA_013400515.1 Erpornis zantholeuca | reverse complement strand
ATTTCAAGTTACCTGATCAGATTGTATCGCTGTTGTACCCAGCTTTCCTGAAACACATATGTAGCAGGATTCCTCATGCTCCCCTCACAATGAACCCATGTGCTGTTTGGCCAGATTGAAAAATCATGTCCTTTTTAACGCACTGTAATGGAGAATATTTAAGGAGCCAAAACCATTTAGCTGCTTGCTCATAATCTGTCTGCTTATGCAAAGGAAAGGTTTAGTCTGAAAATGTACAGTGGATTTCCAGCTGCTCTTCACTGCAGTGATGCAGCCATTGGGAAAACAGAGTCCTTAATAAGGAGCAGGTGACTGAGTCATCCCTGCATGTGTTCTCAGGCACTCTGTTATGGTCCTGCCTTTCCAAGGCAGATCTGTGGCTTGTTGCAAAAGGAATTCTGTATCCCACAAGAGAGGAGGCATACAGGCTCTCAAAAAGATCAGGTAACTTGAAATAAAAGTCATACCGACCCTTTAACTAGCAGTGGCATCGCCACACAGCTTGCTACAAATGAAAACTGACAAATTGTCTTAGCAGGATACAGGCTTTCAATTTGCTGCAGTCTCACATCTTAGCAATTCCAAGCTACAAGGATGACACATGGAATTGACATCTGTTATGGATGGACCTGTCCAAGGCAGGTGTGGGTTCAGCTGGAGAAAGGGAAGAAATGGGGGCTCCTGATTTTACCATTCGCTGGCAATAGAAGTCTCGCACATTCCTTTTTCCTACTCTGGGAAAAGACCAGGAAAGGGCTTGGGAAGCTGAGAGCATTGAGATGTTATAATTAGCATGAGTTCTTTTGCCAGACATTCAAATTCTAGAAAGTGAGCCCCTCCAGGTTCACTTGGAAAAGTTTGCAAACTCTTTTCTGTTTTTCTCTTAGATTCAAGGGGAAAGCAGGTCTAAAAGCTGCCAGTACTTCTTTATTGGAATCAGCTGTTTTAGCTGAATCTAAGCCCAGCCATATAAACAAAGAAAGAAAAAGAGTTTTGTGAAAGCAAAACCAAAAATAGTTTGTTTGAAATATTCTTCTCTCTTTTTCTCTCTCTCTGTCCCCTGCAATTGATTTAACTTAATTAGGATCTATTTGCTCTCATAGATTAGAAAAAACCCAAACCAACCACCACTGAACAAAAAAAGTAGACATGTAAAACAGTAAGAGATGTTTTGCACTATTGGGCTTATGTTTAGTGGGTTTGGTTTGCCAAGATAAGCCTCAAGAGAGACAGCACCTCATTTTCACAAATATCCCTGGAGACAGCAGGTGCTTTCCAAATTGTCCACATTTGCATCTGTTGAGTTCAAATAGCCAAATTCATCAAAGAAGTACTTATCCACTAAATCAAATATCTATGATTCTTTCCTGTTATGTCCCAGACTAGAATGGAAATGGACAGCTGTCCAATTGCAATTCCATTTGAAAGCATTGGATGTGAAAAAAATCTGATCAAGTTGAAGGAATGATTCCCATGAGCTATGCTTTTTCTGTTTCACTGCAATATGGGATATTTTCCTAAGTGTTTATGGGGTATTTGAAGATGCCTAACCAGAAATCTCCAAGAAGAAGGGGCCAAGCTGGAGATTTCTGAAATACTCCATTTACCATTTGCATCCTTTTCTGGAAGGATGATAGCAATCTGCCCAAAGATGTGAACGTAAACAGACACCTAATGAAGATGGCTTGCATTGATATTCTCTCTGGTCTGTTCAGGACACAGAAAATAAAGGTGGATTTGCTGGGAGAGATTGCACTGCAAACAAACACATTCAGAGTCATCTCACTTAATCTTAGTTATCCACAGAGCAGACATCTGCATTCATACTGCTTACCCTAGGCTTCCATAAAAACTAGATACACTAGCCAGATACCAGATATAAAGGATAACCTGGGTAACAGTCACATTTGCAATTAGCAGAGAAATTCTCTTTACAGTCTCTGACACTGTTGATGGGCAGGTTAAGAAGAGCTCCTTTATGTATGGAGTTGAGGCCAAAGCCCTACAGACTGGCTGGCATAAACTTTTTGAAAGCCACAATGCTTTCAATTACAAAATGTGAGAAGTCATAATGAAAAAAATAGTGGTTTTGCCTGTCAGAAAAACAGCCAATAAGTTATAAAGATCTTGGCACACATCGTTAGTGTTTGTGGATGTCTTTTGCCATTTTAACTCCCTTGTTACTCAGTTAATTTTTAATTATTGACCTTTGCCCGTGTGAAATTTGTGGCTGCTGTAGGTGAACTCCTTCGTTTGCCAGCAATCCAAGTACTTTTGGTTGGTCTCCCACAGATGAACACTGCATGGAAACCTCCTTCATCAGTTGATTTCTGTAGATACTGAGTGAAATGCGCAAAAATCTTCTGAATCACAAAGTCCTGTAGCACTTTTATCTAGAACAAAACCAGACAATTAATATTTGAGCAGAGCTTTCAAATATAGCTGTAGCACAAATATTGATAAAAGAATTTAAATGCCCATTCAAGAGCAAAGAGAGGTGGGTACAACTTATCTCAGAAAGCAGACTAGCACTAGTTCCAACTTAGTTGGCCATGGGATGTTTCAGTGGTGAATGCATGGAGAGGAAAACCCTCTTCAGCTGCTGCAAGCACCCTGAATGGTAAAAGAGCAACTATTCAAACATGGTTAGAAATGAGATAGTAGGAGACTGTGATTGTCCCAGCCTGCCACAGAGAAGCTGTGGTGTCACCAGTGATGTAGTGCACCATTGTACACAGCTGAAATGGTCTCAAGAGGTTGTTGTCTAGCTTAGGACATTTTGTTTATTGGAGGTAGAACTACTTTCTTTACCACACAGTGTAAAGTACATTATGTTTTTAATCTTTAATTGTACCCTGTAATTGGGTGCAGAGCATCCTTTTGGACTTCTATATCCACCTGATCATGCTTTATCAGGTCAGATGAATGAGTTCAGCTAATGAACATCCAGGGACCTGTGCTTTCTCTCTAAGCTTTGCCCTTACCTGTGGTGAAACTGCATCAGATCTCTCTGGAATATACAAGTTGTGATGTTGGGAGTCTAGAAGTCCGTGCTAGACACTGTTCCTATTTGACTCCAGGTTAGCAAGGTGTTCAGTGGCTATAATCACCAACATGATTTGAGTTGCCAGCTCTGGGTAAGAAGGAAGTGTAAGAAGCATATCTTTTCCTGTCTTCTTTCAGTAACCTGTGAATGGAGTTCTTGATCTCCCAACCATTTCCTTTTTTCTATACTCACAAATATTTCTTATCTGGAGGTTTGATATCTGGGAGTTCTTTTCTGCCATAAGAGCTGGTGCTCTGGAGAGACACCCTGAGGCCTCTGACATTTCAGTGTGAGATGCACGCTGCTTTGTGAACCATGCTCTTGCGTGAGAGAAAAAGAGGAAAGAGTTTCCAAGTGATCATGGATCTTTAATGGGGTTGGTGTAGGCAGGCTGACTGTACTAGAATCATGCAGGAGATTGGTTGCACAGGACCACAGATAATTCCTCTTATAAATGTCATTCTCTAGGTCAGTGTGGCAAAAGGACCTCTTTACAAAGATTTTCCCTGCTTTGGTTAGGCTGGTGCTACTAGACCTCTTGCAGAGTTGAAAAAGGGATGTTGCTAATTCAGGAACTGGGGGCAGGCCAGGCATCCCCAAAAACATTGTTTGGCCAAAGCACTTCCTGTGCCTCATCCTCCAACTTATCTCCCCAGCAAACATGACCCAGCACTGCCAGATTACAAGTGCTTATCTGCAGGGAGTGATGACTAACTGTTTTTACTCTCCTAAACAAGTTATTTTGGGCTTTGGCAGGGGAAGGGTCAGCATCACATGGGCATTCTCTCAAAGAGAGGGCCTATGTTTGCTCTCTCCAGTGCTTATGGAATGCTCAGTCTCATTGCCGTGACTCCTCCAGGAACCCTGCTGGGTATTGCTATAATAAACAGTTGGACTCTGGATAGCTGAAAACTCTGTTTTGGAGTTTTACAGCCTGGGGATGTCAGGGGGAGGTTGAGAGGAGGAGTGCACAAAACATGGCTGGTTCTTGGCATGCATGCTGAAAACTTTGAAGTCTGAAGGGACTTGGGTGTCTGCCTAAGCCAGATAACAAGTCTGGGAGATGGGAAGAGAGCTTTGTATGCAGATTTGGCCAACAGCTTCTATGTGAGGAGGAGACCAGTGGAAAAGAAAATAAGCCAAAGGAAGGTAAAGGAACATTTTCTCACATCCGACAACAATGATCTAAGTAGTTCCAGCTGTTTGTGTGTTGGTGGGAAGGAGCATCTACTGGTTGTGCAGGATCAGGATGCAAAATTGACTGCTGACTGGCTGCGTCCTGGTTCCTGAGAATGCACACACACTGTTTTTCCCAGTTTCACCAAGTCAGGTATCTGCAGAAAAATATGGTTTGAGTTTATGCCTTTGCAATCTGTACCAGTTTGCTGCTTGAAAGTGGTGGTGGCACCTTCAGCACTGAAATGATGATTAGCATCTCTTATCCACCTCAGAACTCCTCTAAGTCCTTGCCCAAGGACATCAACCTGGAATGCAATAGGTTTAGCAAACTTCATGATTTAAGGTCTGCTAGGCCTTTGTTTTCCTTGTAAACAGTGAGTTTGAAAATCTTTATAGGTGCCCTGAAGGGATAGATTAGAGGTTCACAGTTACAAGGAAGGTAAAGCTATAGGTGGGATCCCAGAGTCCCCATCACTGGGATGCCTGTGGAGGTGAGAAATGTCCTTCTGTGCCAGAATATGAAGTGGAAAATGGCAGTCCTTGAGACATTACAGTGTTAGAGAGCAGAAGGTGACCAGATAGGCCTGTCCTGAAATGGTGCAAAGGAGTGGAGGAGTTATCATGAAAACCATTAGGTGAATTAGAAGGGGACCATGTATTAGCATAATAGAAAGTACTATATTTTAAAGTGGTAAATGTGCTCTTGATACCACTGGGAGTAAGTTTGCTACTATGGCTTTGTAGAACTAATTCACACCTTTTTTTTTGGTTTCAGATTATTTTCTTTTAAAAGGACCATAAACAATTTCCTAGTCGAAGGCCTGAAAAAGCATCACCATAACAGAGATGGTCACCAGGACTATGGAGGATAATGCTTCTTAGAGAAGAAGGGGTTTCTTACTGGGAAGCTGCAGGTGATTAAAATCCTCTAGCAGGAGACCAGAGAACTGAGGTTAACCTTTTAGTTTTCTACTGGTTTTTGTTCTGCAGTTTTTCCATGTGACTAAGTTGATAATTTCAATGTTTTGACTGTTTCACCTTGCAAAACAACATATAAAAGACAAAGTTAAATGCTTGGCAGCAATACTGTGGCACTACCCCGCAGCAGTGATTCCTTACCCTGAACCACAAAGCACTCTTCCTGCTTCTGCGGGTTCAGTGGTTGGGGAGGTCTTGCCACGAAGCAGATAAATGAATTAATTTGGTTTGGTCCAAATGAGAAGAGACCTAGGCTGGGGTTTTTAGTTGCCTTTCCTCCTCCCCCCGCCCCAAATTATTTTCTTTGCTTAGTTCAGTCTGTAGCACCACCAAGGTTGGTGTTAGTAACACTGGGCTAGGGGTTGGAGAAAGAATCCCGTCCCAGGGGAGAGCCGGTTCCAGTGACTCAGCTGAGCTCTGTTAACCGAGTCATAAACAGCTCTGTGGCCAGATGTGTAGTACCCCTCTACACTTTACACTCCTTTCCTGCTGTTTACCACTCTTTACTGGTTTCATTTTGTCAACACTAAGGGGCTTTAAATTCCAACTGAGACCACACCTGGGGAAGGTTTGTCAGTGGCAAGGTGTCTTCAGTGTAGAACAAGCAGGTACAAAATTCTGCAGACTTTTGTTTCCAAGCAATGGATCTTGTTATCCTTTCCCTTAGATTAAAGAGACCTTTAATACCCAAAACATTCTCTGCACACAGACTCTAAACCAATCAGGGTGTAAAGTTTAAAGGTGCTAATGGCCTGCCATTAAAGGTCACTGATGTATACACATGCAGACCCTAATTAAAGGGACCTTGTAGGCTAAAAGAGAGTCTTTTGTCTGACAATTAAAGCTCAGAGGTTCCTTTGTATTGCAAAGTGGCGCAAGGGGAGAGCTGACATTCAGCTCTCACCTTTGAAGGTCACAAGTTTCCAGCAGTTTTTAGGTGAGGGGTTTTACAAGGGGTCAGGAAGTTCTTGTCGAGGTCTTCAGTTTAGTGTGAAACTTTAGAAAAGATAAGAAACCTCAGGCAGTCGCTTTTTGGGCAAATCAATGAGGTCTGTGGTCTCTGTGAGCTGCAGGCTGCCATTTGTTAGCCCTGTTCACAATCTGCTCCTCCCCACAGAGGTGTGCTGACGAATACTTTATAATAAACTAATCACATCCCAAAAATGGTTCTTTTATTATTGCCCCAAAGGACCCCCCATGATTTATGAAGCATGCTATTGTTTAGGAAAAGCTACTATTGATCTACAAAGTAGCAGCAGTATTAACAGTACTGGAAGAAGAAAACCCACCAAAACATTTCAGTCTTTAGATGCAACGCAGGTTTTAGATGTAACTTTAAAGTTTCCAGCTACTGTGAAGCTGAGGGTAATTATAGTCATTTTAAAAGGTGGAAGGTAGAGGGGCTAACTTCTACCTTTTGAAGGTTTAGCACAAAAAAATCAGGTGCTTATGATTGTATACAAAACCTATTCAGACTGATTAATTCTTAGAGCCCTACAAGGAAAGGCTTTTTCACATGATCCATGAAACTTTCCACTTTTGCTGGACTTGAGTTGAGAGCTGTGAAAAATGATTGTTCAGATAATATACTGAGCTACTAAGAAAGGTGGATTAACATTAGAGGTAAGATAATGTAATATATTAGAAAACAATAGAGAGGAAAAAAAGAAAAGCAAACTAAAAAGTATACGGTCCACATGCTTTACCAGAAAATTGAGATTATGATAATCTGTTGTCACAAGAATACTTTTTAGAAAGTCTGTTTGATATCCTAATTTGATCAACACTACATAAAGTGTAATATTCTGAGAATTTTCTTTTGAAGTGTTATATGTTGTTCACTTGTCAAAAAAATTCTTTTTAAAGTGCATCAGAAACTAAAAAACTATATTAAAGATATCAAGCAATCAGGTTCCAAG
Organism: Erpornis zantholeuca; assembly: GCA_013400515.1. Lineage (NCBI taxonomy): Eukaryota > Metazoa > Chordata > Aves > Passeriformes > Timaliidae > Erpornis > Erpornis zantholeuca. Next base: position 179,285 of record VZTN01032992.1, on the reverse strand, counting down.
CCTCTCCTATCAGTTTGCGGAACAAGAATAAGAATTGCAGAAAAAGAGAATAAGACATAAATGCAAACATCCAACTGCAAAAGAACCTTGAGAAAAGTTTTGAAGGTAGAACAGGTCAGTAAACATCCTCATGTGTGACATTCCAGCTCTGATGTTGCTCACTTGCTCAGAGCTGAATGAAGGTAAACTCAGGCCTGATTTGCAATTTTATGTCTGCCCCCACCAACCTTTGCTTATAGGTGATTTTTCCATTGAAGTGGTTTTAAAAGCAAATCCACTCTGATGTTGCCTAACTTACAGCTGTCCTAGACTGGCATTTTATACCTTCATGCTGATACAAAGAGTGCTCTTCTAAGAGCAATCTAGACTGTAAAAGAATTGGCTGCTATTGAAATTCTGATCTCCCCTCTGATTTCTTCCCCTACCCTGTTCCTTGTCCTATGGCCCTGCTTTCTCCTTCACAGTTGCTCTGTCCTTTTCCAGATGTGACCCTGGGCTGCTTTAGCTCCCTGAGCCAACAGAAATCTAACCCTCTCCTAGTCCTTTCCTGTCCTTTCCTCTTTGAATTAGTTTTCTGCCCAAGAAGTGAGTTAAGCCAGTCCAGGGAAGGGAGGAGGGCTGTCCAAACCTATGCCACAGCTAGCCCTGAATGGGAGGTCGTGGAATGAAGTGGGATCTACCATTGTTGGTAGCAGTGAATTTTACCTCATACTACAGCACTATTTAGAAATTATTTTAAGTGTTAAGAAATGTGTGCCACTCACTTCTTGTAAGGTAATACGAAATAAATAAATTGTGATTGCACATTTCTCACCATTTTGAGCTATTCAACATCCCCTTTCACTCCATCTTCCCCACTTGGTGACCACTGGCTGAATAATCCCTCGCATGCAAACCTCACACAGGCTTACCCTGTCTGCTGGGACAGAGGCAGAGCAAAATATGAAGCTGGCCAAAGCAGGGATTTAAGACTGCTCTTCTTCAAGGACTGATCTGATGGAAGTCTGTGCCATTCCCATGGCATTGGGTAGATAGTGGCAAAGACCAGGCCTCAGCACACCAACATGCTGTTCCTGAGCTGCCAGACCAAAATTCAGTGTGTGGCTAGCATGTGATTTATAAATCAACATAAAGCCACACATCATAAGGGAAAATGAAATTGAACTGCTCATTTCCTAAGTAGAAAAGATGTAGAGTTAGAAAGCTGGGGAGAAGTAAAAGTTGCAGCAAGGGGGAAGCAGTTCTCCTGGTGAAGATTTTTTGGCATTAGCTTTTCCTTCTCCCTTCCCAGAGGTGGAGAAGCTAGCAGCTACTTGAGAAGAATTGCTAAAAGGATGGGGGGGGAAGTGTTCTGCTTTGCCTGTGATATTCCCATCTGTAGGAAATGATGGACCCTAATTATGCAGATTTCCTTAGTGAATCATCTCTCTACACTTTCTCTTACAGGAAATAATAGAAAGTAAGAGTGTTCATTAAGTATGTTGGGCTGCTATCCTTGGAGACTAAAATCTCCCTGGAAAGGCTCATGTGGTACATACAGTGCAAGCTCTCCACATTAGCATGCTTCAGCTCTCTACAATTCACTCTGGATAGCCATGGGAGGAAAGTGCAATTTAGCACATGCAAGTGCACATGTATTTTTCCAGGAAACCCACATCTGCCCCTGGGGAAAAAAACCACCACAAAACCGCCCAGATGGCATAGCCCCTTGGCCTGAGGTAAAACTCTCTGAGCTCCAGGGACTACAGTCTGCATAATTTCCCCCTGGAACAGCTACCTGTGTGTGTGTATGTGTGTGTGTTAGCAAGGCAGTTGCCTTGTGGTGATTCCCCTCACACTGTGCCAGGTGGTTTCCTGTCCCGGGGTATCTCTGTCCAGTGGGACAGAACCATGGGAACACTTTTCCATCAAGGACAAATGGCTTTCACCCTTGGCCCTGACTCCTGTTTTGTCCCATCCATCTGTCCTGGTTGCTCAGCCGCCTGCTCTTTGCACTCCTACAGACTTAGGCATATAAAAGAGATTGAGATGGGAGGGAGAAATCTCAGCAATGTAAGGGATGACAATGCAAGGGGCTTGTGGTGCAAATCCTGTGTGTGGCTGGAGATGATGGCAAATCTTGCTGCCAGTGGGCCTGGGGGGAGCTGGGCTGCCTCCCTGTCCTCTCACATCTCCCTTGCCTCTCCCTTCAGGCCTGTGAAACCATTTCTCTTACTGCCCTGATTGCTTACCTAGTGCCAATTAGCAATGGCTGTTTTGTGATGTTGACCAACACAGCCAAAAGTCACAAAAGGCACTGCCAGCTCTGGGTGCAGAGGCATCAGGTGAAGTGTAGGGAGGCACTGGATGTCAATACCCGAACTGCTTGGTCTGTAAGTGGACCTCTGATGTACACTGTGAAAAACATTCCTGCTTTTCTGTCTTTTGACTCAAAAGAAGTAACAGTGTGACATTTTTGGTCACACTCAAAGTTGAAGCTGTGGCATGTTGAGGGGAGGGGAGCAATGTGCTGAGAACTCAGACTTGTGTGAAACACAAAGTTTCTATTCAGAATCCTGGATTTAAAACCTTGGCATGTTTTTGATCTCATAAACACTGGCATAGCACACTTACAATATCTAGAGAGAACGTCTGGAATTCAGATTGTTTTATGTAGTGTTTAATATAGTTGGGGTGGATGTGAAGCACTATAGGACACCATAATTTTCCACATGGAGTATTGTTCCAGGATGCTTCTGAAACACTCTGGCTCCATCACCATCTTATTATACTTGTTAAATAGAAGACATTAAATAGAAACAGGTGATCGCCCAGTGAGGGCAGGATGGGATGGTACTTTGCATTTTGACATAGCCTCCACAAAAGTGTATCCTGTCTGAGTGCTGTGAAGACTGTTAGAGTACAAGTGTTCTGCTTTGCCTGAAGTGAGGCACTTTGCTCAAGTGAGGCTGACATTAATCCCCAAAGTCAGCGTTATCCATTCCAGGCTGTGGGACTGGGTAGTGAACAGATGTGCCAGAGCACACGCGCAATCCTTATGTGAAAATACAAACCACTCGTATTTTGGAGGAGCAGGGCTCTGGTATTGGCATTCTTCCCCTGCCTTAGACAGACAGTATTTCCAGATTAAAAGACATCTGCAAACTGTTTTTGTGGTAGTGGGGCAGGAAACATTTTATAGGCATTACATGACTGTATGGTATGAATATTCAAGCTACATTTTATTAAAGTACATAACTCCTCTGACATAACTGGGTTATTTCTTCCTCTAAATTTAGCATACAGCAACACTTATTTGCTTAATAAGGAGTAATATTTACTTTAAGGTTCCCATGATATTTACTTTGGGACCCAAATCAGTTTCTGATGACTTCAGTGGTGATTGGGTCAAATTCTTCCTTATTTTTGTGAAAAAGAGATAGGACCTCTCTCATCATTTTTCCTTTCCAACTTAGAGAACATATATCAAAAGCAGATGTCCAAAAAGAGCTGCAGAAAGACTAAATGAGGAGGAGGTAATCTGGAGAGTAGATTGTTTTATAATCACTATATAGCGTTCATAGCAAGTTTTCCATACCAAGCTTATTATGAGAGTTCCCAGAAGATAGAAACCAATTAACTCTTTATTTTGTCAGTGATCATTCTAGGTGTTCTTTAATGGGCATTATTCTTGCTAAATTATGAATGAGCTTTATAGCAAGACAAATGCCATTATCAGAGTTATTTATTCATGGGCTGTCATCCTTAACATCCCCACACGAGTTTTTCTCAAAGTTTAGTATCGATCATTTGCTTTAATCAGATGCATCAAGGGACACTCAAAGAATCAGCAACTGCAACCTTGGATATCAGCATCTCTCTCTGGGTCTTTGCCAGATCTAACTGAGCACTGAGGCCATGTCAAGCATTAGGTAACAAGGGCAGTAAGCGGGAGCTTACTCTCCTTACATTAAGGTAAGTGTCTGTGTGTCCCCCAAATTTTAACTTGACTGATGATGAATCACCCTGCACTGACATGCCCATTACTCTGCTTTTCCTTTACTTTACTCTGAGATCCCTCAGGGCTCTGCATGGACTGTGCCCTGAAGAATTGCTGGGAGTGCAGAAGGGTCTTGCTCACCCTAATGGTATTGACTGCTGTTTGCTCTGTCTCGCCAGGTAAAATCTTTTAAGACGAGAGTAAATATTCTCTGCTCCTTGGTAGCTAGGAGGTTCAAAACAGTCTAAAATCAGCATTACGTTCAATGAGGCAATTTAAAATGATACAATGCCTTTTACTGTTTATACTGCTTACAGAGCAGACAGGAGAAAAGCATAGTGTCAGCGCCTGGCCTGTCTCAGTGAGTGCTTGCTTCTGCATCGATCTACATGTGTCAGAGACTGTCTTATTTTCACTCTTTATTTCTTGGAGATTCAGCTCTACCAGATACTAAATCCAGGCACACGCAGTAAGAAATCTGACCTTTTTCTTTCTTCATTGATACACATACATGGTGTCCCCAAAACACTCTGGTTAGCAGACACTTCACTTTAGGCATGAGAAAGTCAAAGTCTGGATCTGAATGAATCATTTTAGATTTTTTCCAAACTCAGTGAGGAGAAACGGGCATCTCTAGGTGTCAGTTTTTCTAAGAAGGGCATTTAAGAGGCAGCAGACAGGCTTAGACACTCAGATCATTTTTACACTACTAAACTGAGCCAGGCAATTGCACAGCCCTGTGCACCAGTGCATGACCATCCATATGGTCAAATTGTGAGCACCAGCAGCAGCCCAGCACTCTCCCAGACAGTGCCCACACACAGTTTGGGGCTCAGCATGCGCCTGACACATCCTCAATAAGCGTGTTAAATGCGGTCAGGCTGCTTTACAGCAGAGTTTAATCATGTGGATGCAGAAAAAGTTAGCCCAGGGTGAAGCCCAGAGATTGGAGAATGGGTCTGGTCTGGTGCAATTTTCTAATACAGAGGAATCTTTAGAAGTCTGTAGCCAAAGATGACCTGAATCCCACCGTAAGTGTAATTTTCAGTGTTTTGGAGGACACTACAGCACATTTGTGATATAGTGGGATAACAAGTGACTTCCTCTCAGAGCAGTATAAAGCAATCCTAAAGCCCTGCAACATGCACTTAGAATGCAGATTTGCTGTATTGGAATCAGATCAATAAATTGACAGGAAGTTATCCTTTGAGGATAATTCTCTTTTCAGTTACCAGAGTACAGATCTAGAGAAATCTCACTGAGGTCCAAGAAGTTACCCTGGTATAAACAAGTGCTGGAGACTCAGGCCTACTGACTTTTGAGTTTGATCCTTACACCAGCAAATGTCTCTCAGACTCAGGAAATCCCAATGACAAATTTCAAATTCAGTTCCACATTTGGACATTATTTGTAAAATAGGACATTTCTCTGTTTTTCCAATATCTGAAAAAAACCCCATGCTTGTTTATATTTATATTTATTACCACAATAATTAGCCCTATATAAATTATCTTTACATGGTATTTTTGTAAATATCTTCTATTGTTAATACTAAAGGTTTCACCATATTTTAAAATCATGGTTTACCACAGCTCACTGTGTTTCAGTACAGCCTGACCTCCTTATCTTCTTGCTGGAAAAGACAGTAATAGACAGAGTGTACATATTCCTTTTAAAATGAGATACACAATTCCCTCTTTCCCTCGCCACTAACACACTTTTTTGAATTCCAAAGTCCCATCGTTTTTGCGCAGATCCATCTGCTTCTATTTTGAGGCAACTATTCCTTTGGCTCTGGAGTGCTGGGTAGCACTCCTGCTAAAGTCTGTCACCGTCTCTGGTTAATCAGCTGGAGAAGCTGCTGCTGCTATCTCTGCAGCACTCGGTGCCCATGACAGCCTGGGGAACAAGAGGGTTGGAAGAGAACCTGTTTCTCCCACATGCTGGTGGAGAACAAATCACTTAGGCGCCAGCATTTTTTTCCCCACTTCCGTGTGTTTTTTTCTGTAGCAAATAACAGTCTGGATAGAGATGCACAGGAATTTAAGGTACAGCCATAAAAAATGACTATGTATTATTTTTAAATAATTGAAACTTAAAATATCCAAAGTAAATGTAGATTTCCCAGTAAAATGGCAGAGGCAGAGGCACACACAGGAGGCAAGGCTGTGTAGTTAATCAGAATACTAATTTCTTCTGGTCAATGGAATACATATTTTAAAGATAGTTTTGTGTACTCTTTGTGCGTGTGCATGTAGATATTCTACCAAAACAAAACTAAAGTTTTGAACTGGATAGAACATTTGACTCCCCAGCCTTTCTAGTGAATTAAAAACATGTTTGGGAACGAATGCCAAGCTTCACCATGAGTCACAGGTGACAGGTCCAAGTGCATGGGTTGGACCAGGCTGCTGGTGCTCTCAGGTCTCTGCCAGGCTGCCCTGAGTGGGTGGCTGCTCCTTGTCAGAGCCAGCTGCCTGTCTGCAACACAGCAGAGCCCATGGTCAGGAGGAAGCTGTCTCCAGTTCCAGTTTGTTTAGCAGCACCACAGTGTCGAGCCCTGGTGCACAAAGAGAGCAGCTGCCCTTGCACTCGAGGTGCAGCAGGCTGCCAGAGGCATTAACCACAGCCAGAGTTTTGTTCCTAATTTTTTTCATTCATGCAAACCCCTCTTGCATGAATTCCACCTGGGTTCAGGAGAAGATCTCCTTGCTCTGAAATTGCACTCGCTGGTGCACCTCTCTGACTTTTAGCATCTCCATCCTGAACATGTCTTTTACAGGCATCTAAACTGTGTAGAACTAGGCTTACAATTCTAAAGCAGGTACACACTGTGGAAAATGTCACCTGCTTTCCTCAGCTTTGTGTGTTTTCAAATTCAACATGAACAGAGCCTTTTACCTCATCAACCTCAAAATGGAAGTCCTATATTTTCATAAAAAGGAATTTTGTGATTTTCAGTGGTCATTTTTATTGATTTGTTTTCTGGATGAGTAGCAGACTTGCTCTTTTTTACTTCCATTTTCTGCTTCCTGGGCTTTGTCAGGGCTTAGAATACTTTTCTTATATAGTGAAGATAACATTTGATGAATCAAATGTTTGACAACATATTCCTGCTTGTCAGAAAAGGCATTCAGGGAACTGTTTTTATAAGACCAAATCTGTACATTCTGCAGCAGTAGCTGAACTTTCCTGTGTAACCTACGTATGATGGCTGTGCCTTCCTTCCTTCATTCTAATCTCTGGGCATATTCAGTGGTGAAATGTTATGTATGCCATTTACACCTTTATTCTAAATGAGCTGCAGAAAACAGCCTTATCACCCTAGTGTCATTTTTCCTTTCAGAGCCTGAAATGCAATGTGTTAATTGCCAGCTATTACTTATTTATGATTATTGCACCACATCTGCTTTTTTTTGTGATTCTAAAATCATGTTCTGGACCATTACTGTTATTATTGCAACTACTGTTATTTATTGTTCTTATAAATGGTGTAAATTATGCTTTTCAACTAAAATTAAGAATCTTTTCTAGCTTTGATATATTTAGGTAATGCTGAATGAAATAATGGCAATAATAATTTTAACACTCACATACACCCTCAAACACAGAAAGACTGCTGACTGTGAAGTTTGGTCAAAGCATGGTTAAGGGAAAATTGTCAAGATACAAAGGGATTTATGCATGCATTTATTACTTGTGCTAGTGGGAGTTCCACCAATAAATCCCTTGGGATGAATGTGAGGCTACATTCTTCAATGCTAGTAGAACAGACCTTCTCTTCAGCAATCATTTTATTTCCACACTTTAATGTTCCCATTCTATAGTGCAGCTCTCTATAATTTTTCTAAAAGATTTTTTATCAGTCTTGATCATGTTAGTTGATAAATGGTTGAGAGGCACAGACTACAAGGAAAGATGCAATGAGTCATGCTGTCTCCTAGAAACCATCCAGCAAATAGCTTTCAACAACTATTTCAGCCTTTCCAAGTACCCTCCACTCCAGTACTCTCTCAAGATCTAATATAGACTTCCACATTACCTGGATGTTCACCTGCCCAGGAAAATTTGGGAATCAACAGTAATGAAATTGAGTCCTTCAGTACCAACCCAGATGGATGAGGCTTATTGTAAAAGAAAGCAAGAGAGCATTGACAAAGTAGGTTGGTGAGGGAACCATATCCTCAACAGTTTAGCCCAGTCTGAACGTGGGCTTCTGCCAAATGCAGCAGTTCAGGACTTCCCCTGTGCTCTGACCACAAAGTCCCTTCCCTCAGGACTAGCTGTCATATCATCAACCTTATGAATCAGCTGATTTGTCCAAAAAACGTACAGGAAAAAGAAAGAGATCAGTTTTCTGTGTTGTGAGGCTCTGCAATTGCTGCTGTCAGCACAAGAGATGCTTCAAGAACATAAGGCAGGAAGCATGGGGGAAAGACTCCTTTAGGCTACAGGGCAGTCAAAGGTTGTTCACTGAGAAACAACACCCTCAGCTAGAGTGGTTTATTTGAAGGAACAAATTTTTAATTTTACTAAATAGGTTTTCTGTGCCTAGAGGGCTTCAAGAGCAATCCCAGGGACCTTCCTGCTTCCCCCACATGCTGTCCTGGTGCAGAGGTATGGCACAAGATGTAGGATAGGACACAGGGTTTTGTGGACTGGCTTTACTCAGATCCATCACTTAGTGAAGAGTCAGTTATTGCTGTAAGACACAAGCTGGGCAAGGTCCTTAGGCTGTGGGCATGCAAAGACTCCATAGGCCTGAGTCTGGAGAGAGGCTAAACCTCACCGAAAAGTGATTCCCAAAAGCACTTGTGTTGTTTTCTCCAGTTGCCTGTCCACAAAAAATAAGGCTTCCTCTTAGGACTCCAGTGAGATCAACTGGAATTTGCATTCCCATTTAGCAGGTAGCAAAACTAAGAAAAAAGAACATAAATAACTTGCCTAAAAAATGGAGTAAAGCTTAACAAGAAGTAAAGTTACTGCACCCAAGAGGCCAAGACCCTCATTTCTGTGGCCTTATGATCTGGCCATGTCTCTCTAGATCCTGTAGCAATTGTTTCTATGGCAATGACCTACAAGAAAAAAGTTATATTTGCATATGCCTTTACTGATCTTGCATTTCCTTCAAATTCTATTCGAATAGATTAGCAATAAAGGATAAATATTGGAAGAGCCCTGTGTGGAAATTATGAAGAAGAGCACCAAACCCTTTCTCCTTTTCTAGCTGCAGTACTCCTGTGAGCCCTGGTATCAGCTCCAAAGCTGCAGTGACTCCCAGGGGTCCAGTCAGCCATAGCATGGACACGCTGAACATCTTGAGGTGCTCTCCTCCTCCCTCTTACTGAAGCAACTGTAGGGTGCATGATAGCACTGACAGCTGCCTGTGACCCACTGGGTCCCTGAACTCCTCAGATGTAAGTGCCCTGCAGCCGTTCCCAGAGGGGACCCTTTACATAGAAGTCCACAGTGATACAGCCAAAACCTTGTGGCATGTCCTTCATAGACAGAATCAAGAAAATAAAATTATTAAATTGTCAGATGATAAAGGATCAATTGAAATTCCTTTATATAAACTCATTTTTTATATGTGGATTCTAGCTAGTTTACCCTGTCTGGTAGGAATATCTTTTTACACTCAGAAAAAAGAGATATTTTTCTATGTTTTGCCTAAGAACTTGTTCTAAAAGGCTTTGCAAAACTATTTAGCCTTTGGGGATTTTTGTTTGTTTGTTTGGGGTTTTTGTTTGTTTGTTGTTTTGAGGTTTTTTTGAGGGAGTTGTTGCAGGGGTGGGGTAGATATGAAGGGAACTTTCAGTGGGTTCTTGACACTGAAGATGAGGTTACTAAGACACAGAGATCTGGAATTCAGTCTCAGGTTTCCAGGATGTTGGTAAGCCTGATCTTGAAAGGTCTGGGAGAATGATCTATTCATCTTCCCTGAGGATGTTTTGTTTCTCACAGAACCAATCTCTTTTTTCTGTTTGCTCCTACTTTGAGGTCGTAATCCCTTGTTTGTGATACCAGCAGGATTCCCACAGCAACAGATTATGATGTCACAAGCAGAGATTTATGAAGCCATAGGATAGACAAACAGGAAGAAGGGCACTGTTGTGATACTCTTGCAGCCCTGTCTGCAAACTCTTTTTGTAGTAAAGTGAGAGGAAACCCATGTTACAGAAGTTATATTTTAACCTTCTAAGTGGCTGGTTATCAAAGTGTGACTGAGCATAGATTTTCAGCAGCAGGTTTTCTGCTTTAGAGCCCGTTCATAAATCCTGACTGAATACACTAAAATCCTGTTAGGCAATTTCACAAATATCATGAACAATATGAGGAAAATGCATTTGCATGGACAACAACTACAACAAATGTCTCTGTAAAATGGAGGAGGAGACATTGGGAGGCACAGAAGGCTGATCAAGGGATATCCTGAGCAGGGACTGTGGCAAAGGTAGCCCCATCCCTTTCATAGCCTCATGGGAAGTGGGGAAGTACAGAGTTTCCCCTTTTTCTGGAAAAACATTACTTCTCCATGAATACTTCCTTGATTCTGTCTCAGCTGGACTGTGTCACTTTGGGCGCTTCTCAGTGCCCATTGCAGACATATGCATGAAACAAGGTCTCTAACACAGAGCTCTGCAGGATTTCCTCCACCAGTGAATGAGTTACAGAGCTTCAGGTCTTGTGAGTGGCCAGCCACATGCTGTGGTGTAGTGCTCAGCTACGAAATTCACCCTTTCTTGTCACTTGTCCCGCCTTTGTCCTGAACAGAGATGATGGAAGGTTTGCCTGTCCAGCTGGGCCTACCACCCACCTGGCTCACAGAACAGAGGACTGGCTTTGGAGAGCTGTGCAGTTGGCATGTGTAGTTGGTCTGTGTTTTTGGGAGCAGAGTGTGTGGGGTTTTCTCTCAGTGTGTGACCTTTGCCTGTCCTCCACAATCTTCTCTAACTTGTCCTTGTTTGACCCTACCTCAAAGTAACCAGAATATTGTTCTGAATCTAACTTGCACAGTAACTGACAGGCATTTGATCCGGCATTTTACTGAGATGTAACCAAATGTGACTTGTCAAAGAAATTCCCCAACAATGGCACTTGTGCCCTTTTAGTGGTATTTTATTCCAAGTTCTAGACCTCAGCTTTCCCTGTGGTTTAGCTTTGGGTTGAATTCAAACCAGAAGGAGCATGTTTTCTGGATCAAAATCAGGAGCCGTAAAGAATAGCTGAGTTTCCACAAGGACATCTGAAACACATAATTGACTTTGTCTTGAATATGAGATTTCTACCAGGCCAATACAACTGAGACCTCCTTTGATTTCAAAGATGTGAAAGAAGTCTATTTTCCTTTCAATTCTTTTCAAGAAAAAAGCAAAGCCCTTATGAAAATCACATTAAAACTGTAAATTGGTGTCAAGTCCTTCTATTGATAGGACCTCATTGCTGATTTTCCTCATGGTCACAAACCATACAATAAAAACACAGATAAAATGATTTATTTTGTATTTATACCAGTCACACAAACTACACATTCCTAAAAACCATGCTTTTTTTCTCCTACAGACACAGGCTGCATTTTTGCACTGACCCAAGTAGTGTTGTCACTAAGAGGTCCCAATATCCTCCTAAATATGATGTTCATCACTATCTCTCCTTGGATCTTTCTGTCAGTCTGGCAAAACCATTCTCGTGTACACACTTATGAACTTTGATTAGAGAAATCATAGAGTAGTAGAACTACTTAGGTTAAAAAATTAGGCCCTTTTAATACCTGTAATGTCCTTAACTCAGTCCCACACATATCCTTATCTCCAAACTGGAGAAACATGGATATGAAGTGTAGATGATTTGGTGGATAAGGAACTGTTGGATGGACACAGCCAGAGTGTTGTTGTCAATGGCTCTATGTCCAGGTGGAGGCTAGTGAGTAATCATCTGTCTTGGTCTGCCTTGGTGACCTCAGCTGCTGCTCACATGGCTTCCCCTCAAGGCTTTTCACCATCTCTGTAGCCCTGTTCTGGATGGTCTGTAATAGTTTTAAATCCTTGTTATGTTTTAGTGCTCAAAATTGCACAGAGCGGTCAAGATGAGGCCACACCAGTGCAGAGTAGAGTGGGACCTTCTCCTCATATCACTGCTTGTACTGGTCATATATCTATAAAACTAATATTTACCCAGAGTTTTTTACAGGCCTGTCCCAAAATATTAGCCCTGCAACCAGCTCTGTCTTGGTTTCAGTCTCAGATCTTTACTCCATACCTACTCCAGTTTAGACATGACCTGAACAGCTGTCATTCAACCTCAAGCCAGTCTTTGACCTTCATACATGCAGAATAAACCCAGGTAGCAGAGCAGAGGGTTTGGTGACTGCTACTACACTTTCAAGACAATTCTAATTGTGATACTTGATTTAGTGCTTCTTTTTGGAATCAGAGACACATTCTGATTATGAACAAGCCATAAACAGCTGTGGCACTAAAAGAGATGGGCAGACACAGCAGGCAGAACCAACACATGGTGCTTGATGTAACTCTCTAAGATTGTTCTTGATACATGCTTTAGTGTCATTTACTTTAAGAAGGTTATTCTTAACAACACTATTTTAAAAACTGTACAGAATTAAGTAACAATCATACTGATATTCTGGACTTCCTCATTTCTTGAAAAACAAGTTGTCATGTTATTTTAATTTCATCACAAGTACAGCCGGTAAGTAAATGTAAAAATCCCCCCCTTAAAGAATGTATTAATTTGTGCTTGAATTTCCAAACCTTGTGGATTTTTACTTTGCTTACTTAAAATTTGTCCAACTTTCACAAACTACTGCATCCTCAGTCACAGGAAAAAAAACTCCACAAATGTTAAAATTATTCGTTTCTAAATATTTTGAATGCCAAGTGGGGAATGAATAATGAAACAAAGAAAGTGTGTTTCTTGAACATGACTTACATTAGGCTTACACCCACACTTTCCTTAAATAACTCTGATAGTGGAACTGTACTATTTACTTTGCATATCTTCCAACCCACACTAATGGTTCTAAGAACCCATAAAGTCCTACCATTTGAGGATGTGAGGTGACTTTACAAATATGATCAGATCATAATGAGTAGATAGGTTTCACGATCTCCATTTCAGACATGTGGGTTCTGAGGCACAGAAGTTTAAGTGACATTCCCAAGGACACAGAGGAAGACAGTGAGAGAGATGAGAAGCCCAGAGTTCCTGACCTTTCTGTCCTGCTCACTAATCACAAAACCGCATGTCTTCTGCATACCTCAGAGATTTTTCCATTGCTGCTGAGGAAATGACTCTTTAGATGTGTCGTGTGCTTGGTTCTTTCATCAAAATTCCCTATATAGCAAGTATAATCTAAGAACCTTTTTAAGGGAAACAGTGAAAGGCCAGAATCAAATTTCTGCCACTTTAGCCTTAGGAAATTCAAGAGAATGTTTCTTCTGAGTGGATCTCTGACAGGTACTTGTCACAGCAGCAGGTGTCCTTCTCTTTTGCAACAGCCCAGAGCATGTACCTGGGAGAAGTAAAGATCTGTTATGGTTGAGAGTCCTGGGCGCTAGCACTAATTTTCTTGCTGAGCGTAGATACCAGCTAGACTATGTGCACTTCAGAAGTGATTACAGAAGTGCCAGAGCTGATGTACCTTTTGACAAGTCACAAAGAATATGGCCCCCAGGAATCAGTTCATATAATCTACAAAGTCCTCTCCATTCCCTGATTAACACAAGCAGTCAGATTGTGCAATCTTTTCCATAAATTTAAAATCTTTTTTAAAACTCCTTAGCCTTTTTTGGTCTGCTAGAAAGATGATTCAGAACTTTATAATTTTAATGGTTCTCTTTAATATCTTCATGGCACTCACTTTTATTAACTTAGAATATTGTCACAATACTTGAGCTAATTTTAAACAAGGAGTCTTTGGAGCAATCTCGCTGGGCAGTGAGGCTCGGCAAGGGGTGTCTTAGTTCACTTTTCCTCATATTTAGCATAAACCTCCTGACAACTTCATGCCATTCCCTCAGGCCTGTCACTGATCATCAGAGAGGAGATCAGTGCCTGCCCCACCACTTTCCTTCATGAGGAATCTCCCATTGAGCTTCCACTAGTGGCAGGAGCTCACCAGATGAGCTTTTGTCAGATGTTCTAGATTAATTTAATCTGAAAGGAATCCATCTGCTGCCTTCTACAACCATTTTGTGAAGTGAAGCAATCAGATCAGGAGATCTGCTTCAATACCAATCTGTATACAAACACTGATGTTAACACACTTTTGCTTTCTTAGGCATAACAGGCCACATGCATCTGTGTGTTGATACAAACAAAGATCACACTTGCCATGCTCAGAATAGAACAGATGTGACCCAGCTGTGGTATGGAAGTGAAGTGCTGTGATCCCACTATTGTACCCTAAGGAGAGTTTAAGTCTAAAATAAAAGAAATACCTGCTCTCCGTGCCAAACTGGGAGCAATTTTCCTGGGCTGCACCAATTTAATGTGTCTTTTTGGAACAGGGATAAACAGAACTGGACATGCCACTCCGGATGAGGCTACTGTTCAGAGCTTGTCATTTAGATTCTGCAAATGCTGCTAGACATCACTACATCAATTACAGGCAGTTCCCATTTCAAGGCTATTTCAGCAATTGTAAAAGAGAGAAATTTAGCCATCAGCTACAAATAAGGCAGGCAGACAGTGCAGACCCAAAATAAAAGAATTATAGTGTTCTCGACCCCAGCTCATCAGCCCGCTCTGAGCAGCACCCAGGCAAGTTTATATATATGTTAGAAATGATCCATAGTCGACCATATGAAATAGCCAGGACATATTTCCTATGAGCTATAACTATCCATCTGAAAGATGGTACAGAGAGTAAAAAAAAAGCACAATGGGAGAAGCACGTGGATCTTATGGTATTTCCCCTAAAAGGTATTACTTGGGAAGACTTTCCCTCCAACTGCTCAGATCTCAACACTCCTGGAGTTCAAAATGGACTATTGACAAGCAAATTAGGACTATGATGGGACAATTAGGTTGATGAAAATGAATATTCTGGGGTTGTACATTTTCATCAAATTTCTCTTGTCTAATGGACAACATAATCCTTCCTGTCCACATAACCCAGCATTTTGCATTTATGCACCACAGGCAGAAAGCTTAACTATCAGTGGGAGCAAATACGACTAGTTGTGAGATAAAAGATGGAAAGGACAAAGAATAATGGAAAAACTTCTATTTTTGACAGCTATACATCTTAAACACATAAAAGACTTAAAAGTTGGAAGGCAGCAGACTCCCAAACACTTCACAGTTGCTGTCATTGGGCGCTTTTTGTCAGAAATCTGATTCTGACTGACATTTGTGGGAGTAGAATTCACAGGAAGGATTGTACTGAACAGTAGCTAGAATTTGGCATATCTATATTGAATCATACAGCACACTACAGATATTCCTAAACTGGCTTCTCATCTGTTTTCAGGGTAATGTTGTGTCTTTGATAACTAGCCATGCTGAGGGGCAGAGTTATTTTGTTAAGATCCTGTGCTAAGTAAATGTAGCTCTTCTGCCTCTAGGACCTGAGCTAGGATGTTGATATCAGGGTGTTTTTGCTTACGTGGATTTGGGCAACAGCCAAAGGTGAAGTATTGCACTGGCAGGTGTGGACGTGTCTTCAGCTGGTGATGCTGCAGAGAATGAAAGGTTTATCTGCACCACTTTCTCCATGTCTTATCTTCCTATTTCTTCTTTCAGCATAAGGAGGACCTTTGATGTACAGATGGTTTTACCTAATTGTAACCTAACTCAAACACTTCAGGTTCAAAAGTTTTACTTTCAGTGTTACTGGTTTCATATTCTAACAGGATGAAACTGGGATAGAAGGCTCAGAAAGAATAATTTCCAATATAAAAAAGAAAAGAAAAAAGAAAAAAGAAAATAAAAAATAAAGAAGGGATGATCAAAGATGATTCAGAACTGTGAACAAACTTTGAGAGGGTTATACACCTATCTGAAGATATTCTACCTGAGATTCTATAACTACTACCTGAGATTCTACAACTACCTGAATAGAGATGATAGTGAGGTGGGACTTGGTCTCTTGTCCCGGGTAATGAGTGACAGGACAAGGGAAAATGACCTCAGGTTGTGTCAGGGAAGATTGAGGCTGAACATTAGACAAAAAAAATTCTTCGAAAGGATGGTCAGACACTGGAAAAGACTGCCCAGGGAATTGGTGGAATGACTATCCCTGGAAGTGTTCAAAAGGCATGAGGATGTGGCACCTGGGGATATGGTTTATTGGTGAATATGATGGTGCTAGCTTAATATTTGCAATCAATCATCGTGGAGGTCTTTTCCAACCTTAGTGACTCTGTGATTCTATGATGAGTAGAATGAGAAAAAAAGAAAAATAATGGGAAAAATAATACACTAGGTATGGCCACAATCCTTGTGGCCAAGGCAAGGGACAACCTGGTTTTAAGAACAGTCTATTGCTGCTGACTTTTTTTTTAATTCTCTGTTGTGTGTCAATGTGTGTCTCTTCTTTTTAAATTGAGTAATTGCATCATTCTGGAAACAAAATAGGGAGACTAGCAACCTTACATTTCTCAGCAAATAGTTTTAGACTCTCACAAAAATCTCTGTCATTCTTTCTTTGATTTCTAGCTGCCTCTTAGAAACTTTATTCTCACACTGGTGGATGGGGTGAGAGCCCAGGGCTTATATGCTCGGAGTTGGACTGTGGCCAGTGGTATTTTAGCTGTACTTACTCTTTGCCAGATCTGCTGAGAACATGTGACGACATTTTTGGAAGGGCAAGATGTCTCTCAGAGTTCAGGGAACGGGTAGATTATCTGTCACTGTAACTGCATATGTGATCTAAATAATTGCCTGACTCGAGTTTGCAGTCTGGGCTGAGGTGCTGCTTCATTGCTCTGATCTCAGGGAGCCTATCTCCAGAGCTCGGCACATGCCGTGCTTCTGTTCAACATAGTTTCACAATAATTTTCTCAATTGAAGGGAAACTCTTAAAAATAAAAACGTTTAGATGCTTTGTAGTTGTCTGTACCATAAAATGAACGAAACTTCCATGACCTTCTGGGTCTTCTACAAAGACCCTTGAAGTAGGGCTAGCCTGAGGGGTGGGTTAGTTGGGTGGCTGCCCAGCATGCTTAGGACTAGAGTGCACGACTGAATTTGTAGGTTAATGTTTATCCCCAATCAATTAGCGTTTTGGAAAGGCATGAAATTCTGGCTTGCCCTGGGCACTGTTTGACTAAAGGCCAGCCACGGCTGGGAGCCCCAGAAGGTTGCAGATCTTGGCTCTGTGGGAGGCCTGGCTATATAGTGGCAAACAAGCTTTTCTCCAAAGACTCATAGTGCTCTGCTCAAAAGAATTTTTCATTTTCCACCTGTGGCCATGAAAAAGGGTTGACAGATGGGCTGTTGTAATGGGCTATTGTGTAAATAGCATGCATTTAGCAGAAATGCTGAGGGTGTGTATTTACAGGGGACTTACATGGATTTTCACTGTAGATGAGGAGAGCTCCAGAAGAGCCACTGCAGGCCTGCTGCATTAATTCCCTCCATGGAGTAAAGTATTTTCTTTTTCTTTATTAGGTTCTGTTGGAAACAAAATGCAGGAATTCAAGGAGGGAGGAAAGGAGTTGCTTTGAAATAATGTGTGGTCTGGATATTAATGGTCACTTTCTACTAAGCTGGCCTCTCAAACCTCAGACTTCCAATGGCATTTGTACTAATGTACAAAGGTTTTGGGTGATTCTACCTCATCTCTGTCCCCCTAATTCCTGTGCAGAATATTCAGGAATATAATAGACAGGGAAATCTGGAGCAACTGAGAGGAGAGGACTGTGAAGTGTGTATTTATGGGCTAGAAGGAAAGATAAAGTAATGTGTGCAGGTGAGCTATAAAATTGACTGCAGAGGGTTAGGAACCTGAAGTTTGGAAGTGGAATCTGGGAAACAATGAGAAAATTGGAGTAAAGAGAAGATGTGAGGAAAGAAGATACATTATTTTGAAAAAGCAGTGAGGAGCTGGCAGGAAGACGATGATCCCAGATAAAAATGGACAAAAATAGAGGTGAGCTGGAATAGCAGCAGTACTGGAAGAGCCTGTCTGAAGGACACTAATGAAAAAGCAGGAGAGGTAACAAGCGCTGGTCCCTGGGTGACCCAAGAGGCAGGTGGGGACGGGCGGCCACCCTCTCCACTGCTGGCCTCAGCAGTGTGTCAGCTGGCAGGGCTGGTAATACAGCACTGACAGGGGGATGAGCAACACATGGTTTCACTGGCAAAGGATAGCTGTTCCCAAGGGACTTCAGAAGTTTTGATATATATATAGAAGCAGGTCTGGCTCTCAGGCACAAGGCCAGCAAGTGAGAAGAGAGCCAGTACACATGTCCTTGTTAGTACTCCTTTCGAACGGGGACCCAGCCTGTGTGAAAACTCCCACTCTCAGGTCTGCCTAGAGCAGCTCCTGATTGCTATCACGCAAGTTCAGTGTCAGGCCACCAGAGATAAAAGCGTCCCTCAACTTTTCTCCAAATCCTGCAATAAGCCCACGTTTCTGTTCCCAGCTCAAGATTATGTACTCTGTCTGACAGTGCAGAACAATCACAGCCAACCAAGTGGCACCATGACAATCCACAGGGATATTTTTGGAGGGTGGGAAAGTTTTCTGGAATCTATGCCAAATACCAATGGGTTCAGCCAGCAGGGAAATTTAGTGCCACTCATCTCAGGTGCGTCAACTTTTCCAGGCCTTCACTGCTGCTGCAACACTTCACAGCAAAGGGTTGTCTCTGTGTGAAATATTTAGAGGGTATGTTCATGTCCTTCTTGTGCTGTTCTCTGTGCTGACAGCAGGAGAAGCCCTGTTTTCTTGGAAGATGGTAAGACCCATGATTTATGGAGAAGATCCCCCTTCCTGTCCCCAGACACAGAAGTCATGTGAACGGATGGGGCACTGAACTGGTTTTGACTGGATGGGAGATGAGTCATGTCTGGGAACTGTCATCAAATCAGCAGAGAATCAGGATATCCAGGTCCTGTAGAGGAAGATTGGCCTAAGGAAAAGGTCCGCTTAGGCTGACATCTCAAGACTAGGCCTGAGGTTGTCTTTCTGGGCACTTGCCTGCAGTTCTGTTGCTGCTCCCAAATGAAGGAATAGCATACTCATTAAAGACAGCTGTACTTCCATGCAATTTAGTGAACAATTTGTGCCTTCCCAACACACACAAAAAAGTACAGTCAGTTTTGTTGTTGATTTTTCTTTTCCGATTCCAGTCAATAGTTAATAATCATGTTGTCATTTTTTAAAGAGTTGGCACCAAAACTTCATTCGTTCCAATAAGAAAGAACCACCACCAACTTATTACAAAACCTGTGATTATCTCACAAAGTCATATTCTTGACATCTGGTAAGTAAAGGTTTATTTTACACTTCAAAAGTCAATCTGCACAGCTGACTAAACTTCTTCAGAACTGTAAAGTCTGCTCTGGTAAAATATTTGGGAAAATAAGAGTTAGTTTAAGAAAATATTTATTTTAGATATAAAATGAGTACCCTTTTTTTTTTTTCTGTATATGGGAAAACATGACTTTCCTTTAGAATTGAAGAAGGAGGTGGAAGAAAGATGAAGCATTTCCTGTGTACTGTATCTGATTTTTCCAGAAGCAGAAAATGACAGCTGAATTGGTTCACTGTACATTTAATTTAAAGCTCTGCATTCCTAATTTTTTAGATATAACATATTGTAACATTGATGGGGATCAAGCTAGGTTCCTGGATTATTTGCAGAGAAAGTTCTCGAAAGTACTTGTTTCACGGAATCTTTAATTTGCAATCAAGTCTGTGCTTACAGGGGAATTTTGGCTTGTCTGTCAGACTTGGTAATGCCATTAACCCAGGTGAAACAATCTAATTATATATATATGTATATATGTATAATTATAGGCCTTGGAAATGACCCTTAGAAACACAAAAGTGACCTTAAATATCATCTAGTGACCTTAAATATCATCTAGTTCCAAGCCCTGCCATAGGCAGAGACCACTTCCACTATGCCAGATTACTCAGTCCCATCCAGCCTCCTCTTGGATGCTTCCAGGGAGGGGGAGTCTACATACTCTCTGGACAACATATTCAAGTTTCTCTCCACAATCCTAGTAAAGAATTTCTTTCTCATATTTAATATAAACCTACTCTCTTTCAGCTTAAAGCCATTCCTCCTTGTTTTATGTCTACATGCCTTTGTGAAAAGTCCCTCTCAAGCATTCATGTAAGCTCCCTTTAAGTCCTGGAAGGCTGCTCGAAAGGTCTCTTCGAAATCTTTAAGCTGTTCCAGCAGCTGATCCCAACCTATTTATTTCTCTTTATCCCTAGCTCTGGCCATGCATGTGTGGTACTTACTGGACAACCTTGATATTATTGAGAGCAATGTTAACTGCTGCTGTAGACAACTCAGGTATTTTTTTACCATCTCAGAACACACCTCTACAACACAGTGAAATATGTGCATGAGTCTTTTTTGCTCGAGATTGTGCCTTTTTGACAACCTTGGCCACACTGTGTCATTTTTAGAGAACAGAAAAATCATCTCCTGAACTAAAGAAATAGACATTATTTTGTAATGTTTTGTCAGAATAATTTATTAAATAAAAATTCAATTTAATCAAAATCAAAAATGTTCATTTCTGTTTTATTACCCTCTCCCAGAAAAAAAATTAATCATAGGCTGTCTCAGGATGCAGGAGATCTGGAGAATGGAGTGCAGTCATTCTCTACAGTCACTTGTCGCAAGCCAGGAAAGGAATCAATTTACCAGTCAGTGGCCAGCAGTCAGAGCAGATACATTTCTGATGATCACTGAGATAACACAAGGATACAGAAAATTCAGTTAATACACGGCTATCTTCAATACAAAGAAATTTTGATTGGTTCTAGCCAGGTAGTCTTGGACCTTATCTTATTCCTTCAGGTCAGCTTTGGGTCAAAGATATTGATAATGAATTGGAGCTTAGTAAAGTACATTACATCTTGCACAAATAAGCACCTCATCAGCAGAGTTAAGCCCTGAAAAGAATATTTTCTTGGGATTATGCTGGTAGGGTCAAAGGGAAAAGTACAGGGAAGGCATGTGTGACAGAAAAGAGGAGCTGCACATCATATGTCTTGCTGGGACTTGCAAGGTGAATTCCAAAGGGAAGATTTTGAATTTCTGTGAAAAAAATAGACAAGATTTTTTTTTGTTGTTTGCTTCAGTCCAGCTACAACAGATTAGAGCATAACCAGGAGTGTTAGGTGGGATTGGTCATTGCAGGAATTTAGATATACCTATTAGCTCCACAACTCTTTTAGTAACTCGTCCTTAAACCTGAAGTATATCTATGACTTCAAGAGTAGGATTCTTTCTTGCCTTAACTGGGCCATTAAAAATGAGGTGTCTAATCTGAGTGGTTTTTTTATCCCCCTTCTATTGTCACTGGAGAAAACCAGGCATGTGTGCAAGGTGTCGTTTATACGACAGCTGTAATGACTTTCTCACAGAATACATTTCTTCAGGGCATTACAGAGCGATCCTAGACAACTTATTTTAATCATGTTGCATGTTAGTCATTTCAAGGTTGCTGAGATAAAACCTCCTTGGTTCTCTTAAATTCCCTCTCTAGGTAGTCTTGCAAAACAGTTCAAGACCTGTCGCTGGCCTAAATCCTGCCATAACTTGCATGGATTCTCCCATCAATATCAGTGCCTTTGTCTCGGTTTGAAAAGACAGGTGTCTGCTAAGGAAGGCAGAAACCTCCCTTGGAATGCAAGATGCAACCCCCTTCCCTCTGAATTATTATAATTTTGAAATCAAGGGCTTTCAGGCAGAGATATGGGAAATAAGAATAACAGTTCTTTACTAATGATTATACACACACACACACACACACATATATATATATATAAAACAAGGCAGGAGAAAATACTGGTTTAAACTGACAGATGTCAGGTACAACCTGATCCCCTCTTAGTCAGGGGACAGTGGCAGTCCCATAAGATAGATGGTGGCTGCAGTTCTCCTGAAAGGGATGGATGTAGTCCTGTTGAAGAGGTGATCCTGGAGAAAAAGGTCTGGTCTTCCTCAGAAGGCCCAGTGGTGGGTATGTAGCTCTTGTCCTCTGGGAAATCCAGTGGGAAAAGCCTGCTTATGATTTTCAAAATTCCAGTTTATATCCAGGATTGAGTTCCTGGGTCCTCCTTCTGGGTGGAGCTTCTCACAAAGGCACTGATGAGCCATTAATCAGGAGGTAGTCCAGGGGCAGCTTATCTGTGAGTCATGGGCAAGGCACTGATGGGCCATTAACAGAAAATAGCCTTGAGGGGGGGAGGCAGGGAGCACTGCCCCACCTGGTTCATGAAGATGGTCATAGAATACATGCTTTTGGTCACATCCCAGTTTCCAACCCAGGACAGCCTTCTAGAGGAAACCTAGTAGCTCATCTGCTGCTAGCAAATATTAAAGCCAGGAAACACAAATACAGCTAGTGGCTTTTTTCATTAGGACAACAATCCAGGAGAGAAGTTCAGCTTCTCCCTAAGTCAACAGTATTTGAGACTTCATCTCCTGTCTCCTGGAATGGGTCTTTACCACTAAACTGAGTGGGAGGGAGTGGACACCCTCATTCTCCAATCCCAAAGTTTTTCTGCTTTATATGAGCAACTTAAACATTCACTGAGAAGAAATGTACCAAGTAGCAGAGGCTGATTTAAGTAACTCTCCTATTTATTAAAATGTTTTACTATTACACGTTCCCGTGAGCAATTTAAACTGTGGGATTTAAAGTCAGCTTGTTCTTTTTCATTTCATTGTGTAAATGGGTCACATAAAATGGAAGAACTCCAGTATGAGGGAACAAAACCAACGCAAACCTCTAAAGCCCTTCATAACAAATATAGTGTCTTGGGTAGTTAGAATAACAGGGTTTAAATTAATTAGACAGAGAAGGGAATTGAGCTCAGAATGCCAGTCTCTAGATGACTGCTCCAGACACTGGAAGTTCTGGAAAATATGGTGAGGAATAATAACATTTCCTTCTCCAGATGATTTTTAAAAGAACCCATTATAGAAACAGCTCTTTGCCTAGTTTTAGAGAAAAATCAGGGCAGCCATGAGATCAATGTGTGCCCACACCCTGGTGATCAAGGAGAAAGGATGTGGAACTCATGTTTTTTATTGTAATTTCTTAAAAAACTCCAGTTCTGTGGACCATGTTGTTTTAGGTAGCACTTCTTACAGATTAATCCATTGCAATGCTTTGGGTACATAGTAAACCTGGATGCATAAATTAAAGACTAGGGGCTATGGTGGTCTAAAGTGCAGTGCTCTTATTGACCTAATCTTAAGCTTGCAGAACACCAGGCAAACCTAGGTAGTAATTTTGCATCGATTTATTTTGAATTTGATCTTATGGTCTAAGTTTTACCCTAGAGTCCACTACCAATTTCTGTCCAAACCCATTTGATGTGAACTTTGGGTATCTTGTCTACATTTCACGTTATTACACTTCTGTCCATTGCAGTTCAGCTCTGCAATATTGATTATAACTTCTGTTGTCTTTATGAAGCTTTGGGAGTAAAGTGTTTTATAATAAATGATGGGACTTTTCCATACCTACTAGTAAAATATTAGCACTGGGACATAGGCTTTGTGTAAGTGTTTTGGGTTTAATCCATCCTTTTATATACTGACCTATGCTATCATAATATATTTAACATATTTTTAAAATAAACACGTTCACATAGGCTGTGGATCAATGAGGTTTTCTTCCATGGGGAGATTGATTTTCTGGAAGCCTAAGGCTCAGTTATGACTACCTGCTTAGTTTAATTAGTTGTGAAGCATTGGCACTCTTATCCCACTCATTGCACTTGTGGAAGGCAGCCCCTTTGCAGTGGTGGTTGCATTATAGTATATGACAAAATGCTGAGAGAGGTTTAATATGAGTTAGAATCAAGTTAATACAAAATGACCCACAGAATTTCCACAGGGACAGAACCTAGTCTTTCCACAGCTGATAGAATAATTCCTTATGAAATGATAACATTTGGGATACCACAACTTCCAAAAGAGCATAATATACTAAATGTCAATCAACATGAGTTTGTGAAAATAGTTCTTGTCAAACCAGCCAGATGTCTCTCTCTGATGGGATTACAAGCTGGGTTAATAAAGGTAAATAACATTGATAATATACATAGATTTATGTCAGGCATTCATCTGAGTACCCAGCAAGCATTTATTTAAGAAATTCTAATGACTAAAAATCAACACAGAACACATTGAGTTTATCAGAACTGACTAACTGTTAGGTCTCAAAATATAAACAGAAAATCTTAACTGAACAAATATGGTTTTGTGATGCTTGGACTAATGAGGAGAAGTTGGGCTGTTATACCTTCTTCATATTTTATGTGGTTGTGACAACATTAATATGTCCGCTTCTGGGGTTCACCATCTTATGTAGTTGCCTGCAAACTTGGGAGGGAATGTGAACAACCTGGAGGAGTACAGGAGTGGTTAGGGGACAAGAAAACAAGGATTGCAAATTCAATGAGTTCAATCTGTTTAGTTTATCAAAGGAAAGGTTAACAGATGACATAATCATAGTTTATAAGTATCTCCATGGAGAAAATACATTTGATAATTAGGGGTTCTTCAGTTCAACAGACAAAGACATAACAAAGTGTGGTAGATGGATGCTGAAGATGGAAAAAATCCAATTTAAAGGCATTAGTTTTATGAAGAAGATGATTAACCTCTGGAACAATTTAACAAGGATTATGACAAAACTCTATCTCTGGAAATCTGTAACTCAGAACAGGATGTCTTTTAGAAAGACTGGGTTAGATTAGCACAGTGGCTCCTCAGTTTTATAATCTAAGAAATACTTGGATGACTTATCTATTCAGTTTGCTTGTGTTTGAATGGATATTTCCCATTTGTATCCTCACTATTTTGTACTGACTCAAAAGTGGTAGCATGGACCAAAACTCCTCTCTCAGATGAGAATGTGTTTATATGCTGGTGCACTTTGTGGGCTGCCATAAAACTTAAACTACTTCTTTAAGTAGTTCAAAATGAAATACAGTCTTTGGCAGCAGCAGGATGTACACAGCTGTAGCATGTGTGCCTGTCATGTCATACCCCTAGCAAACATTCAGATCCTGGCATGCATTTTCTTACATAAATAGTTTAGAATACATGCTCACACTCAGAGAGAAAAAAATTGCTCAGTCTACTGCAGCAGCCCTGACCAAAGGGTGTTTAATGCTCTCCTTAGAGAAGCTGTCTCAGTAGCACAACTCTACTGGCTTGGTCTGTTGTTTAATAGCTCTCAGAAGCAGCTCAATGGATGGTCACAATCTGGGCTAAAGCTGCCCAAAGATGATATCAGACTGTGTGCCATGTGATGAGAATATACAATTTCTGTCTCTGAGAAGAATGGGACTTAAGGGTGTGTTTTACTCACAGAGCCACAGAATCAGGTATATGTTTTACTGACTAAAGCAATGGGGTTGGAGAGTGCCCTTATTGATGCTTCTCCTTTGTGGTGGCAGGGCTGCTGGCAGCTCTGACACAGGGAAGGGAAGGAAGGGGCCTCATCCAGCCAACTGGCAGTGCTCATTCCCACTCCCCCCATTCCCACAGCTTCACACCTGAATGCTCCAGCCTGTACTTTGTTAGCTATAATTCTACCATTCTTAATGCTGTCAAGCGGCTAAAGAGAAAACACGTGTATTGCATTTTTTGGCGATTATTCCTGGCCTTTTGGCCATATTTTAATTTACATAATTGCAATTTCCCTCTATGTTCTTCCTTGAGTTTCAGTTGGTTTCAGTATTTCTTCATATTTGTTTCCTAATAATACACAAATACAATATGTAGAAAAAGCTTGTTGATATTAAAAAAAAAAAAAGGATTTGCTATTATATGAATTATTAGTGTAACCGTGGTTTCTCCAGGACATAAATCAATCCACATTCTTCAGGATATTAATCATGCACTAAATGGCTGAGACTTAAAGGAGAAACTTCCCTCTCCAACATGTTGTTGCATAATTGCCTATTATGGAAGTTTTACGTCTTCCTCTGAAGCATCTGGTACTGGTACTATTAGTTTGATCTGAAATGATAATTCCTGTGTGCCTTTGTGGAGTGTTCCTATGACACTTTAGCAGCTGCTTGATTCCATCTCGTACAGGGCAGCCAGATGTCCCACAGCTTTAAGGTTATCCCGCTTTTCAGTATCCCATTCTGCTTCGTCTGCTTGCCTTAAGGAAGGTCAGCTAACCTTGTTTTTGGACACACTACCTAATGCCTTTCACATTTGGAAATAAAGCTACCCACAAATGTGATTGCAGTGCAGGAGGAAACTCGTCACAGCCAGGGAATTTTTAGAAATCTGGCACTCGGGAAAACACAGAGAAAAAGTATTGCTCTCCAACTAATTCCATATTCTGTTTAATGTCTTTCTTACTACAAGCAGAGGTATGTGTTGTAAATCACAATCATGGCAACAGTGATCACTATAATTAATTTTGTATAATGTTTTCCATCCCAGTCCTTTGTTTTCAGTAGTTCATAAATTTCTAAATCTCTTATTTATTGATTTTGAGCAAGGGAAGGAAATGAAAAAAAAAAACCAAACTAAACAACATATATTTTCTTTTCTAATACTGAACAATTTTGGTCACTGTTTTCAAATGCTGCTCAAATGGTTGTGGGTAAACAGCTACCACTGAGATTGCTGTCACCATTTGGAAGTAGATTTTTATTTTTTGAAACTTGGAGCTCATGCTAGAAATTCTGATGAGAGGACAAGTATGATAAATTAAGAAAAATTGCATGTATCATTCATGATGTCTATCTTGGTTGACCTAGGATGACTGAGATGACCTGGGGAGTCATCTTGAGAAATTGCCCAAAGGTTTAACCAAGGTGTTTAAACTTTAGTTCCAATGGATGGGCTATTATTTTATACATTTTTTAACTTTTTCTAGACACAAACAAGATGGACAGACTGAAGGTGGGCTCCAGAACAGCAGAAGATGTCTACTTCTGAACTAATTTTCCAAACTTCTTTACAGTTGGTGGTGATATAATCAATATGGTCATTGAAATTCATTCTAATGTAGGTATGCAAAAGATATTTTATGAATTGTTTCATAAAAATACCAATCTTTGTTGGCTAAAGGGAGATTGGAATTAAGAGCTTTGGTGTCTACATTAGGATGCCTAATGTTTAGAGACATAGTCCAATCATATTCAATTTAATCCACATTTCTTTTATCTTTTTCCCCATAAGATTTCTTGGTTAGCATTTCTAAAGTTTGGTTAGTGGCCTACCTTTTTTTTAACTGGAGTCTCATGATGCACACATGACAATGATGAATGCGAGTAGGATACACTTACCTGTTTTTCTTTTCCCTATGGTTTGTCTTATTCATCATCTGGGACTCCATGTACAGTGGCCATGAAGATTTGTATGGGTTGAGTGTTGCATTTAAAGCTGATATTTGAAATAGGGGATAAGCTCTATATAGGCTTAGCTATCTCATTCACCTCAGCATTGGGGTACTGGAAGAATAAGCTGCCATATTCTTGCCTTCCCATTTAAAAATATTCCAGCAAAAAAAATTGCAGGTCATGTTCCTGATCCAGGTCACTATGACACCTCAGTCCAGGTCATGGACAGCTATTCCAACTGTGCTGAGAGTGTGCAGCAGGTATAAACTGGTTAAACCAGCACTGCCTCAGAGAAAAATGTCAAAAATTACTTGAAAAAGAAAGTAGGCAGTAAAATAAGAAAATATGCTGATGGCACAAAGTTATTCAGACCTGTAGGACAAGGGCAGACTGTGAAGTATTTCAAAGACTGGGCAATAAAATGATAGATGAAATGCAATGTAGATATATGTAAAGTGATGCACATAAGGAAAAGCAGTCCCAGCTCTACTTACAAAATGGTCTCTGGGGTGTATTAGGATTTTAAAAGGTCCACAAAAGGGCACCAAGGATGTTTCCTTTTTTTTCGGAAATGGTTTCTGCATGAACAGCAGCTTCATAGGCCAGAGATCCTCAGCCTTGAGAAGAAACTAAGGGAGAGTTTGGTGGAGCTCAGTGTAATTATGGGTGACATGAAAATTGTCAGCTCACTTTCTTTGCCAAAAACGAGCACTGAGGCCATCATGTTCAGACATAAGAGGCAGGTTCAGAACTAACTAAAGAGGATGGTTCTCCATATGAAAAGGGGATGGACCTGTAGGACAGCTTGCCAGAGGACGTTTTGCATAAAATTTGCATGATATCAATGGGCAGCTGGACAAATGCTTGCAAGAATTGCCCTCTGGAGACTGCTAAATAGGAAAATCTAACCAAGATAAGGAAATCCTTGAGCTGAAAATAATAACAGTCAGAATATACAGAGGACTACATACGCTTGCTCTTCCCTTGGATTTTTACCTGTGGATACTGAGGGACACAAGATGAGTATCTTGTAAGACAGACTGTTGGCCTGAGTCAGAGCAGCTGCTATTGGATTCATCTACCTATGGCCTTGTGAGTAGGGGTTTTCCCTTTTGCTGTGTTTTGCAGTAGTCACTTCACTGGCTGTCACACAAATACAGAGACAAGAGATAGTCCTTATCCCAAAAATCTTATCTTAATGGCAAGATATAACCTGTAGGGGTAGATGGGAAGAAGCCTAACCAGGAAACCAGTTTGGCTGGTTTTTCCACTCTCTCTTTAGAGTGTATGATGTGTGAACAGGAGCCAGAAGACAAATAGGTGTTAGTTGTTGTGTTTTGTTGAAGAGTTCGTAATGAATTTAATCTTTCTAAGTTTTTTACTTCATTCTTAAATAGTCCTGTGAAAAATTTCATACTTCAAAAAGTTTGTTGATAAGTTTGGGATGAGATGAAAAAGCATTCTAATGAAAGGCAAATATGTGTGCTTTTAGGAGATGCACCACCTCCAACTACCCAGTAAGACTCCCACTGTACTGTTCTCAGAAACACCATATTCTGGCAGAAATAAACTGTAAAAATTATTAAAAACCAAAGATTTCTAGGTATATCATGTATATGATATAATGTATGCCATATATAATTTCCTATGATAAACAAGGACTGCAAATATATATGCCCATGCTAATACTCCTGTATGACTACAGGGATGTCTGTGTGAGTTGATCTGTTTGCATATATTTAGGCATTATTTTTATTCTGACAAAGAATATACATGTGTGAACACTCATGTCTTCCTACATATGGCTGAGCTATGCCGTTTTTTATTTTCTTTTCTTTCTCTAAAATTTAATTTACCTTCTGCTCCCTTCATATACGCTTTCTCTTTTATTTAGCAAAAAAAAAGGCAAGTCTTTTCTTCTTTACGAGTCATATAGGATTTTCTTTTCAGGACACTACGGGAAAAAGAATCAGGCAAATAATTTCATGCAGCTTAAAACCCCCAATATCAAAATAAACGTGAAAGAAACTGAATGGGGAAGGAAAACAGTACTGCAACTTTTGTCCTCTGATCAGCATTTTTGCTGTTCAGGACTTCCTGAGTGGTAAAATAGCTCAGCCACCCATGCAGCTAAGTCAGAGGGCAGAAAATTTTTATATTACTCAGATTTCCTCAAGGGGATGACCACGCTGTGACCTCTTTGCATTCTGCAAAGCTCTGTGACTCAGAGACATTATGATGCTTCTATTTTAAAGAGTTTCTCCAGTGAACATTTAGGCTTTCCTCTGTGACACTTTTCAACTCGAGGTGGGTAAAAGCATCTTGCTAGGTCTGGTAACCTAAGGTCATTCCTGGACTCCCAGCATTAACATTTGATTAGCTGCAATAGTCTATGTTACTGTCCAAACTGTGCTTTACTTATGTGACTTGACGCACTTGAGCAGCCCCACTCATTTCAAGCTCTGATGTAAATGAATGACTCCACTTACAGAGTCATCCCATCTGTTTTTTTTCTGGTACAAGCCTGGTAAGCCTTTTTTAATTAATCTAAAAAAAAAAAAAAAAAGTCCTTTAAGGCTTGTGAAACAGCAACATGTTCCTGTTAGGGAAAAATAAAGAGAGAAAAAAAGATAACTCCATAGCCAGATATAGACTTCAGATGTATTAAAAGAAAAACCCCAAACAATGAAAGAAGCAGTAAGGTAGGTAAGCTAACTGACCTTAAATTTATCCCCGTTTCCAGGACTGAAGGTTAAATCATGCTAGGATTAAAATAATAAATAAAAAAATGTAAACGTGAATTTCAAGCTGAGATTGTCATTGTGACAAGTGCTGTAAGTTAAAATGAACAATTTTTCAGTATTGTCCTGATGTACTTCATTCTGTTGCCTTTTATTTTCATGGGTTTGTTACTTAACAAACATAGTTATATACATTAAAGCGAGCACTTTGAAATATACAGCAGATTTTTCTTATAATCACATGTATCCAAACTGTGAGTAGCAGAAGAATCCATTCCCATAGTTTAAGAAACAGGAGAATTAATACAGCTTTTTCAGCTTGATGCCATATATAAAAGTGATGATGGAGCAGTTTATGAGAAAATTGAAGTAGGTACAGTACACAGCATATGAACAAATTGAGAAATATTTGATCAATCAGCTCATTGTGACACTTTTCCCTGCTTTGCATGGCTGCTTTACTGCTGACTGCATTGTAGCTCAGCACAAGGAGCTGGTAAGGAAAACAAGAAGCACTTAATACATGCAGAAAAACTAGTGAGAGAGAAGTAAGAAGTACTAGTGAGAGAGTAAGAAGTAAGATGAGTATCTGCCATAACTTGCATGCCCCACAAGCTGTGGTCAGGTGGGAGACAGGGAGACTTCCCGCTGTTTTCCTACACTCCAAAGAGGATGGAACAAGCAGGGAGCCAGGGTGGGACCATGCATTTTATTCACAGGTCTTGTACAGGCTGCAAAGGCATTTTCCTCTGACTTCCCTGCCAACCTCTGTTCCTAGGCTTTGTGAACCGCATGGTGCACACACATAGAGAGGCAGCAATGCAAATGTCATTAAAGCAAAGGAA
>VZTN01032992.1:7663-137569 GCA_013400515.1 Erpornis zantholeuca | reverse complement strand
TCACCATAAGTATGCAATGCTATATCAGCTTTATGCAGCATTTAATAAATTCATTTGGCTGTTTTAAAATATACTTTATATCTTGGAAACAGGTACCTCACATACTCATTAGGGCCAAAACTGGGTTGAAATGATTCGTGCAATGTCTTTTTTTCTGTTATATAATTATTCATATATAATGAATGTTGTATATTTTCAAAACAATTATGTAGCTCACTACTGACACAGAAATTACAGATGGCCTGTGCTAAATATGCTTTTTTTTTTTTTATTATGCATGAGGCTTATCCAAACATCTTGAGCAGTGTCAGAATTAGACTCAAACAAAACTTTGTAGCTTTAGAATAGCCTCTCATTGCAAATGATATATTCTGTTTCCTAGTTTAGATCCAGGATACTAAGGTAAAGAAAAAGGATTTTGTTAGTTGGTTGGCTGTTGTAAAAAAAAGAAGAATAGAAGCTGAAGGTACAAGATTCCGAACCACATTCTTATGCTATTCCCAGGGCTAGGAATTAGCATTTCCTCTATTCTCTTATATTTCCTCCAGTGTCCTCTAGCCGTCAAATCCTGGCTCTGTAACTTCAGACTTTTGTTGTTGTTGTTGTTGTTTGGGGTTTTTTTAAATGCTTTGGGCATTAAAATTACCAAAATATACTTTGATTTTCAGTGCTAAGATTTTGGAGGGGGGAAGTTCATGTTCCATGAAATTGCACCAATGCCTTTATTAATTACCTCTCGTTTACACGTCAAGGTCACATTGGAGAAAGGTTTCCTTTACTTAAAAAAGTGTAACATAGGCAGTGTTGATTGTTCAGATATTATTGGCTTCTAAGTTCAATTTCAGACGCATTCTTACATGACTGAGCACAGTACTCCAAGCTCTTGTCATGGTGAGTTTATGAACATTTTGCAGTGAGATTTCTGTTAACCCTGAGGCTGTCAAACAGCATTTAAGATAAAAAAGCACCTGATTACCACTGAACATTTTCCTACTTATGAAGAACAAAAGAGGAAACAACAACAACAAAAATAAAATAATTAACGACTACTTCATTCCCACACAGCAAAAACTAGATGTCAACTGATCAGTTCTTTATCCTCGCATATGCTTTTAAAATGATCTTTTTTTCAACAGCTATTCCCATCAGAACATGTTCTACAGTTGTAAATCAGTGCCAGTGAATTAAATTTTGCTCAGGGCATTGTGTACAATTGCAATATGGCTATTAATGGAGGGAAAATAAACAAGGAAAAAATGCTTAACATGACACAAGATCTGACTTATTAACTGATTCAGTATAAATGAATGTCAAGTAAATGGCAGCCCCAGGACCCATCCAACACAAAGTTGTTTGAAAAAGCATTTCACCGATGGCTTAGAATATGTTATTCTTTCATTCAGTTGCCTGTGCTTCCAAGGGAAGGAAACACAGCTTCACACACACAAAAAAACCAAAAAACCAAAAAACCAAAAACCAAAAAACCAAAAAACCAAAAAAACAAAAAAACAACCCAGAAGCACACCACTGCAAGTAAAATATTACATAAAAGAGAATTTCTATTTTAGAGGGTCAGGCTAAAGACAGTGATTAACAGAAGACAATGTCTGACCGAAGGAAAGGAAGACTTCTTTCTAAAAAAGCAATTGCTGAAGATGAGAAGCATGAGAAGCCCATTGCCTTGGTGCTGGACATGTTGTTGTTTCTTTTTGACCTCACCTTGTCCAGTCAAGATGACTAAAAGCCTTACTTTGTTATTTACTAGCTTTTAAGCATATGGTTTTTGACAGTCTTCATTATTCTTTAATAAGTTTCTTTTGTAGTGGAGCTCACCCTTTAGAAACTCAGTTAAGGAATTGAATTGAATGTTTCATCTAGAGCAGGTTCATTTTAATTTATTTAAATATGTAAAGACATTCTGTTTTGTTTTGTGGGTTTTTTAAAATACCTTTGGGCTTGCAGGCAGAGAGGTATATAGCCTTATCTGAGTGAAAATTCAGCTCTCAGTTCCCTGCAAACTTTTCCTTGTTCAAATTAGGGCATCTCAATGCAAGAGCTTGTTAAAGTTTCATGTTATAAGGGATGGGTTTGTCTTGGCAGATTAATTTAACAGCAGGAAAATCTACTTCTGTTTTTCTTAATGCCAAGTTTTAAAGCCTGCTTACTTTGTGGGTGGTGTGATTCAAGAGGAAGCAGGGTAGCCACAGGCATGGGATCAGAGCTCCGTCCTTATGCACGAGTGGGTGTGTGGGTGTGAGAGAAAAGAGGGTGTGAGGTTTCTATCCTTCCTCCTTGCACTCACATCACTCCCTGGGTATCCCGGGGTGCTGTGCAGGTTTGTGACCGAACACACAAGGCTGGTGGGCTTCCCCTCTTTTCAGCTGGGCTGGGAAGCCTGAAAAACTTGCAAACAGGCTCTTGGGTTTGAACCAAGAGGGGACAGAGGAAGCCATGTGAGCAGGCAGGAGCCTTATAGTCCTAAGGAGAATGTACAAAGCCCAGAGCAAATTCCAGTGTGCCATACCATGGCTGCAGGATGGGACGTGGGGCTCCCACCCAGCCAGGCCAGCACTTGCAGGGGAACAGCTGCACAAAGACCCACGGGACACACAGTTTCCCAAAGGGACAATATCGCAGCCGACCCTACACGGTGCAGGCCTTTTCCCATGCACACCTATTTGGAAAGAGCTGTCAAATGAAAATGAGCCCTTTTTTATGTGCTGAGGCTAATGGTTAGTGTCATAAAACTCAGCAGCATTTACAACATGAGCTGTGTGGAACCACGGAGTGAGAGTTTGTGGCCTTCTCCACAAACAGCTGGTTTTCATATAGGTGTAATGATCAAAAGAGGCAAGTTAAAAAACAAACAAACAAACACCATACACACCAGAAGGAACCACAGCACCTTCACCCAGCACAGACAAAATCAGCTTTTCTTTGGACCTGGGTGTTGCAGTTTTAACTACTGGTGTGGGCTTGCTCCATGTGTACACTCAGGCAACATTTTAAGATTGGTGCAGGTCCTGCTGACATACCTGGATGAAATTTTAAATGATCTCTAGTGTTTAACTCATTAGATACCACTCAAGGTCATCCCTGTGCTGCTGACACTGCATGCTCTGTGCCAGCTGCCCCTAGCCTGGCCCATCCAATGGCACCTGGCATGTCTCAAGTCATGTTGCAGCATGGAAACTCTCAGAGATATTCCTTTAAACCATAATAACTTACTTTCACCTTCCTCTGAAACTACCAAAGGCAAACACAAGGTAGAGTGTCTGGTTTGACGGTTTAATTTGAAATCATGAACCTGCATGCTGATATTTTTACCCATGGCACTCAAGAGGAGGACAGAGACTCTTTTCTAGCTCTAAAGACCCAGAGACAGAAAGAAATAAAGCCCAGTGGTCTGTGATGTCCAGTAGCCTGTTTACTGTAAGAAGAAGCTGTAAGGTTCCATTTACAGCTTTGGTAAAAGTAAAAGTCAGAGTCAGAATATAGCCTTCACTGTTCAGCTTAGAACACAATTTTCTGTTGTTTGCCAAAGCAGGATGAGATTGGAACATCCAAGAGTAAAACCTGTCTTAGAGTTGCCTTTGCACGCCGGTGACCACATAGACATCTTGCTTTTGCACTCACTTCTTTAATTGTTTTTCCCAAGAAGCAGTCTCTTTCTAAATTTATTGATACAGGAGCATGGATGGGGAGGACAGCAGAGAACCCATTCACTGCCAGCTTCTCCACTAGCCTGCACTGGGAGGTGTTTTGTTGCTCACAGGCTGTTTTTCTTACCTCTTCTGTCTTCTTCTACTTAGTCTAACTCCAGCCCCTGCACCTGCTACTGCAGGATATTGCCATCAGTAGCATTCCAACACTTCATATTCTGGGGAATAATTGGCTTCTGGTTGCTTCAGCAAAAGTCCCCAACTGCTGCTGAATTCTCTCTCCAAGTCCAGAACAGAAGGGACCTTTATTTACCTTAATGGGCTCTGAGGAGTAACAGTGCAGACAGTCAGGTGCCTGGTCCCTCATACTGATTTCTGCCCTTGGTTTCACGACCTCTGGTTGGCAAAAAATTTCTGCTCAAGGTGCTTGGATCTGTAAAGCATTATGTTCTTGGCTAACTGTAATATTAGGAATAAACTAATATAGGAAAATAAACTGTCCTGTCTCTTATATAGATACTTAAAAAACCTCACAATGGAATCACATAGTGACAGAGTAAAATGGACAGAATTTAGAGCAACAGCAAAAAGCTTAGAAATTAATCTGAAATAAAGAATAAATAAATTAATTTTTAAATCCACCAAAAACCTGCTATCTTTTACAAACATTGTCCACAGCTTAATTACTGTTAAGTCCTTTTTTTTTGGTGGAATTTTCAGGTTGCTGTGCTAATACTAGACAGCATTCCTTTAAGACTTAAGCACATACATTTGAAAGCTGATAACATTTTTTTTCCATTAGAAGAGCTTATGTTCGTTTGTGATACGTTCTGGGATCAAGTTTCACAAATTCAGTTTTCAAGCCAAGTAAAGTCAGATGTCCTGGTACCACAAAGCTTAACAAGTGAACTTTTGCCTCACTAAGGTCTGGAAGATAAGAATACTTTAAAATAAAGGCAAACATTTGCTTCAACATGTAAATGTATTTGTTCAGACTGTAAATTAAATTCAATTAAGTTCAGAGAGTAGTATCTTAATCATTTTGCTAATTATAGTTGTGAGTTTCAACTCATTAAACTCAGATAGTACATTTAAGAAAAGAGAATCTGCCAGGAAACTGCCCATTACACAGGCTGATTATCTTATTTCCATTAAAGCACCACTAAAACTTTGAGATGGGCCTTCGAGACACTCCATAGGAGAAGAGAAAGAAGAGAGAACTAAGGGTCTTTTTGCCAACTATAGCAAAACAACATGATCTGCAGAAAGGAATTTGTATTTCCTGGGTGTACAAAACCTAAAGCTGCACATCCCAGAATGCCCTTATTCAGCATCCATGTCACTGCTGTCCTCAGGAGTCAGTTTGTGGTGCTGCCCACCTTGACAGACCCCTGGGACTGGCTGATGTCTCTCTGGTTAGTAGCACACCTCTGCTCAAAGGAGAAAGCACATTCAAGAAAACTAAATTTCTCAGCAAATTTGGGCCAAATAAATACTCAATTTTGTGATAAGTGCTATCCTGGCCAGAACTTAAAGGCTTGATTTAAGTATCATCTGACCTAAAAGATGAACAAAACTATGCCAGGGAGCAGGAAAATAAGAAGGGGAACTGGGGTCAAACTGAAATTCTTATATGGGGTAGAAAAGGGGATGAGAACTTTAACTGGGGCAAATGTAACCAAAACAGCATGAAGAGGAGATGGGAGAGTCCAGAAGAATGTATTGGGAGCCTACATGTTCCCCAGTCAAGGAAGAAAACAGCAAAGTGGAAGGAAACTGAATCTTTTCAAGGCCCTGGCACAAAGAAGCAAGAAGTAGGCATTGAAGGGAACTGGAGAAGTACAAATCAACAGGAGGTTGACACGTCAGGAGAGAGACAGGGAAGATTGCAGCCGCTGGAGACTAAGCCAAGAACATGGCTTACAGAAGCTGCAAAATGTGCAACCAAGTGTTTTTATAGAGGGACTAGCTAGTGTTGGCACAAGACAGCAAGTGTTAGCACTGGAAGACAGAAGAAGTGCTCAGTGTGTGACAGTGATGAAGTCCCACGCAGCCCTGAGAAAGTATGCCTGAGCTGCATAAAACCACGAGCTCGCTTTGAGCTAGTTAGCCAAGCCTCAGAAGCAGTCTGTGCATGTTAACATTGCTTTAATTAATTTAACTGGGCTAATACCCCTAATTTGTTGGAGGTATCTGTAAACTGCAGTTTGCAGGGTTAAGCAGACTCAGTGTACCTTTGTTAGAAAGAGTCCCTCCAGAGACAGCAAAACAGGTCAGACCTTCACAAACTCATTCAAACCCTTAATTTCCCTACTGCGTGTCCTTGGTCAGTGATTAGACTGAGCAGAGACTCCCAACAAGCTCAGGCTGCTAAATACTGACCTCTCTTAACTGCTGCCAAAGCTAACATCCAAGGCTGTGTTCGTACCAGGTGGTCTCCCTTCAAGAAAATGCTCTTTCACTTTTCTTTTTCTTTTCTTAAAAAACCATTTTGTTGTATGATAGAGAAAACTTGCCCAAATGCATGCTATTTTCAGCAGACAAAAAGTGCTGCTTACATGACTTTTGTGTGTTGTGTTTTCCTACTGCTCTAAACTTTTCTACCGGGTTTGAACTCCTGCCAGGGTTTTAACATATCAACTTGCTTTCTTCATGACATTCAGCAAGTGGTTTTGCCTCCTCAAAGACTTGGGCTGCAACCCAGGGAGAATTTAACATTATGAAAGAATGAAAAGTTGGTTACAGCAGGAGCAGCAAAAGCCACACACCTCCTTCCCTCTGACCGCAGACTAACCCAGCACACTGTCTCTCTGGTCTGGGTACGTGATGTTATGACTGTGATCATGTGGGCCCTAACTCTTCCAGCAGACAGGGGAACATAACTTGTTTTATGGAGCAGAGGCTATTCACAGGGCTACTGTGTGCTTGCTGCTACATGCATGGGTTTAATATGCTCCTGCTTACGTGTCTGGCTTGGCACGCATTGCAGAGTAGAACAACACAGGTAGAAACCAGACATCCTGAAAAAGTGGGAAGCCAGACAGGCACATCTTCCTCTGCAGCTACCCAGCCTGCCTGCTCCTGGCTGCCCTCTTCCCAAATCATCGGAATCACATGATGGGAGGGAACATTTTCCCAAGGGAAGAGGGAGGTTTGGGCAGGCCATGACCTAGATAAATTATCCTAGCAGCCTGCAGATAGTTTGCAGAGTATAGGTTAAACAATTCCAACATACAAAAGCACTGTGAGAGCCAAACCCCACTGAAACCAACAGAAAGCTTTCCATTTGCTTTAGTGAGCATTGCATCAAACATTATAGACAGGCAAAAGTGAAAATAGGAGACTTCTGTGTGTTCTTGGCACAGTGACTGTGAACATCATTGGAATAGAAACAACCACAAGATACCCTGAGGGTCCATCAGTGTTGCTGTCCAGTGATTGGCTTTTATTCGTTCCCTGCCTCAGTGGAGCTACTCTACACCACTGGGAAAACCTGGCCCTCACTCTTTGCTCAGGAAGGTTTCAATCTATTTGCTTTTATCACTGGGCACAGGGTGCTCAAAATGCAAATTATACCAGGTGACAGGAGCAAAGTAACTTTAGGTGATTGTGCCAGCATGCAGAACAAAGGAAAGTATTTTCATTAAACTGATAGACAGGACAAACTTGAAACCATTATTCCTGCGACAGAAACACAGATTCCTCTTCCAACAGTTGGTTTCCCATTGGCTAGACTCAATGAGATACCATATGAAGCAAGGAACAGAGCCCTTCATTGCTAGTTGTGCATATGACCCTCAACGCTACATTGCTTTAGGCAGATTATTATTCTGTCCCTTCTTTTAATTATCAGCTAGTGACAAGTTAGTGGTGATTTTATTGGCATCATTTGTTGGGAAAGGTGTCTTTATGGGGATTTTTTAATTTATACTTTTTCAAAATTAAAGCCACTTGTTGCTAGGCAGAGGATATTGTAAATTAATAAAAAAAGCAATAAGAAATGGAATAATAATAACAACAACAACAAAATGCTGCTTTAAAAAAGGAGCAGTGCTGTACATCAACAAGAAAGATGAAGAGTGAAAAGAGATACCTTCTCTTTACAGATTCTTCTGGGTGAGAAAATATCATCACAGCTGGGGAATTTATCCTAGAAGCATCAAGCTTTATATGTGTGAACACATTAGCTTAGAGAAATCCCTAAAACCAGTGCAACTTGGAAAATTTACCTTGGAGGGATGAAGTCTACATTTGTAACAATGTGAGACATCTTTCACAAGACTCATTTCAGTGCTCTGCCTCCTCCTTTTTTTGTGCTTTCAAATACGCCGCCAGGTCACAGGCAGAGCAGGACTTATTTGAGGTTTATGCCTTGAGTCTTACTTTTCCAGCCAGGCATTCACAGCTGTAGGCAGGCTTGTGAAAGTCTGAAGTTTCAGTCTTGAAAGACAATTTTCAAGTCCTGCTGTACACTGGGGACAGCAGAATAGAGAGTTTAGGCTTCTACTTCTTTTAGTGAAACTATTCCCTCCTAACTCCCAAGACTTTTTTGCCTCCACTTCTTTGTCTACATAAAAAAGTTAACATTAATCTGGTATAAATAAATAAAATAAAAAAGCCATCCACCTTAATTGTCTACTCCTTCTCTTTCATTCACTGTGTAAGAGCAAAATTGCAAGCTTCACCCAAGGCCTCTGAGGATAAATTTCAAGAAGGGCAGGACCTTCCATTATGAATAGCAAGATAGCTTTAATTTTTTTTAAAAATCAATACATTATTTTCAATCATTAGAATTTTATGCCAGTTGCAAAATCAATCATTTTCTTATTAAAGTGCTTACATTCCAAGTAAATTCTTTGTGACACAGAATCTCTGTTAAGATGGAACTGGATCATGCCCCTGGGAAGCCAGCAACTTTTATTGTAATCACAGACTTTGCATAGTAAATAAGAGGCTGAGTTTTAGCTCCTGGAATTCCTTCTGAAGGAGCGGTGGACCTATAACTTAGATTACCTTCAGGAACACTGCAAGTGTGGGCAGTTGTATACAAAGCAAATTAGACCTAGGACATGTAATTAACATCCTCCCAGACCATAACAGAAAGTCACTCAATGTCTCTTGGCAAAGTCTGACATAGCAAAGACACAAGGTTCTGCAGAGGAAAAGGGAAAATCTGACCACCTTCACTCTGATCAGGCTTGTGTAGCAATGAAAAAGAAAGGTGGAGAGTGAAATAAAATGTCAGGAATTTGGTTTGCACATGAGGTTTGGTTTGTTCTTATCTCTACTGAAAGTGACTGCTCTATTTAGTTTTGAATAACTGCTCTGCAAGTGGGATTAAATTTTATTCTCTCCCTTAGCTTAATGTTGCAGCAGAGACAGTCTGTTTTATACAGTGGCATAACACACGCCTTTTAGGAAAATCTCTGACAACATGAAATTCCCATAGGTGCTATGTTCACAAAAAACTTAGCATAATGGTGTTAGGGAAAGATTTTTGCTCTTATAGAAACTGTATCTGTCAGGGTCTTATATATAGGTTGTTGTAAACACTATAGAAAGGAGAAACTAAACTGACACAATAAAATTCTGTTAGTGATTGAGCAAAAAAGTTTGCAACTGAGAAATTAAATCTCTTCCACTAGTATAGTTATATTTTTACTATAACTAAAGAAAAGAATTGGAAAATAGAGATGGAAATGATAGGCCAGTGCCATATTACTATGAAACACTTTAGGGCCTAATTCAAATCCTTCTGAAGACAGTGTTATGTGTGTCAGGTCTAATAGTAATAATAGTAATAATGGTTGTTCTTAATAATTAAGGATGGTTTTGAGGCACTTAGGCTAATGATGCTATTTACTTTCACCACCCATGCATTTGCTTATGTGGGGATAGATTCAGCTGTGATGAACAGCTATGGTTGTGCATGTTCAGTTTTGATGACTGGAAAGTGCTAATTGGATCTCCTTGAGCATTTTTCCTTGAGGCTCTTTTGACCTCGATCTTGTTCAGGATTTTGTCTCACAGACTGAGTTTTATCATCATTCATCAGGTATTTGATCTAATTTAATTTTTTTCCCTATTTACTGAAAAAAGATTCTGCAAATTTCAAGGGATTAATTCAGCGTGCATTCAAACTGGATTTTAGCTGTCCTTTTGCATAAGAAAGGCAGGTCCCCTCCAGGGATCAAGAGTGTCTGCTGCCTGCCCACCTCTGCTCTGAAATCTTACCAAGAGAGCTACAGCACGGGTGATTGTTTAGAAGCCCTGGGTCTCCAATCTGGCCATGCCTGGATCCCAGTGAAGAAAGAACCATCCTGTTCTCAAATACAGCATCTGTGCCCACACAGAGCCCATCTATGCAGACACTATGACAGGCTGATAAAAGGCAGTTAGTGTGCCAAGGAGGAGTCACAAGCTAAACACAAGATCTAGAGGACAGAGAGGACTGTCACCTGCCAAGAGCAAAGGACCAGGATAAAGGCTTCTCAAAGGGACTGATTTTTTTTTCTCTTTTTTTCTCTTTTTTCTCTTTTTTCTCAAATGACATTGCCATATTCCCAGTAGACTGGCATGAGTCTTAGTGTGCATGATGAAAGTGGGCACTGAAGGAAGAGGACCAGGAAGAGAAAGATTAATAGACCCTTGAAGATTAGTGTTATTATTGTTATCGCAATTTTAAGATGCTGAACCACTGTTATCCACCGAGAGAGGCATTCTGGTCTGAAATGGATGTCACCTCCAGAGTAGCTGGGGAGGACATAGAGTCATTCTTCTACAGCCAGTGTTCCAGAGATACACCCCCATTAATTCCCCAGTGGATTTCCTAGAGGAAAGTCAGAACAGTTACAAGAAAGGTTTTCTCTGGCTCCAAGTCTCATGGAAAATTCTGATCCCATGGTTTATTCATTGGGGACTTCCCACAGTGCCCAGGGAAACCAAGAGGCAAGGCTCTAAGGGAGCAGGTTCTTTTGCTTTAATCTTTCCCACAGATCAGCCAGTTCTACATCTTCTTATGAGCTGTTGCTCTAGAGAGATATGGGCTTGAGGGACTGTGAAATAATTCTTTGCTTTGTAGATGAGACTTAGTTTTAATTAACTCATGATGTGAATAATGAAATTAAGGATGAAAGAAAAAAACCTTCCCTCAGCTGGGCTTTGCTTGATGGGCTCCACGAGTACATAGGTTTTGCTACTGAGAAGGAAGGCCCTGAAAAAAGATGCCTGGAAGCATGGAAGCCTTGATCCAGGTACAAGTGCTGCAATGCCATGAGCCTCCATTCCTACTCCTTTTATCCCTAGATCCCTTAAAAAACTTTGACACAACAAGCTTCAGTAAAGTAGCTTGATACCTTAATCCAAAGTATATTATATTAATAAATAATTTCCATCATTCTGTCTTCTTCCTTTTGAGACAGAACAATGTACTACTAAAATACAATTTCTGCTTTCCTGTTAAGAACATTAGGAGCAAGAAAATAAATAGCTGTCTTCATTACCAAAGTCTCAGAGGAATGCAAACAGAGAAGAAGGAGCAAACACAAAACCTATTTCCAAGGTGTTCTGGAGTAATTCATGAGCCTCTGATCTTCAGATACACATCAGTAAATCCAGACTTTGATCTACAAAGCACTTAAGTACTTGCATAACTTGGAGCATATGAGTAGCCTCTTCACTTGAGATTAGCATGTGGTTAGGTGCTTTTCTGGACTGTGGCTTTTCAAAGGAGTGTACATCTCAGTTATGTATTTTGTAATGTGGGAAGCAGTACAAGGAAGGAAGGAAGGAAGGAAGGAAGGAAGGACAAGGAAGGAAGGAAGGAAGGAAGGAAGGAAGGACGGAAGGAAGGAAGGCAGGCTGGCTTAGGTTAGAAAACAAGAAATCAAAACTGAGTTTATTAACAGATCATAAGATTGCTGATTGAGACAAAATAAAAACTAGGATGTGTAATACATTGTAAAATAATTCAGTGCCTCTTGGCCTTATATTTAAATCACTACACTTAAATATACAGGAAAAATTAAGCTTTTATGAAGAAAAAGGATGCCCACTGAGTACTTGGAGCTTCAGGACTACATGGAATCAGTTTTATTTACATGCCTTTCTCAGTTTTTCCTGCTTCCTTAGTTATTTTACCAGAAATCCTATCCCTTATAGCCTTCAGATGAGATATTATATGAAATACAGATTCTCTGTTTTGGTCTAAGTCTGAACCCATTTAAATTGAAGGTCTGAGCTTACTCTTTTTAAAATTGAACAGGTAAGGGAGGCTTAGCTCCTATACTCAGCTTGTGGATAATGTCCAACTCATATGAGCAGATGAATTGGCACACTGGAAGGAGAGATGGCTGTGTGAAAACTGCCTGTAGATAAGGATGAAGGAGTTTCATGTCATGCAGTTAATTAGGCAGGGCCAGGGGACATTCCCAGGCAGTGGAGCTTGATTATTTATACTATGAAATTGTTAGGATGATGGCTGGCGTGTTTTTGGCAAAGGTACAAACACCCCATCTAACAGAATGCCAAGCAATTCCCAGGGATGGAGAAGGAATCCTTCTCCATAGGCAGTTTGCACTCAGCTACCTTGTTCTGGAGGGTAAGTTAATTCAATAGTACAAATTCAGGCTGTTCTGCATCAGTTTGCCTCAGTGCCAGCAAATGTTCCTGGGCATGCTTAATTTACTCATACAAATGTAGCCATAGGTCCTATTCATGGACACAGTGCTGATTCAGTTGACTTCCCAGTCTATTAAAATTGAGATAGAGTTTGATTCATTGCAAGCAAGATAAATATTTGGAAATGCAATAGAGGTGAAACCAGCAGGAGCCTGGGAAAAAAGTCCAGCTGCAGGAGGATCTGCTTTGAGAATAAACAGTAATAAAAATACACTGGCTACAGATGTAAGTTCATCTAAGGAAACAAAATGAGAATGTGTTGAGCTGGCACAAGAAAACAATTATGTTGGTGAGCCATAGAATTAATGAAGTCTGATTTGCTGCGATTTATGTTTCTCAGTTGGTTGACACTGAGCAGCAGTAAAACTATGGCATAGTTGCCATCACAGAAACATGGTGGGATGACTCAGACAACTGGAGTGCTGCAAGGGCTGGCTATAAACTCTTCAGAAGGGACAGACAAGGAAGGAGACATGGTGGAGTAGCCCTGTACATTTCAGGGACAGTTTTGATTGCCTAGAGCTAAATGATAGCAGCACTAGAGTTGAGTGTTTACGGATAGGAATCACAGGGAGGGCCAACAGCGAACATCCTGGTGGGAACTTGTTGCAGACCACCCAACTAGGACGAAGATGCAGAGGAAGTATTCCATAAGCAGCTAACAGAAGACTCACAATCACACTCACAATCCCCCTTAGTCTCATGGGGGACTTCAATTTACCAGATCTCTACTGGAGTACAACACAGCAGAGAAGAAACAGCCTAGGAAGTTCCTGGGGTGTGTGGAATATAATTTTCTGACACAGCTGGTGAGTGAGCCTCGGGAAGGTGCCTGCTGGACCTGCTTCTCTGTGACCAGAGAAGGACTGGTGGGTGGTGTGGTGGTCAGAGCATGTCTTGGGCATAGAAGTAA
This sequence comes from Erpornis zantholeuca, assembly GCA_013400515.1. Lineage (NCBI taxonomy): Eukaryota > Metazoa > Chordata > Aves > Passeriformes > Timaliidae > Erpornis > Erpornis zantholeuca. The sequence continues at coordinate 124,315 of VZTN01032992.1, read as the reverse complement.
GGAAGACAAGTAAGCAGAACTGCTACATGGACTTCCCAAGGACAGACTTTGGCCTGTTAAGGAGCTTTGTTCAGAGTTCACAGAGTCTCTCAGGAGACAGTCATGGAGGAAAAAGACAAGCCAGAAGAGAAGAAGACAGGCGTGACTGAACAAAGAGCTTTGATTGGAATACAGGGGGGAAAAAAAGGAGAGTTTATGAGGAAGAAGAGGCCAGTCACTCAGGTGGACTACAAGGATGTCACAAGGATGTCATTATGCAGGGACAAAATCAGACTATAAGTCAAACAAGAACTTAAATCTGCCACTGTCATAAAAGACAATAAAAAATGTTTCTATAAATAAATCAGCCACAAAAGAAGGGATAAGGAGAAAGTTTGGTCAGGCATTGAAACAGGCTGCCTGCAGAAGTGGTGGAGTCACCATCCTTAGAGGTATTTAAGAAATGTGTAGGTGTGGCACTTCAGAACATGGTTTTGTGATGGACTTTGCAGTGCTGGTTTAAAAGCTGCACTCAATGATCTATGACGTCTTTTACAACCTAAACAATTCTATGTTTCTATGGCTTTGGTTTTAAGAAGATGTGACTAAAGCTGTCTTCTATCTTTGTATGGTCTCACTTTTGCTTTGATTCTCTGAAGCCTGTCCACATGTGCTTATATAATGTTCCTTTTCTTCTGTCAAGTTACTTAGAAGTTATTTCTGTATGTGGTGAATTGTTTTATTAAAGCTTGCAAGAACTTGGTTATCTTTGAGACATCTACCTGTCTGTCAAAATCAGTCAACAGCTTCAAAATTTAGATCAGTACAAGCCTGAGAGCTGACTGCAGAATCCTTGATCCCATATGAAATGGGACTGCAGAACCATGGTGCATTAGGACGCAGCTCATGCACTTAGCACAGGAACAAAGAGACAGCATGAAGACTCAGGTGGAGAATATGTCAAAACCAATACATGGCAATTTGGTTAGCAGCATTCACTAATACATGAATTTTTTAAGTTAAGACAATTAACTATTTTCAAACCACTATTTCATTTTCTGATTCATTAACTCCTGGAAGAAGCACCCATGCTGTTTGAAACATCCTTCCAAATATAATTCCAAGCTCTTGAAAAGATTTATTTTCACCAACACCAGAAAAAATAAAAATATCTGGAAGAATAATAAAAATGGATTAAAAAGAACAGAAATAATTTATCAACTGCAGACATACAGGAATAGAAAAAAAGATGACTATAAAAGACTCCTCAAAAAATCAGGGAAAGAAAGGGAATTAAGTACAACTATTTTACACTAAAAATACATCTGTGTATGTTTGTCATTGTCACTGACAAGTTGCCTCTGTGCCTGTTGGTACAACAAGATATTATAGGACATAAAAAATATAAGGCAGAATGTTGCATTGGAAACGTGCAGGTTTTTTTCAGGTCAGATATCTAACAGGACTGGATTTTTCTCATTTACACTGCATGAAACAGGAAGAGCTCAGACTAATTTCAGAATTTCAAAACCTGAAGAAATAAGAAGAAAAGATGTAAGATGTTACTTTTTTGCTTAAAACTTGTACTTCTGGGCAGGAAATATATAGGACAACAGATCTGAAAAGTGTCCCTGGGACAGATGTACATTTATCTTCCCCAAGCCCCTCTTATACCACTTTGTATATGTTTTTTCTAAAATCAGTCCCCTGTTTCTCTGTTTCAATTTTTATTGGCCCTGCCTTTTATTTCCAAACACTAGGTTTCCAATTTGTGCTGGAATAAGAATGATGTGCCTGTCAGAGCACCGGTGTCCATTATTGTTTTACATTAGAGAACTAAATTGCTTATCTGAGGCTACTCAGAGAAAGTTATTGGAAGAGCTTGAAATCAAACTTAAGTTTTATGCTTCTGCCATTGGACCCTGTGGACTTTAATAGCATTTCTCCCAACTAAGGAGTTAAATGCTTGTTCTTGACAAATAGCGGAGACATGGGCTGATCTCAGATGGTTCACTTTGTAGACACATATCACTTAGCCTCTGTAGTCTCAGTTTATTCTGCTTTAGGGCTGAATTACAATGTAATTAACATGGATATTTATGTTTATGTGTCTTTTTGATGAGACAAAGCACAAAATAATTCTCAAGAACCTTCAGAGGAAAGCAGGGGAACCTCTCTTCATTCCTCCAGACAAAGGCCTGGATTGCTATAATGCTCCTGGGCTTATATTCAGCCTGGTTTAACATAACTGTGGGAATAAGCAGGAACAACTTCACTCTCCCATGGGAAGGCATGCTTGGAGGAAGCAAGGTACTGGCCCTGTGTGTACAAGTTTACAGTATTTCTCAGCCTATGGAATATATCCCATATGGTGGAACAGATTTGGTCAAGCTTAACATGATGTAGGCTCAGTGGTTCCCTCAAATCCACTTATTTTTCTTGCTTTACCTCCCCTCTCATCTGTACACCCAGTGCTTTCTCTACAATATGATCCTGCCACTATGGACTAGAGGTATAGAGGGCAAGAAAACCAAACCTCCTCCTCCTCCAGTTCCTCCAGCAGCACCTTATGTCAGACAGCCAGTTTAACTCACTGAACTGCAGAGAACCATTCACTGTTTTCCACTGGGTTGATTTCATGCCACTTTCAAGCTTGTTCCATATTGTTTCAGGTCAAAAGAACACAAGAAGAAACGAAGAGGAAGCCCATGGATGCTGGGAGCCTGGAGGAGAAGGGTGAGACCCGCCCTTGGGTGGTAGCACGTTAGCAGGCAGATGCAGCTGCCTCAGGGGGTGGGGAGTCCTCACTAGGGAGAGTCAGTCTGGTGTCACCCAGAGTGTGACGAGATTAAAATGGTGATGGCAGGAGGAAGAGAGAGAGAAGAAGGAGGGAAGTCTCACCAAGACAAAAATAAGGAAGATTAACTGGAAGGAAGAAGGAAGCCAAGGGGAAACAGATTGAGAGTTGCAGGAGTTCAGTGCCAGCAGATGTTCAAAATCGGAGGGGCTGAGGGAGCTCCGTAGGGAAATGAGGGTTGGAAGGAAAAAGCATAGGAGAACGGCAGGAACCCAGAGGGAATTGCTGCCAGGTTAGAAAAGGGAGCAGGTTGTGCTGACAGGCTTCTCTTAAGCTGCTTTTCTCCCACTCTGTCAGTCTGATTTGTTTATTTTGCCCCAGAATTTTTCAAGTCATTCTACAGTAAGGTTTAAAGCAGAAAGAAAGGATAAGCTTCTAGCAGACCCATGTGTTTGACCCACAGTTCAGGATATAGGCAGCTAAAAGCTGTTGCATCTATCACTTTACAGGTATTTCATTATCTCTGAGTAGAAAGCCTGTATATAATTTGGAAAATAACCATCGAGCCCTTAACCCCAGTAAAACAGTGGCTGAGAAACCAAAGCAGACAGACCCTTCAGTAACCCCTGAGTGTGTAATGGAGAGTAAATGGCAGCTGCACAGCAGCCTGCAGACACACTGTACAACAGTAAGGGAATTTAATTTGTTTGTGAACCCTCAAATCTGTCACAATGGATATTTATGGATTGTAAATGTATTTCCTTGCCTTTGTTTCACTGACAAACATACAGATTGTGCAAGGTGGATGCTCACTCATCATCCTTTCTCAAACATTGGAAGGACTGGAAACCAATTGGGCTTGGAGTTTTTCCTTCTATCAAACTCCATTTGAAATTGTCTGATAGTAATTTAAATAGCCCATTTCCTGCACTTGAACCATGCATATCTAAGTGAAGATAGCTGTGGAATCCAAAGATGATATGGCATATTTTTTTCCTGTTTTCAAATACAAATTTGTAACCTTTATTATAAACTAAAATTCACCAACTATCTAAAACTATTTATCCCTCCTTCTATGAATCATTCATTATGTAGCTCAGTTGTTACAGCAATATTGTCATAATTTCACCTTTAAACACTCTTCTGTTTGAAAGGAAAAAGAGATATCTTCTTTCATTCTTTCTTCTGGGCTCATCTGTACTCTTGGGTCTTAAAATCGAAAAAATTTTCCCATTCTGAATACCTGGTGCAACTTGAATTGTACTATCATGTCATGTTATGAAAGAGCTGTAGGTGCAGTAGCTGTTAACTATATTTTACAGGCTCAGAAAACTGAGAAAAGAGAGATCATTCAAAACTATATGACGAACAGTGGAAAAAAAATTAAAATATTAATTTTAAAAGGAAAAAAATTAATTAGGAGGATAATGTGCCCATCCAAATAAAATAAGTAGCATGGAATTTTTTCCCTTCTATGATGACTCTGTGGGCAGATACTCTTGTTCCAGACAATGTGGAATTATATTCAGATTAGGCATGAAAATCAGAAACTGGGAGAAAGATCTAGGGTCAATCAAGTTAAGTTATTCAGACTCCCTAAATTTACACATTCTTAAAAGCAATGCCAAAGCTGATATTTCTCTTGAGCTCTTTTTATTTATATGGTAGATATAACCCAGGCAGTAATAATTTTCACAGCACTACAGGGAAATCATGATCAACTACATCTTCCATGAGGAGTTTCTCTAATGAATTAGTCACAAACATGTTTGTATTCCTCAGCACTCTGTACCTCTTATTCCCATTATATGAATCTCAGATTCCACTATTTTGTATTTTTAAACAAGTGCTCAAATGGTTATTCACGTTCTGAAAAAAAAATATCAGTAACAAGTGAGCCAACGTTACTGCATCCCAGTTGTAAATAAAACTCTGATGAATTTCAGAATTCTAAAGATAAGGCATCCTTTTTTCCTATTTTCTTTCTGAAATGAAAATTAAACTAAAGTGCTGTTCAATCAAAAGAAAAATACTGGTCAAGAAAAAGATTGTTCTTGTGGATAGGACAATGAAGAGGTCTGCCACAAATTCTTTAAATGTCCTTGAAAAAGGCCACAAAAATCTCCAAGCCTTGGTCTTCCATTGCTAAAGTAAGACTTATGTTACTTTATATCTTCAATTTTTAACCTTTCTGGCCTATTTTTGAATATAAATCATCAAGAAGTAGGAACTGCCTTATGGAATCAAAGACATCAAATGAAATGCCTTCCCTCTGGCAGTGACTAAGAGCAGATCTTCATAAGACAGTAGAAGATACTCCAGGGAAAGAAGTCAAGAATAATCTATCCTTTTGAAAGACTCACTTTAATCCCTAGAAATTAGAGATTGACCTAAATCATGAAGCATGAAGTTTTCTGTCTGGACAAGTTTATTTTAGGTATTATAAGATGATCTTTTATTCATATCCATACCAAAAACTCTTCTAAATGTGCTAAATAATGTGGGAATGCATTCTGCTGGATGATTCTCAACATCTGTCTGAATTATATCTATTCTATGGGGTGGCTGGGACTGTAAGTTGTTCACAAAAATATAAATACTGGTAGGCAAGCAAGGGGTCAGGGGAGGGAACAGAGAGAGTTCTGTCATATAGTTTTAAACTTCCTTTTCTTTGTACGCTGGCAAGAATTTAGTTATTAAAGAAAATGTTGAGTTGTGCATTTTGCAACAGAGTTCTTTGCTAAACTATATCAAACAAATGAGTTGGCTCTTTTGTATCCTCTTTCTAATTTGAGATGAGTCTGAGACAGCTTTGCTTTAGGAAAAACAGGAAGTTTGGGGATTCCTTTCCTCCAAAGTTGATGTTTTTTTATTTCTAAAATACTCAGGATGAAGGACAAAACACCACTATCACTTGTGTGACTTCATTCTGCCTATTTTGTCTGTGCAAGCACCTGCAGTCAGTGACAGGACTCCTAATTACTCACCCCATGCCTGGGACTGCAACCTGGGCATCTTTCTGGGTAAAAACACCAAGGAAGAAGAAAAGGTCTAAACTTTTCTCTCCCTCAAACAGTGTAAAACGAGTCACAGCCTTGTTTTCATTCAAGAATTGAGCCTCTTCAAAAGCCTGCTTATGTGTGTAAAGTCTGCTCGTTTTTGTTGCATCCTGCCCCTGGAAGGAGTCAGGAGCAGGTTTAGGTGCTGGCAGAGCCTGTGGCAGCAGTGGCTCAGCACCAGGACACAGTCCCCAGCACAGGGAGGAGACTGCGCTCCCCTCTGCCGTGCACCAGGATGAGGAAAAGCAATTCCAATCCACAGCATAAGGCTTACAAAATAAATTGCTCTGCACCACCCCAGATAATTTGCAGGGTATTAAATGGAATCCTTTCAACAGGAAATGCTCACATCCAAGAAAAGGGCAGCAAAGTGAGGCTGTAGGACTGGGGGAATTGCCAGCCTTGCTTACTGGTACCGCAGGACAAAGATAAACTTTAAATGGATTCAGCTATTGAAATGAGGGCCAGGCAAAAGCACTGCTGAGAGAAGGAGGGTGTCTTATACCTTTCTCCTATTGAGCATTCATTCAGGTCTCAATTTAGTCCCCATCACACTCTGTGGAAAAGCACTGCAAAAGAGCATCAGCAGCCTGAATGTTGGCTGTCTCCAGCTGCTCCCCATTTGCCCCAGCCCTGTGTTCAGCCTGGGAGCTGAACATGGGCAGCCTGGGAGACTGGGAAATGGCTTTTACTCTGCACCACCAGGGCAAGGCAGAGAGGTGCCACCCTCAAGGGAGGCAGGGGGAGAAAACAGATCTCTCAGGGCTCCTTGCTGCAAGCCAAGGGCAGTAAAACATGGAGAGGAGGGGGAACCGCCCTGTGAAGGGTAAATGGAAGCATTACATGGTTATATTGGATTAATATGCTTTGTGAAATGAGGTGAAGCAGTTATATATTCAAGGAGCCAGGGGAAAAGAGAGCAGACAATGCATCATCAGAGACTCGGCTGAAGTGGGAAGGCACCTTTGAGTCAAGAGCAGATTTCTTGGGAGCACATCCTGTTGGTAGTTACCCAGCCCAAAGACACTGCGACCTCTGCTGCAGTGCCCAAAGTGTGATTAAACTCTGCTGGGTAACTCTGCAGTCTGCTGAGTCAATATTCTGGATAGTAATCTTCCAGGAGCTGGCTCCTCCATGCTTATAAGCAACTGAGTGGCTGCTGCACAGAAACATCCTGGAGGATCTTTGGCCTTTATGGACAGACCAGGGTCATTGCCTCCATCAGGAGCCTGACCAGGTTATAGGCCAAGTCTAATAATGAAAGACCTTTCCAAAATGATATTTCAAAAATAGCCTTTTGAGGGGGCTTGGCCTATTGCAAAACACTGACAATTGTTACAGTTTGTTCAAAACCCTGGACATAATCACTATTTACAGAGCCTTATTTTTATTTTGTTTCTATAAATACTACAATCCACAGTCCAAACATGTAAAAGGAAAAGCAGTGTAGGAAAAAAAAGCTATTGAAATATTTTACATTTTCTTTAAGTAGTTTTTAATGAAACTGGCCTACTTCTTTAACAGGTGAATATTTGACTAAAAATGTTTCTGTTTAAAACTGCTCTCAGTAAACTGTAGCTCTATTTTTGTCATGAGTGGGAATACCCTCTGTCAAAGGACAGGGTCACATTTCCATTAAAATCTTAAAATCCAATTTATGTGCTTTGTTTGGTTTAAATGCACCCATGTTTCATTTGGATTTCTTCCTGAGTCAAAAGTGGCAAATCTATGTTCAGCTTGGGTTTTTGAAGAGTGGACAAAAACATAAGTACAGATGAGTACAGCAGCTCTCTCTCCCATGAGAAAAAAGAGAAATAAAGTGTTTAGTGAATATCTTTCCCTTGTGAATTAAAAGGAACATATATGTAAAACTGCATTTAGTATGCAAACTCATAAATTCTAAAGGAAATTGTTAAGGATCTGAACAGCTTTCACACATACTGATTTCAATAAAAATTGAAAAGACTCAGGGGAAAACACCATCATGCCCTTAAATTCCCCATTTTAAAACCTCTTGAGCTTATGTTCTAAGCACAACTCAGAGCATTTTATTCATGCAAAATGGACTGTGCCTGCTGCTAGCATCCTACTACCAGGGACTGGCCAGGAGAGCTAAACAACGTCGTGCAAAGAGACCCAGGTATAGGTCCAGTGTTCGCTTTTAGGGGGAAAAAGCTATAAAGTCTCCACTCTGATATCTTTCCAATATTTTTTTGCAGCTATTCACAGAGTAGTTCCATTCACAGTGACAGACTTCAGCAATATTAGACTAATGCCTATGTAAAGGGTAAGAAAAACCACATCTTTTAATATACTTTATTGCAAGCTTTCTGTGCAGTTTACATGAAACACAATAGGTTAAAGATCCTTAGAGAAAATATCTTTGTCATCTAGCTACTTTTCTAAGACATCAGGTTACTGAGACAAATAGGACAATACCAACCAGACAACATTAAGGTTATGATTCTTAATGGCCTTAGAAAACTTAAGCAAATACTTTTCAGAAGTCTGACACCATAAATGAAGTGTTTGAGATGGTATCTCCAGCATTTGAAAGAGCAACACTGACACACACTTTGATTAGGGAAGCTGACATTTCTGTTAAAGTTCAGCAAGTCACAGAATCCTCTTAACATATGGCCAAATATTGCAGTGTTCTCTTCTGAAAAAGGTGACTGTGATTGCAGATCTCATAAGTTTCAAAGGCAAAAACAAAACTTATTGCATCTGATTCACTTTTTCATTCTCAGCAAAACAAAGAAAGATGGGGAGACAGATAAAATACCAAAGCCGAATAATGATAATAATAAATCCCACATATGCTTTGAAGACTTAGAGAAGACAAGAAAGCAATGCAAATTTTGCTATTATACAAATATTATGGTACTGAAATTGCTGAGATAGAAGTTGAGGTACAATTAGTATGATATTATCACCATTCTGGTTTGATGACAAACAAGCTTCAAACCCAGAGATGAGACTCAAGCCACAGTGTGAGATTTACAAGACAATTTTTCCCATAGCTCAGATTACCTCTGTTCATATCTCAAGATTTGGATGTCCAAAATATTTCTGCAAATTTATAACATATGGAATATAAACTAGTAGAAATCCTGCCACCATAGAGCCTCCTGAAATGTTGCAGTATTGCTGGGTTGTGACTAGATTGGTGTACTAACAGATTACTCACCACAGGACTGGATTAACAAGAAAGTAAACACGTAAAAGGATTTAGATTTTTTTTCAGTTCAGGATCTGGGTAATGGATCTGGTCAGCTCACATTTATTTAAAGCAATTTACCCAGTTCTCTATTTTGTTCTTCATGTATCCAATAACATAAAAAGAGGGCCTCTGCAGGACATAAAAAGCAGCATTGAAGTGTAGCATAAAGAGTAAGTATTTACACAGGGCTTACAAACAGGGTATCTTGAAGAGGAGGATGCTCTTTTTATACCACCACTAGCAGTTTATGCAAGCTTTCTGTATAACTACACATCCTAAATCATGAGAATAAGGACCAGTCTTCAGAATTGTTTAAAAGGTTTATAGCTGCTTTTATTGAAATAAATGTACTGGAAATAACAGAATCAAGAAACAGTCCAAAGGGTATAAAGTTTGCATGAAGAAACCATTATGAAGGTGTGCCAATAGAACAATCATTTGATGTTGTATTACCAATGCATCTTTTTTTTGTTGTTGTCCCTATTGGTTTTTTTGTTGTTTTAAGACTCAGTTTATCCAATGGCTTTTCCATTTAAAGAAAGAAATGCAGGAACTATTTCCTGAGATACAAAGCAGAAATTTTCAAAAGAAATACTAAAAATCTAATCAAGATTAGGCGTCAGTCTGAAATGTGGCTGGCTATTTTATTGGGATTTACCTTCACTCTTTTCCATCTCAGCTGTACTACCAGACTTGCCTCTCACAACATTTTCATTTTAGATACCATATGGAACCTGGAAATAGAGACAACATAAAAACCAGAACAAAGGACCCTGGAAATTGAAATTTTCTGATGCTTTCAGATTAAGGAAAAGGGTTTGGCCTTTTTTATGACTCTTAAGCCAAAGTGCCTATCAGGATGTCAGTCTTGGAGGAGGACTGCCCTGGTATTACAGTAATGGATTGCACAAACACTTCAAAAATATTTGCTGTTTTCTGGGAAGCTCAGAGCTATGTTATCCTAAGGCTTTGGGATATTCTATCCAAATGTCTTGAGTGGGTGCCATAAAAACTGTTCAGAAAGGCAACTGGCATTTTTGCCTCCTTCTATTTTCCAATGTTGCTCTCAATGTCACATTCATATTGGAGAACCTGAGGATGAATCCTGTACAAGGTAGAAAGAGTAGGCAGAAAGGGAAAAAGCTTCCTCTCCTTTCTCTTGTGCACTCACACACAAATCATCCTTTAACAAGAAGTTTTAGCATTCAAGGGAAACAAGAGATGCCTGTAGCTTACTGAGAGTAACAACTAACTGTCTGCAAACATGTGAAACAGAATGATAACATCTTTTGATCATCACACCACAAAGCATAAAATACCTTGTACTCTCTGTAATTTATTACTTTTGTTTTTTTTGTTTTTTTTTTTCTTTTTTAAATGTTATGTGAAAGATCCTAGACTGGCAGACCTTCAAAGAAACTCCTCAACATGGGAGTCATGGCTCAGTCCCTTGTTTCCCCTCCCAGGCCCTGACAACTCTCATCCCAGTGGCCTTGCTGATTAAACTGCTCACAGGGAAGGGGCAAAGGGGGCAATTACCACTCAGCCTTAGCATGGGCCCTGATGATCTTTCTGGTGAGGGCCATGACTTTTTCCTTAGGTAAAAATCATATCATCCAAAACATATGGGCTTACCTTTCTAAAGTTCTACACAGAAAATGACACATCTGATGGGTATTTTAAGAAAACTTTAACTGCCCCTGAAGATAAGAGCATGACAACACTTAAAATTCTTTGCTAGAATGTTTGGTGCCATATTGATTTTTACCTTCAAATTGTTTTTATAAATTCAGTTGTTGATCAGTTTCTCCTAGACAAGTTCAGAGTCACAGTTAGGTGGGCTCTGAAGGGCCAGCAGCTGGAGGCTGGAACACCAGCTCTGATCAGTTGTGCTCTGGGGAATTCTGGGGAGCAGGTGAGCCTACCAATTGGTCCTGATTCTTCAGCATCTGGGACAGACACTTTGAAAGGAATAACGATGCAGCCAAAGAGGATTGGTAGAGTAAAGAGGGAATGCAAATGCAGGATACGTTTGTGGGAGGGATCACTGCACCAAACATTCAGCTTCCTTTAATCAGCATTTAGCCTTAGTTCCAAATGGCATTTTTCTTCCATAGTAATCTCCTGATTCCTAAGCATATTTCATATGAGATGCAATGCAGGTAACCATGTGCTGTGATGACTTTGGCTTTAAACTCTTTCTTGTACGAAAGATTTGTGGGACATTCTTGGCGTGAGCTATCTGGCTCATACTGTGAGCAGGACAAATGTCTTTCTGAAGTTCTCTATTGCAAATGAACTGTAATCCCTTGATTTCTAGATCTTGGGACTAAGTCCATAATAAAACCACTTCTTCCAGCCCTCGGATGCTATTTCAGACTAATGCCCACAGGAAGCTCAACTTCCTCCATTAGGTTTGTACATGCAGAGGAATGCAAGCAAGAAAATCTACTAGAAATGGAAATATTGTTTCCGAGAACCAGGCAAAAGGGCCTGACAGCATGTCCTCTGCTGACAGAAGTGTGGTCAGTATCCAGTCAGCACTGAATTTTAGGGTGCCTTAAGAAGAATGGAATTTTCAAGTGCAGTGGAAAGACGGCCAAAGTCACAGGCCAAAGTCTTATTCAGAGGAAACTCCCCCTAAACTCAATGGGAGTTTCCCTTGAGAAAGGGCAGCAAGGTTTAGCTCATAAACCCTGCATATGGATTTAGCAAAAAAAAGGATTTGTCTGTTCAGATTGGAGGAAAAAAGTTTATTCTCTTATGAACAAACTATACATATGGACCTTGTTAATTACTGGGAGTTCCATAGGATTTATCTGTTCACCAGCATATTTATTTCTCCTAACATCTAATGTACCTTTGACCTTTAATATAGTATCAATATTAAACAAATAAACCAATAAAATAGCATAGTTACCAGAACTTATGAGTTTCTCTTGTATTGTCAAAATACTCTCTTTGCAGTCTCACTCATTTCCTGTCAAGAGAGTTTGGCTCCAGTCTTCAGTACATAAACAAGCCCAGGAGCTGGCCCAAGCGAGACATTTTGCACAGCTAACTACAGAAGATACTTTAGAATAAAGAAAAGATAATTGTCCCCAGAGGACCTGATCTCTTTTTGAGTGTCCTGTACCCCTTTGCCTGGGCTTTTTAAATATCCCCCTCTGTCCTTCTGGAAAAACAGCCAAGCAAAAGCAATGAGAAGGCTTATTATTTTGTTCTGAATTTCTAATGAATTTTTCAATTTACTCTAAAGACACATGCTTTGAGGGACATGATTGCTCATGATGAAAATGAGGCACTGGAATTGTCCTTCTTCTGCAGCTAGCGAAAGGAGGTTGGGGTGCAGCTCCTTGGGAGCGCATATGCATTAGTTCAGGTAGTGAGGAAAGCCCATCTCCAAATTAATATTTGCCATTAGTAGAGCACTGTGTCTGTATCAATTCATTGGGGATTTGAGGTAGGTGGTGGAGGAAGAACTTGTCAACCTTTTCTCCACAGCACACCATTTTCTCCTGTGGACATATCCATGCCAATGTCTAAACCTGAGTTAGGAAAAAATATTTGCTCCAATAGCTTTTTCACTCGAGCTTTCACTGCAGAATAATCCTTTTCTCCCTGTAAACGTTTATCTTTAATTGGCTTTTAGGGACTCTGATCCATCTGCTTGTTATGCTTTGTGTGAAATAATTCTGCCTTTCTCTTCTATGTTGCACCTCAGACCTACAGTCCTATTTGCCTTGTTTTCTGGGTTGGTCTTTAAGTAATGTGAGTTTAATGCTGATACTGCATTTAGTGATCAATCAAACCTGTGCCAAGAGCACACACAGAATAAATAAATAAATAATCCCTCTGGTATATTTTGATGTGCCTTTGAAAGGAGGAAAATTCCTTTCACATGGCCTCTTGTCCCTAGAAATCTACAAGTTTCTTTGTCTTGGCAAATGGCCAAGCAGCACCGTGATGTACCATTTTTCTTGGCCAGTGTTTTTAGGTCTTTTGAAACCAGACCAAGTGTTCACATGGTATTTCTTCATTTAACAGCTGCAAGACAGTGACCACAGCTGCATGTGCAGCTTCCATCTATAGCAAGGGACGCTGTGGGTTTTTTCTGAGATAGCTGACTAAACGAATTCAAACTCAGGACTGATACAGGCAGTGCTGTGGCTTCCTACGAAGCCATTTTACTCTACTTATAAAGCTCAGGATTTCAGAAAGCAGAGCCAGAGAGGGGCCATTGCAGGGTGATTGTGTATACACATGCTAATTTTCTGCACGCATAGGACCAAATTAGCATCTCCCAAGGTGAATGCCATGCAAGTGGACTGAATCCCAACATCTGTAGTCCACCTGGCAGTAATCTTTGGGAGCCCACACTGCTTGGTGCCTTCCCTCAACCCAATCCAAGTCCCTTGAGGTTACAGAGTTGGCTGTCTAAATTGACCCTGTTTGGAGTGGTCCCTTACATCATTTCATTTCATAAGCTAAAAACGAAACTATTTGTGAGATTTGCCTGAGTTGCTTGCTGACAAAATGCAATGATGCTTGTAAAAAAAGGGGGAAAAAGAGAAGGAGAAAAAAACCCATCAAAACACAGTTCATGTGTAAGGCAAAGTCAGCCAGGAAACATTTATGACAGATCCTGAATGATCAGACATTCTGGAAGTAGAAAGGAGGAACAAATGTTTCCCTGACTGCTTGTTAGGGGTTTCTGTGGTGTTCTAGTGAAGAGTAGTGAGGTTTATGTGGGGTTAAGATATCCGAAACTAAGCCTGGCAGGATGGAAAGATTCTGCCCATGCTTAAAAAGAGACCCTGCATTTGTGCACTAAAACATGCTGGTTTAAGACCATAATAATAATATAATTAACCAGTTGTTGGTGGTTTGAACGTGAACTGAGAATGGAACAAACCCATTTTAAAAGCCACAATAGAAATAGTATCCCAAAACCTCTCAGGAAAAACTCCTAAGGAGTTTAATTTTTTCTTTCATGACTAGAGGATTGGGGTACCAGTCAGTTAGGTGGATGTGTATACTTGATAGATTTATTTAGGTACAAGGATGTGTGTTAGTTTTTTATCCATTTGTTTAGGAATTGCAATGACCACATTGTGAAAGCAGAATTCTTGCCCAAGAGGTCATTTAATCTACACACAGTAAGAAGTAGATAGATGGGACCAACTGACAAAAACTGCATGAGATAGCAGCTAAGGTCAGCAAAGAAATCACATTTTCCCTTTTGTCTAATTTACTTTCCGTTTCTGTTCTTGTAGAATCGCAGTGGCTCTAGGCTTGCAAGCATCAGGAATGTGGCTCCACTGCTGGGGGCCCCCCTGGGTGAAGCAGGGCAATGGAACAGTGGGGGCTCAGCTGCTGTGTGAGGCAAAGGAGCCCTGGCAATCACAGGCAAGGAGGCTGAAATTGCCACTGAGGGGGGGCACTGGGGAAGCGAGCGGAGCGGTCACTGCAGACCACCCTGCCTCGGCTGTGACAGCAGGGCCCGGGGGAGCAGTTAGTGTTTCCTGCCTCTGAAACTCTCCTGGAGGTCCCTTTCCTTTCAGGTCTCTGAGGTGTGTGTCTCATGGCTCTCAGCCACAGAAAGATTTGGGCACATGGTTCGTAGGGTCAAAAGGAATGGCCACCCTTGTAGCAAAAATGAAGCTCATCTGTGTTTGTTGAATTCTTTTGACACGATTCTTTTACTGAGGAGAAGCCTTCACATGCTGCTGGCTCTCCCAGCACAGGACACGGCATAGTGGCTAGGCTCCTCCTGCAAACACTCACTATTCCCTCTGTTGGTTGTTTTTGCTCTTATGGTTTTGCAGCCTTGTCTTATGATGTGCTATCATTTTAATGTTTAAAAGCAATGGATGGGCTAAAAATGAAAGAAAAAAGGATTACATGTTCTACTACGGATTAATTACTAAAACACATTCTAAGGTTTGCTAATAATTTCATAGGTGTTTTAGGGTGCAAGCAGTCCAGGTCAACAGGTTGCTTTCATTCCTTCCTAACATGAACACTTTATATTGGCATGTTTACATCCAGCGGCAACATAGCCCCTTGTGCCTATTACGTATTCAGACATTGTTAATAATTGATTAACCCTTTACAAACCACTTAGATGTGGAGTCTCCGTCTAAAGGGGAAACAGGAGTTGATCAGGCAGGTGCTTTTCAAAGAGGCTTTTAGGCAACATCCTTCCTTGCCTGAAAAAAACACGTGTGAATAAACTAACACATGAATTCAGGTAAATTCTGTTCCATTTTTATCTGGAGTTTCCTTCTGTGAATTCAATTTCTTCTTTGGCTCTTTCTCTGTTTACTCAAAGGAGATTTCAAATACTCTGGGGGATTTGGGCAGTATTTTCTGTGAAAACATTTTCTACCTATGCCATTTCTTAATTCACCAATCCTATATAGACTTCTCTGCTCATGACTTATGAGGAATTATGCACATGCACTCAGGGGTGAGTGGGATGTAATGATTTTCCCATGTAAGGCTGCCAATATGTTTGTTGTTGAAATATGCTACTATACAAAAACCCTGAGGAAAAAACATGTGTGTGAGTTGGATGAGTGGCTTTGCATGAAGTTCTGTAACTATTAATGACTTGAATATGTTTTATGGGTTTATAGAATCATAGAATATTTTGGGTTGGAAGGGACCTTTAAAGATCATTTAGTTCCAACACCACCACTCCCCCTCCCCCTCCACAGACAGGGACATCTTTCACAGTAGTAGATTGCTCAATGCTCCATCCACACTGACCTTGAATATTCCAGGAAAGAGGAATCCACAGCTTCTCTGGGCAACCCGTTCCAGTGCCTCATCAACCTCATGGTAAAGCATTTTTTCCTTATATCTAAACTAAATCTACCCTCTTTTGCTTTAAATTTGTTACACCTTTTCCTATCACCACAGGCCCCAGTAAAAAGCCTTTCTTCACTTCTTTTTTTAATGAGCTCCTCTAAGTATCAAAAGGCAAAAATAAGGTGTCTTCAGAGCCTCCTCTTCTCCAGGCTGAAAACCCCCAACTCTGTCAGACTGTCTTGATAGGCAAAGTCTCCTGTCCTTCTGATCATTTTTGTGTCCCTCCTCTGCTCCCACTCTAGCAGATTTTTGTCTTCCTAGAGATCATAGAAGTCCCAAATGTGTCTGCCAGTGGCCAGGGCTTTGATTTCATCATCTACCCTGAACACAGGGAGGTTATAATTCTTCACACCTCTCCTCACAGGCTCCAGTGAAAGGATCTCTCTTGTCCTCTCCCAGGACTGTGCCATAGCCTGCTGTTACAACCCCACTCTGAAACAGGATAACTGAGATTTCTGTTAATAAATCCCTTGGGGTGAATTAGAGTGAAATGACACTAAATGAAAATGTAAACATGAGGAAAATTTATTTTAAAACAATTTAAATGCAGTGCAAAAGAGGTATGAGGCCACCTTGGTTCTTTTCAATAAAAGTATAAAAATATCACAAAGAAGATACTTAAAGAAAAGAAAGACAAAGAAAGAACAAGAGTAGCTAGTGAAGAGGAAAGATATGGATCTTTCCATAGCTCCATAGATCCATGGACTCATGGATCCAGAAATAAGACCTGATTGTTTCTATTTCCCTGGAGCAATGGTCACAGTCGAGCCACTGTGGGGTGGCCCACCAAAGGAAGAGTTTGTCAGGTTACACATGTTCTAGTTGGCTTGGGAACACCCAGAGCCTCCTCAAGGAGGCAATTTGTTTCTGATGCAACACTATGGGCCCTGTGTAGTCTTTCAACAGAGAGTTCCTGAAAAGAGTCTGGGGTTGCTTTGGGGCCCTTGATGGCCTACAGACCCTTCTAGGGATAGGACAGCTATCCTGTCCTGGATGCAGTCAACCAAGGAGCAACTGAGACAGGGTTAGGTTGCCACACCTGCAGTGGCAGAGAAGGGATAAACATGCATGATTTACAGTAACTGCTGGTGGAATCCACTTGATGGCTTAAAAGTTTTCTGTATAGTAATATTAATTCCTACTGACTCCTAAGCAATCTTTTTTTTCCAGTTAAGAAACACCAACATGTGAACTAGGAGGCACTGAAGTGACTTGGTTTGACAACAGAGGCTGAGTTCCACAATTGAAAGGTATTGCTGACAGCACACTCAGGGGATTGACTGTGGAGCTTCATAAATTTAAAATAAAGCACCTGCTTCTATGTTGAGTCCTCTATTTCTGTACTACTGAATGATCCTTAGAAACCAAAGATATTGATATATTTAATGCTTCGGGGGAATCAATAGAAGCTTTAATCACAAAATTAAATAAACCCAAATCTACTGGCATTATATGCTAACATTTTTGGAAGGAGAAACATGACGTTTCATAGTCCTTCTGCAATTGGGCTTACTATTTACAAAAAAAAAAAAAACAAAAAACAGTACCTTCAGAGCTATTGTGATAGAGAAAAAGGACCTTCCCATCATTTTGAGTTGACATCTCAGTGGGCTTTAGTGCAGTTTCAGAGGAAAGTCAGGACCTGTTCTTCCACAATAGAAATATTTTTGACACAAGGGATTTGTTACCTCTTAGATCTTCACCACTGTCTCTAAATTTCCTTAAGAAGTTTGTGCCACCATCATATCCCATTCCTCCTTTATACATTTCCCAAACCCAGCTGTGAAAAAGCAGGGATGTGAAGGTACTGACCTGTCTGTGAAGTAGCAAGGTACTCTGTAGAGGTCACCTGAATCACACATACAAAGATATACACATGAAGTTCCTACATTGTATCAAGCATAATGAATCTAGAAATTAGTTTTGTCAATTCTCAAGTAGAATTATGCAGAAAGATAAGTAAACATAAAGCTTAGAAATCCTCATTTGTAACAAACTAAAAATTCTTGTATGTGTAAAAATGTTACAGCTAAGAGTTTCTTCAGGAAAGGGTACCTGTTTTGAAACTAATCTATTTCCCTGAAAAAGTGTTGCAAAAATGAAGAATGAATCCCTTTCACCTTTAAGTCCTTTTCTGAAAGAAATATGGGTACACATAGTGGGAGATACCCAAATGGAAAGGCATGAAACATTTTCAGTTTATGTCAAAAATAAATTTCTATGTGCATGTTCTGCCTGGAAATTAATAGGAAAATTACACTTTGGGGTTTTCTCTTTCCAGGGAAAATGTTTCAAAATGTGAAATATTTCTTTCTAGAATTTTAAAAAATCAATAAATATCTATTTATAAACAATTTGTAAACAATAGCCATCACAGATTTTTTTATTTCAAATATTTCAAGAAGGCAAGGATTTTATGTATAAACAGAAAGATTTTTCATTTATAATCATCATATTTCTTGCTGTTATGACTCTTATTTGTGATAGGAGGAAAAAACATTGTTTCATCTGAAAATGGTTGAGTTTTACACAACAAATAAATACATAATCTACAATAAAAGAAATATATAACTAGTGTTCTATGAGTCCATAGCACTTCATTCCACTTCTGAACAAACGAAAACTTGTAAAATAGGGATAAAAGAGAATTTTTATCATAACCCAAGCAGAAGCAGGTATTTTTTCCCTCTTAAATGGGCTGACATTCAGTTTTTGTGGTGTGTTAACTTTGGGTGGCTGCTGGGTGCTCACCAAGCTGCTCTATCACCCCCAGGCAGATCATTTACCAATTACCATCATGGGCAAAACAGAATCAGCTTAGGGAAATTATTTACGTTATAGAGAATTAAAGAGAATAGGATAATGAGAAATAAGAACAAATCATAAACCACCTTCTCAAGGCCCTCCCATTGTCCCAGCCTGCACTTCCTTCCTAACCCTTTCACCTCCTCCCTCCCAGGCAGGGCAGGATGATGGGGAATGGGAGGGATGGTCATGTTCTTATGTTTCATCTCCGCTCCTCTTTAGTCCTCATGCTCTCCCCTGCTCCAGAGTGCGGTGCTCCCACAGGATACAGCCCTTCACAAACTGCTCCAGGGAGTGTGCTTCCCATGGGCTGCAGTTCTTCAAAAACTGCTCCAGCATGATTCCTGTCCATAGGGAGCAATCCTTCAGGAGCCAATGGCTGCAGTGTGGGTTCCCTATAGGTTTATAGGAACAGACTTCAGAACTCAAAACTTTTTTAAAATCCATTTTGGATTTATTCTGGAATGATCGACAGTTCCCTAGTTTTTGGCAAGGATGTGATCTTTAACACCAAGTTCTGCTCATGATCAAAGTCAAGAAGGAGAGGTCTTCAACCCTTCTTGATAGCCTTACTTAATGCCTCATTCACAGCCATTTATTCTGAATATATTCAGAGATACTGTTCCATTTTCCAAATTACTACAATATTCTGCAAAGCATTTCTCTGCAGGGCTTACTTGAATTCAGGAACAAAGAATAGGCACCACCTGTTGAAAGATATGTCCATGCAGTCATTTCTAGGATAGAGACTGACTTCTTGAATGTTTTTTTTGGTTTTGTTTTTTTTTTTGTGGAAGTAACCTTAAGGGCAGAATTTATATAAGAATCCATTAGGGACAGACACAATTTGATCTATCATAGCATATAATGACTTTCTGTGCCACATGTCACTTTGCTTTGCATCTTGCAGGCAATTTGTGAATGGCAGTTGGTGAGACAAGATCTGCTATATATATTTTCCAGCAGAATATTGAACATGACACAATAAAGTCTGATTTTAATCTCAAGATAAATAATAAAAATAACATAGAAAAGCTGTTAGTAAATACTGTAAAAGGAAGTGCTCGAGGGTGTTTTCTGATAGTGTAGTTATTTATAAACCTCTCCTTCCCACATGCTAAAAGACTCATTAAGTATGGGGATTTTGGATAAGAGCAATAGAGTGCAATGTGCAGTGGGTAGCATGCAGTAAATATTCAAAAGGCACTGGAGAGTCCTTGTTCGGGGGACCAAGCTCGGGAAGTGATGTAAACTCTTCACAGAGCACTTAATTTGATTCTATCAGAGATTTATTTCAGCATGTGATTGATGGAAACTGACTAAGTGGTAGTGTGGCAAAAGTACAAAAGCTATTGAACTATTAATGTTATTTATAAGGACAGGACTAACCATGATAAGCAAGGACCAATATGAAATGTTTACTTCTTTGGCGTGAAAAGCCTTCCTTTGTGAGGAGCCAGCAGGATTGAACAGGCTGAACAGAAGGCAAAGGCCAGTGCTGGCCTCCCCAAGCCATCATAGGCTCAGCTCTGCTTACAGTGGTGTGGGAAGCAGGTTAAGACTGAGAGCTTTTACAGTAGATTTTGGAAGCACTTTGTGTGAAATAAAGTATAAACACAAAGGCACTGAAGTTCCTTGGATTCAGAAAATGTTGTTCTTCATCTCTGACCTGTCACCTGCACCAGGCTTTGCCATTTCATCTCTCTTGTTAAGGACATCAGAAATGGGTAAGCAAAGTGGAGTAGCAATCAGTATTCTTTGTATTTGACAACCATTTCACCTCCCAAAGAAATCACCCCTTTCTTGGGTCCACATTTCCTGAGTGCTTGGAAATCACCACAACATAAATATATGTCAATCAAGTGGTTAACATAATAGCATATTGTGAAATTATATGTAAACATCAAACTACATTGATTGGGCAATTTCCTATCCAGTTATTCTTGAATTACCACTTCCCTGAATATGTCTTTTAGGAATGTCTCAGCTAGAAGGCTGTCTGCAATGTTTTATTCTCTTTAGACCTAGTTTATTCAAAATATTCCAACTCCCACACACCAGCCAATATATTGCAGGCCCCTGGGCCAGCAATAGCAACACAAATGGGTAAGTGATTGGCCAGGTACAGAATGCATGGAGGAATATGGGTAATTGACCTGTAAATATTTGTCTGAAATAATTCAATAATGTCTTACTTGTCATTTGCTGCATGAGCCCAATCTCTAACCCATTTAGTACCATTATCCTGAAGTCAAGCAGAGGCATCAGGCATACCAGCATTCCAGTACAGGAATCCCTGTGGTACCATTTAACTTGGAGGAGGAAGGAAGGGTGGGAGTTGCAGGTGGCCTTGTAGTTCTTGGGAAACATCCCACTTCACATGAAGGTTTCCTCAGTAACTATGGAAAGCCAACCAATGTGTCAATCAAAGTGTAGTGAGTACTCAGTCCAAACATCTGCCTTTTTTGTCTGGTTTCCCTGGGTGTTCTGCCTGGATTTTGTAGCACAGAAATACTTGACATGAAAGCATTTTCTCCCTTCACAGAGAAAGGCACAGCAACTTCTTGGACCCCTGTCTTATTTGCTTTAGCCAACCAGTCATCTGCATGACAGAGGACCGTTTTAATTTGATGCTGGTGCACTGATTAACAGTGCAGGTCCCTTAGACTTGCCAATCAGAAAGATTAAACAGTGAGCTTAAAAATTTACTTATAAAAAGTGACAGCCTCATATCAATTCCTGCTGGCATCTATCTGCTAAAAAAAAAATGAAACCAAATATTTTGGGTCATACAAATCAAAGTAGGAAAGAACAGGAGGAACATGTGACACTTTTTCCCAGTGCACCAGGCAGTTATTTCCCAGATAATAATTGGATCTCTTTCACTTATGACATTTTAGGCAGTATTTATACAAAAAAAATTAAAGTTTTTAAGTAATATGGTATCCCAGATCTGCTTTCAAGTTTATTCCAAGTTCATAGAGGCCAAGAAAAATTTTGTCTTAACAATGCTTTGAGTCAGGAGTTGTTTTGCTCCAAGTAGTCTCCACTCTTCAGTTATGTGCAAGATGTATGATTTTTTGTCTTGTGAGAACAGGCCTTCTGAGAGATCTTGTGGGCCACCAGGTCTAAATAACATCTAAATATCTCCCGACTGTCTAGGTTCTAATTCTGACCAGAATCAGGATGGATAGAAATTTCATTTTTACACAAATTTTGCTGGTGTATTTTTCAGAAGCATACACAAAAAAAGTGCTAGGCTTTTAGTTTAGAACAAACACTATCTCATCTGTCCTTGCAACCATATACCCCTCAAGGATTTCTAGAAGTTAGGGAAAATGTTAGTTAGATAGATGACAGAACTATGATAGAATCATAAACAGAAGTTCAGGTGAACCTAGAACTAGCATTGCCCTTCCTTACGTCCCTGTCCAGATCCCAGGTGCCAGCTGGGACAGTGCAATCCTTGGTGTCTGCTCTATCAGACAGAGATAGGAAAACAAAACAGTTACTAACAAAGCAGCATGACTGCGCTCTTTCATTCCTGATTTTTGGCTTTACCTGGGTTATCAGCTGGCCTCAGTGTGGCTGCACAATGCCTGAGCTGAGTTCAGATTCCCTGCTCTTGGGCTGAGCTGGATGTGCCCAGCCCTGCCACAACACACCCAGCAGGGGAACAGGAGAGTGAACACTGCTCATCCCCAAACCTGCCTGGCCTGACCAGACCAGCCCCAGCATCTCAGCAGGACAGACTTGGCAGGGAGGCTCAGTGGGGCCAGGGACTGTGACATCCACATGGCACTGGGGACATTTGTGTCTGCAGTAAGCATTACATTAATTTGACTGGGCATATTTTGCCCCTTTCAATCAGACCATCTTGAGTGTCTGTTACAGTGATAAAGTGTCTCATATGCTCTGCCAGAAACTGCTATATTCCTATTGTTTACTGATTCCAGGCAAGCTGAGTCATAGTGGCACTACAAAAAACATACTTGAAAAATAAGTAAGAATAAGAGATAAAGATGATAGGACTGTCTAAGGATTTTAAGATTGCTATCATTTATCCTTTTATGAAAATCATACATCTTTTTCTTCAAGTCCTGGATCCTGTGTTGTTTGTTGAATGTTGCAGCTACTGCCTTCTGTCTTGGCTTTTTAATTTTTCTAATTGGTGAGGCAATAACATAGGGAAGATGGAATGTGCTATGCAAGTGCAAAGCAAAAGTCAGGCTCATTGATTTTGGTGGAAATTAAGACCTACATCTATATTTTATGCTTCTACAGCACATTCCATCTTCCACACTTTTCCATTTATGGGATAATGTCACTGGAGAGAATACTTCACATTCACTTCTGTATTATTTAGCCACATAATGTGATAGTGATAAGATCAAGATGTTTGGCAGTAAAATCCCAACTGTTTCAGCAAGTGCTTCATGGTTAGTTGGGGTGTCATATCTGTTAACAAGCTTGTTCATCATCTTTGCTTTTTCCTTGTGGAGCAGGTAATGAGTGGTAACTTGTGAATCTCTTTCTCTAGTCATCCACTTCCCTGTTACAGAAACAGTTGTCTTTCATTGGATAACAGTAAGTCTTTCCTTATATTTGGTGGTTTGTTTATTGGATTTCGGTTTGGTTTTCTGTGTTTGATTTGGTTGGGGTTTTTTTGTTGGTTTGTTGTTGTGGTTTTGGTTTTTTTTTTTTTCTTCATGTTAAATCTAGAGACTAATTCACATAAGAGATTTTTTGCAGAACTTCAAAACCTGAAATGAAGAACTGTCTGGTGCTTAAATAAAGGACAGGATGGAGCACCTGGTCTGACACAGACTATTATAATAATGGACCACTCACTTTACCAGTCTCTTTTTCCTAAAAATGGGACAATCTAACATTCATCCTCCTTGTGGTAATGTTTCATGACTTAGGAAATGTTTATAGCAAAACACTGTTATTAGCATAGCATTGTTTACCTCTGCAAATGTTGATTAAAGACACCAAAATTATCTAGATGATAAGAGTAAGGTACAAAAGGAAATGAAAATGAGGCTTTAATCACTCTCAGTGTATAAAGGAACACAGATAAAACCATTCCCAAACATAAGCTATAAATAGGACGTTACCCAGGGAGTACAATTTTGTCACATTTTCTCTCTGGGGATTGCATGTCAGCAGAACCATATCTTTGCTACCTGCTGCCACAGGCTGCTAGCTTGGAAGCAAGATCTCAAACATGGTGAAAGAAAAAAGACAATTAATGGCCACAACAGCTCACATGTGTCTCACTTCCACAGATTTGGTCACCTTGTAGAGACCTGCTTTCAGTGGCATGCTGTGGCTTCAATTACATGGTTGATGCTGTGTTACTGTTTTGCTTTCTGACATTAGGATGTTGCTGGGATAAATATTACCTCCTGAAGGTTTGCACTGAGTCAACTTCATGCATGAAGCTAAGAGTGATGAAAATTTCTTCTGGATTAGACAAGTTAACACTGTTCTGTCTGACTCAAGTAATGGGAGAATACTTTGTGATTCACTTACTAGAAATGCTGCTTTTGTCTAAAAGTCTACAACTCTTCCACTACTCAGGAGGTACAGCTTCAGCTCTCTGATTCTCCTAATTTGGTTGGTCTCTACCTCATCTTGCTGTGATGCCTGCATATCCACTCATATATGTCTTTTCCTTGCTGAGAAACTCTGATGCAGACTGCATAATTTGTCAAATTCAGCCACATGAAATGTCCCCATTTTAAATTTTTTCTTGACAAATTCAAAAATTCTCAGAAAAGTCAAGAAATTGTAGTGAAATCCACGTGGAATGTTGTGACACAGTATTCATGATGCCTGAATGTACCTTGAAAAATTATATATTTACTTCACTGAGTATTTTAAAGCTTCACAGTTCATCACTGTTTCTTTTACAAGTTGGGTTTTTCCTCACATCTCCTTCTTTCTAGGTTTTTGACTTCGGGTGTCTTGCACGTGCACACCAGCTGTGTGCACATGACATACACTTCATGCAGGGCAAATGAGAAAGCAGCTTTAAGTGAGTACCAAGTATCCAATTCAGAGTCTGCCCTCATCAAACTTTCCCTATTGGAGCACAGATAGAGCAGAGAAGAGAAAGAGATTTGTCGTGGGCTCTCCGTTACTTTGCTACTCAAATTTCCAGTTACTACTCTAGAGCTCTGCCAAAATTATTGTTTGTAGTCCCTGGTGATAAATTTAGGATGACCATAATCTATCAGGATTAACAGTCTCTAGCTCTATGAAATATAAACCACTCATCCACCCAGACTTCAGGAGCACATCTGCTGAAGGTGGTAACTGAATCTGGCTTTCTTCCCCACGTGCTCATGCCCCACAGCCACTTCCACAGGGGACTCTGCATGCAAATAAACTGAGTAAGGTCAGGGTGCATCCCAAGCACTGGCACAGCACTGCCCATTCTATAAAGCCATAAAAAAGGTACATTACATGTCTTTGGACCAGACAATCTAATACTCCTCCAGGCAAGTACTGGAGGTGGCTCAGGGATCAGCATGGACTAGAATTCACAGCTTAGGTATAGCTGCCTGCTTGGGAATTAGAGAAATGTTAGTTAGACATGAACTCTGCTGTATCAACTGGCTACATGTGCATCCTCATCAGTGTTTTAGTTTAGATCAGACATATTCATTAAAAGCTCATTTCCTGATTGGTTTCCAGTTCCCCACAATCCTACCTGGAATGGAAAAAAGGGTTCAACTATCCTGTCACCTAGGGCAGTACTTTACCATGAAATAAAACTCTTGCAAGTATGCTACCCTACCATAATTCCTAAGGTACTATACAAGATAGATAAACCAAAATGATACTGTTAAAAAAAACTGTTTCAGAGTCTTGAGGTAGCTTTGAACATTGAATGTAATTTTAATAACCACCTTATGAGCCGAAGATGACACCAGATATACCTTTTTCCACTATCCAATGTCAGAGAGTCTAGTTTGTACAGGGTCCATCTAAGGACTCACAGCTCAAAGCACTAAATCTTTGTGCCCAAAACACAGATTTATTCACAAGCAAAAGCTGTCCTAGGTTAGTTCTGCAAAAGGTACAGCAAGATCAGCATGAAGTGTCATGTAATGGGTGGACCATAATTCTTACTTGGCCACAAACATCAGGCAGTGTTTAAGTGCAAGTTTGCAATGGTTTCATGGTCCTAGATGTTATTTCAGCCTTTCTTCTAGTCAGATATTTGTGGGATCATCTGCGTAGAGGAAAATATTGAAGAAGAAGAATTGGAAAATGTGATGTCTTTTTCCAGATATTTCTAATTTTCCCAGTTATCTAAAGTCCCAGAAAATGTCTGTTAGGTTGTCAGGGTTTTTTTGTTGAAATATGGCCACTGTATTTTGAAAAACAGACAACAAGGGCCCAAAATTCAGATCGAAAAAGGAAGCCTTTTTAGAGGAGGACTAGAAGAGTAGATATTTACCAAAATCTTTGGTTAATTTTAAGGACACATATCATGCTTTTCTATGCACGGCATGGGTAACAAATTGATTCAAGGGCGTATCTTGGGAAGGTCACTGCAGAACTTTCCAGGGTGATCGGGACTGGCATAAAGATCAGTGAGACTGCGCCAAGAGCTTTATATCAAACGGTGCCCATCTTCCACATTTATACAGTTCTTATTTTGCCTCTGCTCACGTGCCCTCACAAAAACAATCAAACAGGCAAATGGGAGTATGGAAATAAGTTCTAGAAGATAAGAGAGATTTAATCCAATAGATGTAGAAAAAGATTGCCTTGAACATGTTTACAAAACAAGTTATTGTTTTGTATTGTGCAAGGATTAGATATCTTGGGATAATCTGTACTCTGAGGAATTACCACTTTGCTCCAGCCCTGGATCATATGTACATGAGACTGTGAGAAATCCTTTTCTGGCTGTTACTCTGCCCAGCAGATGGACATGATAGATATGGGATATTTCTTTTTATTTAATTTTTCCCCTTTTTGTCTCTTTTCCTAAGTCCAGTTGGCAGATCTTATAATTTGCTGTTTTGACCCTTCCAGGACTTGAACCTGCCATCTGGCTAATAACGAGGCCAGCTGGACAGTAACACCAAGATTCAGTCCCAGACTCACATCTTCTTCATCTGGCTTCTTTTCTATCTGTTTGTTCTTGTTCTGTCTGGACCCAGTTGACATCATGTTGTGCAAAGTCACACAAAGTTCTTAGCCAACCTTTTAATTTCTGGGTAGAGTTAATGATGGCAGGGGTGTTATTTTTCTGTCTCCGTAGGCAACACTTTATTGTTATATGTGGACCATATAGGAAGACAAAAAGAAAAAAACCTGATGAAATTACTCTCACTATTAATAATCAGCAATGTCTTCTGGTTGCAGCAATAGGTTCAGATAAATCACTGGATCATTTCCCTCAGAGCTTAATTGAACCACTGCTCCTACTCACCATTTTGATTGATGTGACAATGTATGCAGATTCTTGATTCATAAGAATTCTTCATAAGATTCTTTTTCTGTTGTTAAATTAAAGATCATCCTCTAGGACATTCAGAACAATTGACAAAGAATTTGACAAAGACTCTTGGTACACTGGATGTTTTTGGGTTCACCTTAATGTGACTGTCAAAGACACATATCTGTACACTACAAAAGCTTGCTTTGGGACCCCACCATATCTGCTTCTGCCATGTCGTTACTGCCTGTGAAATGAGAGTTAGAGGATCGAGATGTCTTTGCTGGACACAAACAACTGATCATACAGACAAAAGGGTCTTTCCTTGCACTGCTGTGTAAGGAAGGGTGAGGCTGGAGCTGAGACAGCAGCAAAGTGGGCAGGACATAGCTCTCACCAGCACAGCCCCTTAGCATCCCAGCAACGTCAGCAGAGCAGGTCCAGGGACAGCATCTGGCTTCAGCCTAGAGCCAAGATTGGTAGACAAGTCTGTAGTGATGAGGCTGGTCTGAAGTCGAGCCAGGAGGCCAAGTCTCCCTGTCAGGGTCAGAACTCACATCAGTGGGCTATATGGGCAGGCATGGCTGAAAAATTGCTGTGACAAGGACCAAGGCTTTTGTGAAACATGCTTAACAGTTCCTGTCAAAACACCGGGTGAGAAGAATCAGATCTATTATGTCCTGTAAGCTTAGTTTTGGTAAGGTGACATAACAGCCATCTCACTTTAAAATATAAAAGTATCAGAAGCAGCCACCCTTTTTTCATGAATATACTGAAAGGCATCCACAGACAAGTGTTTCTCTTTATTAACATGAATTTGCAGACACTTTATCCATGAGAGAGTGAGAAGTCAGTGTCCATGCTGTGATATCCTTGCTCCTATCCAATGACATGCCAGTGCTATATCTTCATGTAAGAAAGAGATCATTCTTCCCCAAGGGAAGAATCTTGTTCAACATCTGTTCTATGTCTTCTGCAGCTCCTGCTGTTGCCTCTTACAAAGATAGGGCCATTCTCAAGTGTAAAGACCCATTTTGAAAATGATCACTTTCTTGCCAGCTGTTAAATGAAGTGCAGTGCAAGGACAATCCTTCACATGACCATGGAGATACGTTAATGATACTATGCTAATCAGGTGAGTGCTGTCCCCATTTAGCAAGCCTTACAAGGTATATGCCAAGGTTTGTTCTCCCTGAATCCTCTGAAGCTTGTTGTAGCAGACCATTGATTTATGCTGTTGTTGCCTTGGAAAGCACAGAAGGGTTCATATTGCCAGGCATGTGGGATCAATCCTGTAATTACAGTCCATTAGCAGGAAAGCCACTGTTAGGGCTCTCTTGCATTAGAAATAGACCATCATTTCTAAAACTGTCTGAAACAATGAGGTCTATGAAAATAGCTCCCAGTTGTGAGGAAGAGGATTGTACAATCAGCTGGAACAGGAATTGCGTTGGAGCACAGGTCAGCACAGAAGGGAGATGGTCCTTGTCTCAGTGCATTAAAGGCAGTCCACTATGGTTTCAGAGTGATTTTCGAGGCCAGATTTGAAATCAATCTGCCTCCAGGTGGTTTTCTCCAGAAAGATTTCCCATGAGATTTCTACTTAGTGTTTTGCACCCTGCCTTCTGCTTCATCTGTGAAAACTCTAAGGAATTGCTTTCAGACTCATCATTTAGTTCCTTTTAGAACTCTTGTAGAGACACTTCCAGGCCTCTGCCTTACTGATCTACTTCTGTGACTTGAGTTTTGAACCAGTGCACAGTGACCTGTCTCTCCTCCCATCCAAGTCTCTATTGATGGATTTGCTGTTGGAATTTACCTCTATTTAATATCAAAAGCTGAAGTATGGCTGTAGCTGAATGTGATGCTGTTCATTGTCAAGAGCCAATTGCTGTTCCAAAATGTAATATATTACTTCTATTACTTTTGTGAGAACAGGTGCCAGCCAGCTGACACAGGGTGCTGGGTGCTTGCAAGCTCAAACAGACAGGTTATTAAAATTTTTTAAAGAAAAAAAGCTGGGTCTCAGTTATAAACGTGGTTGACACAGACTGCCCAGCATCACCAGGCATTCAGAATGCTGAGGAAGAGATATTCCTGTTGGTAAATTATATGGCTCTAATTATATCAGTTCTAATCTCTACTGTTGATAGTAACAAAGCTGTCTTTATTCTGCTTCTACCCACCCAGAGAAACAGCAGATTGAGGACCTTCTCTGTTGCTCATTTCCAAGGCTCCAAAGCAGCGCCTAGAGTTAGATCAAGCCTTGTGTTTGCTGAATCTGATCTTTTTTACACAACCTCCTATCCTATGCATTGACTGAAATGCAGCACTCTTTCTCTGCATGTATGTTCAACATTGTCTTCAGCCCCTCCTTTTCTCTCTTCACTGCAGAACAAGAAAAAGTCTCAGAGAGAGAAATCTAAAGATTATTAATAATGCCTTTTTACCTAGATCCCTTTTTACCCTCTGTAATCATTTAGTCATGACTCTACTTAACCCATCAGACCAATCCATCTTTTCTTCTGTCAGATCCCTGTCCAAGTGTCAGCAGTCTGAGGCGCAGTGATGCTCAAGCCCCCAGGCTAGGTGGGCTCTGTTACTGGAATAGTTTATGCCAATACAGCTCCCTGGATTTCAGCCCAAAGGCTGCACATGAAAGAACTGAAATCAGCACTCCCTAGTCTCTAACTCCTAGTTTAGTCTCTACACACTTATTGTAATCTTCCTGGGCAGATCTGAAGGAAGGGCACTCTCACTCACTGACCTAAAGCTTTTTTTCTCTTTCAGCTAGGTCAGCAAGCAGCCTTAGCCAAGAAAGTGTTTAACCCCTTAGCAGCAAGAATTGCACTGGGTGACATTTCCCTGGCTCTTCTACAGGAACAATGTCAATGATCATTAAGATCATCATTAATGATCATTTGTTTAGAACCCAATAATGTGAATTCCTTGGCATGGAAATACGGCTCAGACCTTTGGGAAATTCAGATCCACTTGTATAACTTCATCCTTGCAGTCTCCCAGTAATGTAGCCACAAATAGATTTAGGGGAGTTTAGAATTCTTTGCAGGTTTTGATCCAAATTTAGCGACCTGAACCTTCATTGAATGGTACCTGAGAAGTTCCTTGAGAGGCACAATCTCCTTGAGGCACTGTATGGCATTCATAGAAGCTCACCTCTTTGCCCAATATGTTGCACTTAGTAGCTCAAGAGTTTCTTTTCCCTGGTTATGGTACAAAAAAGTATTAAAATAAAAATCTAACTGAGAACCAAGAAGCTGTTCTGACAAGTTAATAACTATTCCTTATTTTGTTGCTTCTATCACTCTCTGTGTAAAAAACTGCTCAGTTACACTGTAAGTAATTGTATTTTTGTTCCTACTCCATACTTCCTTTCTTGCCCCAAGTGATCTGCTCAATTCTTGCTGTAGTTTTTTTTTTAAAAAGAAAAATCTACAGAAGGCATCAGCACTGTCAATATTTAAGGGACATCTTCAAATATCCCAAACTGCTGCATGCAGATTTAGGAGCTCTGTCTTACCAGCTGTCTGAGCAGCAGGTAGCACAGGTAGTGCTGCTGTGCTGTTTTGCAGAAGACAACTGGGTAACAAGTGGGTTCATAAATCCAGGGGAAGGATGTGCTGAGTTACTGCTGGGACTGAGAGTCCTCCAAGGACTTATTCCCCAGCTGTTCCAGCAGCTGCCTTTCCCATTGGATGGCTGCACAGTACAGACACATTGCTTCCCATGGTCATGGCGTATCTGCTGCCCACGTTCCAGGGAAGGAGATGGCTGACAGAGAGATGTGGGTACAGACCCTGAACCAGCAATAGAATTGTTGTCAGGGCAGAGCAGAGTGGTGCTGGCAGCCACCTGGGTCTGAGAGGACATCAGGCTGTTGAATTCACCTTCCTGAAGACAAAGCTGGTCCATATCCAGAGGAACCTTCTCCACTCTACTCTCTTCATGAGAGCATGAGTGCAAAGGGAGCAGGACTTACTGCTTCTCCAGGCACAGAACAAACCTGAGCATTTTGGCTTCTTTTCCCCGTGCTCTCTTGGCTCAAGCTGTAATCTCTGGGTGACTGGGACAACATAAACTTACCTTGAGGATCTGTGCACACTCACCTGTCACAATGGGTTATGAGTGGGGAGCCTAAAACTTTGGCATGATGAGCCTGTGCCACAGAGTCTTGGCCACCCCTGCTATACAGGATAAGTGAAGTTACAACCATCAGTCTGTGTAGGTGCTGTCATAACCTCCCTTCAGGTTTGGAACTTTTTCAGCGAGCTCTGGTGCAGTATGTGTAAACAATAATGCAGTGTTGCAGGTAATACCTCCTTTCAATCAAGGAAAGGCCAATTTTGAATACCTCAGACACAGGCAGAAATTTTCAAAAGTGACCTATGGCAATCAGGGGAGAATCTTCACTAATATTCCTCTTCACTGGCTGCTGCACAAGCACAGAGACAGCTCCTAAAATTCTTCCTTTCCAGGGGAAAAGACAATAAGCAGGTATAGAGAACTATCTAGAGATTACAAAGAAACAGCTAGAAAACTGGTCAGCATGACAAACACTAGTTTCAGCACAGCAGCAGCCTTCCAATTGTCACATCTTTTGCAGCCATCACAGCAAGAGAGAATTTTTAAAATGGATTTGAAGGAGGGGCAGCAACCACAGAGGTGCTTGTTTGAAAACTGAGAAAGAGGACGTAAAAAACCCCACAACAAATAGTAAGAATTCCAGAATGATGTCCAGATTACATTGAGTGGTCTTGACTTTTGTTTCTGAGACTGAGGTGTTTTGGGCTGCTGGGTGGTAGAGGGGGCTTGTGGAGAGAGAGAATCTTTTCCAGTATGTGAAAACACACATGCACACACACGCACACAAAACACTTCCCTCCTAGCATGCTTTCATTGCCTACGTCTCAGAGACTTTGTTATGGTTACATTTGGTTCTCATTTAATCTGTGCTGCCCCCCTGGTGCCTCTGTCTGGCATCCCTCTATTGTTTAGCTGAGGCTCCTTTCAAGCCTCTCTCCTCAGTGCTACTGAGGGCTCATGCCAGTCTCTCTTCTCTTTCTCTCTTAGCATTGTTTCTCTCTACCTCTCCAGCATTCCCAGTATTCACTCTTATTTTAAGCCTTCGTTTTTCTATTATTGTTTTTTTTCCACAATTATTTCTCCCTGTCATTCTCCCTCTGTCTCTTTTTCTGACATTTTCTTCTCCCCTGACTTAAACATGCCCTTTACCTTTATTTATCCTCTAGATCAATTCCAGTCTGTGTCTATTTTTTTTCCCTTTCCTCCCTTCTGTTTTTTTCATTCTTCTTCTCTCCTTTTGATCCTCTTTTTCATGCTCTCTTTTCCCCTGAGAGCTGGTTAGTATTTTAGTAGCTCTTCAGTGTGTAATTTTTGTTTATTGCCAGACCAAGGTTGAAAGTCCACCTGGACAAAGATATCTCCACTGACTTTGGTGGGTCTATCTGAGTTCTGTAACTTACAGGATTTGTTTTCTTCCAGAAATTTTATTTCTGAAGGCTTTTTTTACAAACTGAACTCTCTACATATTAAATGTCCTTGTGGCCAGAATTCGAACTCAGTGTAGTACACAGG
The DNA here is from genome assembly GCA_013400515.1 of Erpornis zantholeuca. Lineage (NCBI taxonomy): Eukaryota > Metazoa > Chordata > Aves > Passeriformes > Timaliidae > Erpornis > Erpornis zantholeuca. The sequence goes on along the minus strand of VZTN01032992.1, from coordinate 91,496 downwards.
GGTCACATAAGTCAGAACAAACATCTTTGTTACATATTTATTTCTCATTTACAACATGTGAAATTGTGTTTGAAAAAATATGGTCCATTTTCTATTTCAAAGGAACAGGCTTTCCTGATGCAAGCGATGCTACAACAACTCTGTCACTGAATCAGTAGCTGCTCTCAATGTGAAAAAAACCCCAAAATTTTGATGTTAGCTTTTGGGATATTCTAGATTCTGTCTGATATGATGCCCTGACTCTATCTTCACTGAGTGAAAACACTGGGACATCTGAGTTTTATTCCATCAAACAGAAAAATGTAAATCACATCTAAAGACATTATTTTAGTACTTTCATGTCTTCTTCAGTTTAAATAGTTTCTTTTTCTTTTTTACCCATTCCTGTTAGGGGCTTTTTTCAGTGTTGAAGAGAAGTACAGATCCAGAAGAAGACAGATGGGCTAAATATAGGGGAAGCAGTCAGACTGATCTTAATGTGGAAGGTCAGAAATCCTCTTTATTATCCATATGAATTATATGGGTTGTAAAAGGAACCATCAAATTCAAGTCAGGTTCCTTGAATTGCAGGAACTATGCAGTTTCCCCACTCCGGATGGTTAAACAAAATGAAACATGAAAACAATTACACGTGTAAGACAGTCAGAGGAGTTACTCCATTTAATATGTTTTTAATTAAATCTTAGCACTTAATGTGAATATCCATCCTGTATGAAGAGATGCATTAGGAAATTTTTTAGTACTAACACACTCTGGTCAAATTCTTGCCTATTTCTGATGAGTGGTTTATTTCCCTGTAAAAAAATGTTCATCGTCATTTCCCCCTCTCTACTTTCACAATGTTATTTCTTTTCAGTGTCTTTTCTTTTTCAGTCACAACCAGACAAATTTCTCTCACAGCTACATAAGTGTTTCCCTCTTCCACTTTCATCTCTCGTGTTGCAGGAACCATTTCCTCTTCCGCTGCCATTATCTCGAATGGGCTTCTCAGTGTCAGTGACTCTTTCATCTCATTTCAAACATCAAGAACATCATTCAATCTGTCCCTTGGATAGCCTGCTTAGGCCTCCTGTCACTTTTACATTTAAATTATAATTTAAAATATAGCCTCATTGTGTAAGCATTTAGGGGCTCTTGCACAGATGACTACAATAAGGAAGACTGGTTCTGTCTTATAAAGCAGCCAACGTGCACATCTTGCAGACTTGTTTAGCCCATATCTCAGCGTGATACCAAAAAAAAATAAAAAAATAAAAGAATGACTTGGAAGAGTGCTCAGAAAAGTGAGTCAGTGACCTCCCACCTGTGGGAAGGGTGCTGCTAGTACAGAACCAACTCCCCCTTGCTTTTGATATCTCAAATCATCTCACTGTTTGAAGATCAGAATTCTTAGCCTGCCTCTACAGCTAAATCAGAAATCAAGGGACCAGCTCTGAGGTGACAGATAACCTCTGAAGTTCCCTTCACCAATGATATATCTGAGGACAGCCCACTTAAAAGCGTCAGGTGCCTATTGTGAGATGGATCTGGAGCTCAGCTCCTTGCCTAAGGTCTTGATTATTAAAGGTCATGAAAATACCTGCTGGATTTCCTTCTCCACATAGACCAGTTCAAAAAATACAGTAGCAGCTTCAGTATGAGGGCATCCACATGAGCTGCAGATTATCTGTGTGAACACTGAGTGAGCTGCAGCCACACAGGGCAGGGCCTTTGCACCACTGGAGTTCAGCAAAGACATAGACACGGCCACAGCCTGACGCATTTTCTTCAGAACTCTCTGGGTGCTGTGACCATGTCTGAGCTCTACAGCAGCAATGCCACAAGCCACAACATTCCTGTGTCCTGCAAACCACTGGCACAGCAGTGCTTTTCTTGCCTGAGTCTTCCTCTGAGCTCTGTTATGGCTCTTTACAGGCAGAACACAGTCCAAAGCATAATGGCGTGAAATTGCAAGAACAGGTAAGAACACATCTTATATACCCATAAGACAGACTTGAAATTAAAATCTGGTATAACAGACAACTATTCTCAGATCTAGCTGCAAACGGTAAATAAATCCAGCTTGTAACTTAATGATCCTTGTGTTTGCAACCAGCAGTGAAAACTGCCTGGGAAACAAAAGCTGGAACTGTACATGGAAGACAGAATGAAGTAATTGGCAATCACATACAGAAAGCACCTGGATTTTATCATTCCAGCCTGGAGATGCAGTCACGTTAGTTCTGGCCAGAAATCCCCCTGTTAGTGAGGGCTGCGCTTCAGGATCAGTCCCCTGGATATGAGATCTGTGCTGCTGTTCATTTCACGTTCATACCCCACATTAGACACCCTGCACTGCACAGAGCCTTCGTTACATTATCCCTCCGGTCCCTCCGGCTCCCTCCTCCCGCGGCTTGGACCGCAGTCATCTGCCTTTCTTGGAATTCATTTCAAAACAGATTCATGTGGCACCTGCTATTCCCCAACAAACAAATAAATTAGCTGCTGTGATATGGAAATTTGCATGATTCACTGTACTTAAAAACTGTTAGCTGTGAACTTATTAATTGAAAACCGCAGGACAATAATAAGTGTGTCCTTCAGTCTGAACATGAGTCCCTTGCTATAATGAATTTGTAAAGCAATAAGGATGTGTTTTTCAAGGAAAATGCCACTGCCTCAGGACAGTCGAGTCTTGGTCATGCCTCTCAGGAGACAGATGTGCTCTCACAGAGGGGAGCACACAGCTCCCTGCCAAATCTGTGGCACCCCAGCTGCAGGGCATGGGCAAGGCACAGGGATCCTCAGGGACAGCTCTGCCAGCTTTGCCTCTCCTGCTCCTCTCCAGCAATCCTACCTTCACATTTGGGATGCTTTCCTCCACCCCTTCCCCACAGCTGGGGTGCAGGGAGGTGGCTTTCATCTCCCTCTTGCATAGCTGCCCCAGGGGCTCTCCGTGCTCATCCCTCCTCTGGCATCCCCACATATTGGTGGGGAGAAATGATTTAGCCCTGGTGTAACATCACCTTTCAGCTGACTCTGCTTTCCTTGCAGAATATTGTACCTATTGATCTATTTGCTCTCCTTTGGTCATAGATACTCACATGGGCTTTCTTGTGCCTTGTACTTATTGCAAAGTGTTTCTCCCAGGTTTAACTGGAAAATTCTTTAGCAAACTGCATTTATTTGGCAAATAAATGTTGCAAAAATTAGCAAGCCTATGTTTTCCTTAGTGTGCAAAGCAAGATAACTCCCATATACAACAAGCTCTCCATATGCATTTCCATGTCTAATCCATGGAGCCTGTGCCCACTTCCACCCTGAGTCACAATCTGCAACCCCACTGAAGCCAATACTAATTGCTGGTCTAACTTGAAGTTTGTACCATATAATTTTATACACATTGTGATTTTCAAACAGGAAACACTTAGTTAAACCTGCATTGACAAAGCATGGCAATATTTGGTATGAATCCTGGCAAAATCATTCATTGTTCTGTTTTCTGTATTTTTACATCTTCTCTGTTTTCCTTGATTTATTCAGGAGGAAAGAAAGACACTGCCTCTAGTGCTTGAATTTTAATTCTTTGCTGCACTGTCCTTGGGCAGAACTGAGTGTTTCTAAGAGGTGTAACACGTACAGCAAAAGCATGGATGCACTCCCAGTGGTTCTAATGCCAGGATTTGTCACTGCTTTCCTTAACAACTATTATAGATTATTTTTGAAATAAGTTGAAAATACTGATATTTAATCTAATTTGTAAATTACAACCATCAGAAAAATACAGAATCAGCTGTCAAATAACCATTGTATTTGTGGGATTTAATTCAAACATGGTTTTATATTTCTGTTAGTCTTGATGACAATAGTAAACTACTACTTGCACTGCAAAGCCAGGGATTGATGTTTTCAGAAAAAATGGAGTAACCATGTGAAGCTCATGCCAACATTGGCTCAAAAAGCAACACATACACATTGCAGAAGACACTGTCCCATGAAAGATCCAGCTTATGGGGTAGGACTTGGTCACAAAGCAAGGAATTAATGCTTTCATTGTCAGAAACAACTGAAAAAATACAACTCAATTTAAAAAATAAAGATTTCCTTTATCTGTCCTATAAAACCAAATTCTTCTTGCCCTGTTTTTAGGCTTTTCTCATTTACCTGGTGTTCCTCAATCCAAAATTTTCTACTAGTCTGATTTTTGACCTAGTGTTCATATAAACATATGTCTGCAGTGGTCCAGGCAGCTAAGCCAGGTCTGTGGGGGTTGAGCAGGCGTGCATCATCCCAGGATCCTTCTTCAAAGAGGACTTTGGGTCACTTCATTCTTGCTACTGCCTGCACAGTCCCACCCATCACTATGACTTATTTTCAGCAAAGTAAATTGAAATCAGAAAAACATCTCAGGCTAATTAAAACATTCTTTTCCAGCTTACTCTTAATTTTACATCCCTTAGCCATTTTGCATCTTGTGTCAAAACCACAAGCTTGGTATGTGAAAGCTCACTCACTCTCACTAATAATTTACAGAGGGGAATGACAATATTTTTTTGCTCTGAAATGTAGAACAGAGTATCTGCAACAGATCTAGCCACTGACTAAAAACACTAGAGCTCAAAACCTGCTGTAGGAAAAATTGATTTCAACTTGTAGTCCATCAACTAGTCATAAGAACATTACAAAAAAACAAGCTCAGTATCATCGCTATCAGCATCCTCACTTTTAAAAACACGTTATAGAAATCCAACTCAAAAGAAGACAGGAGTATGGCAATCAAATTTATGAAAAAAATCAAACTAGTCTGTCTGTAAAATTTTGGTCCTTGTTAACAGAGACTATTTGTCTAAAGGACACCTTTTAAAAAGGCATAATTTAAACAGAAAGGCAGGAAAATTATTTGAGCTCACTAAATGAATGCACATGACTAAAACATTAAAAAATCTAGCTTGACATTCAAGATACATCTGAAGTTAAAGGGCAAGAAAATCTAATAAATCAGAACATTTTTATATCATAAAAGCACAAAAATCTCTTCCATGTCGTTCAGTCACAGAAGCATGGCTTATGTTATGATTTTCTATTTATTTTAAACTAAGTAATATCTTGCAGTTATAGAGTTCATCGAAAATTGGCAGTGTTAGACTTATGGGCAAGAACATGAAGTGCCCAAATTTTAAGACACCTTTATTAGATGATACTTAATGCCTGAATCTGGTTACTTAATACAAATTTAAGAATGTCTTAATGAAGTGGGAAGGTAAGTCATGCAGTGAATAGATAAAAGAGGAATCCAGAGAGACACAATCCTAGATTCTGATCAAAACCACAAATATTAAAATCACATCTCTCTTTGAAGCATTTTACCTTATCAGCATTATCCTATTTTATCTTTCCAAATGGCCTATCTGGCAAGGAATTAATATATCACTACCATTAAGAAGTTGAGAGAAGAAAGAAAATCACCAGGAAAAAAAAATAATAAGAAAAGAAACAGGTCAAAATTTGGTCCTTGCCTATCTTGCTCTTAGGCAAGCTGCAAGATATTAATAGTTTTTTAATAAAAAATTATGGAAAATAGGTTTTACATCAATTAAAAACATGAACATTAGTTTTTGCATCTATCAAAACCATCTTCTCCCACTACCAACTACGGTATTGCCAGAAAGTGTATTTTAATAACATCTCTTCTTAACAATTTCTTAAGTGGTATAAGGAAAGCAACTAACAAAATAGAAAGGAACCAAACTAAATTAAAAAAAAACAAAAAACTTCTCAGATATTTAACATGTCAGAAATAAATGGCTACAACATGACCAGGTGTTGGAGTTTAAGAAGCTCCCCATTCTTTCTTTTTTTTCTCTCCTCTCTTAAAGGAATTTTTCCCCATGTTTGGTTGCTAGGGAACAAATAGCTGGGTACTTAAGAGAAACAAAGGGACATGGCCACAGAGAAGGGCCCGGCCCTGCTTTTTGCCTGGGGCTTTTCTCATTGAGCAGAAGCTAGAACTGGGCGGGACTGGAACTGGCAAAGGGGAGCGAGATACAGCCTGGCTGCAGTTTCGCTGGCATCTCAAGGAGAGAGAGGCTGCTCTGCCCTGCCGCTCCTCTGCTTTTTCTGCCAGTCCTCTGCTGCCCCTGCCGCCTTCACTGCTTCAGCCATTTTCTGGCGCAGCCATCACTCCTGCTTGGGTTTCGGCTTTTCCTGCCGCTGCCGCTTTCTGCTACACTGTAGCTCCGGCGCCCTGCCTGCTGAGACCTCCTGAGACCCCGCTGCAGCTCCGGAGTTGGATACATCTCATCTACAGCCCGGGATTTGGATCCATCTCTCCTGCTCCAGCCTCCTGTCCCCGAGAGTCCTTCCCCTCTGCCCCAGGGGGTTTGTGAGTTTACTCTCTGCCTCCGCCATTTCCTGTGAGGGCCGAGCTCGCTCCGGAGCGCCCCCTGCAGCCGCGGGGGAACATCGCTGCCTGACAGCCCAGAGAGGCTGCACCGGACTCTGCTCTGTTTGGTATCACCACCAGGGTTACTGCTGTTTGTTTGCCTTGCTTTATATATGTGTTTATATCATCATTAGTAAAGAACTGTTATTCCCATTTCCCATATCTCTGCTTGAAAGCCCTTGATTTCAAAATTATAATAATTCGGAGGGGAGGGGGTTGCATTTTCTATTCCAAGGGAGGTTTCTGCCTTCCTTAGCAGACCTGTCTTTCAAACTAAGACACCAGGGTCCTCCTGGATTATATAAGCAGGGCTTCAATGTTCACTTTATGAATCAAGTTTTGAAGCTGCAATTTAAACCTTGATAAGAACGAAGTGGTAACACTTTGCTCTCAGGAATGTCCAGGAGGTGCCCTTTGGTCCTGGCCTGTCAAAGGCTGGAACTGAACCAGTCACATGTTCTTCACTACTGGGCAGAAAGGAAAAGGGACTCATCACCCCACTTGGACAGACTGTCAACTCCTCCAGAGCAGTCACCTCAGACTGAAGGATTGCTGTGCTGCAGCCTTGCCTCGGGCGTGCAATCCATGGGCCACTCTCTGAGCGGGGCCAAAGGCAGCTGCGGGGACAGAGCTCCCTGATAACACAGATACCTCCTAACAGTGGGGCTAAGGCACTAAGGCTGATTTGTCACTTCACAGCTGTTTGCTCAACCTAAGCCACCAGATGAAAACTCAGCAAAGTTGTGTGTACGTGTGTGTCACCAGCTAAGCAGCAATCGACCTCTCAGAGAAGACTTGTGCCACTGTCCTCTCATCGTAGTTGTCTCTAAATCACTGAGCTACTAATGCACTGCATTAATAGGAAATCATCGCCTTGGAAGCATGAGTCATGTACTCTTTGAGACTTGTGGACTTCCTTTCTTCTGAATCACCGTAAGTTTATCCTGGGATAGGGCCTACTCCTCCCTACAAGGACCAAAAAGTGGTGAGGGGAGGAATAAAATGGCTTAGATCAAGAGAACAAATCTCTGAAAACAGATGATGTAGTCAATGACCTTTGTTCCCTTTTTCTTTCCTCCCAAAATTTAAGATGCTGAGTGAAAAAATTTCAGTATTCACACTAAAGGAAGTTTACAAATTGTACTCCACATCTACACAGAGGGCATTGTGCTTTTGGAAAGAGAAACCATCCTCTAGTTCTCTCTCAGATCAGCTTGGCAAATACTCATCACCTGCATATTTAATATCCAGCTATAAGTAGCATTAGGAGAACAACAAGAGGCAAGAAGTTCTGCTTTGTTTAACCTGAGAATTGCTATATGCTTATCCAAACCTTATCTACATCCTCCTACAAATATGTGAACCTCTGGGTATGAGAAATATTTAGACACCTGCAACTGAAATTAATGGGAGCTGCAAGCATGGAGTTCCCAGGACAATAAGATATCTTAAGTCTACAAAATTAGGTTGAAAATCTCCCAGGAACAATTTTTCTCTCATCATATTTACTACTTCCCACCAGGAAGGACATATTTGAAGTACAGGCTCATTTGTGGCGTGCTGGTAATCCTGATTTACTTTTTTTGGGGGGGGGAAGCAACCAGGAGACAGGGCATTGTAACAACAACAAAAAGAACAAACAGGCAAGAAAAAAAAAGGAGAAAAATTTTTAAGTAACTGAAAAGATTCAGTGTCTGAAAATAGGATTGTCTCAAGATTCTGAGTGGATTTTCAGTGGGTTAAAATTTTCATCCCAGCAGATTAAGCTTTCTGTAATAAAAGGGAGGTTTCTCTGAAAAGTGCAAGGGAAATGGCTTCTTAGACCCCCCTCTTACAATGCAAAACACGTGGGCGTGCTGCTAAGCTCATGCACTGCCTTTTTGCATTCAATGGTCCCTTTGCAGATGCAAGAGTTTTGGGAAAGAATGAGGACTGCAGCTTTCAGCCTGGTAGGATCAGGATAGAATTTTACACACTCTAAATCAAGAGAAGAGGGTTCTTTTCCATTTAAGTACTTCCTTCAGGAAAAATGGCTTTAGGATGGCTTCTGCAGTTTCTAAAGCTTGAAATGATCCCCTGGAGAAAAAGGATATGGTTATGAGGAAGAATAGGTACTGTAAAACAGTTCGCTGCAAAGGTCCGTAGCAGATGAGAGGAACTGGCTGGTTTACTTGTAATTCTGCCTTGTTCAGTTTTATGGCTTTGCTTGCAATTTAAAAATAAAGCCAAATTTTTGGTTTGATTGGCTGTTTCCAACACTGAACAAGTACTGCATGACAAAAAAGGGCACACATATTTTAATGGAATGAAAATATGTCTAATCCCACTGAATACCTTCTTTGTAGTCATCCTCCACAAGTATTCATGAGAAGTATTATTTTATTTTCCCTGCCCACAGAAAAAAAAAAAAAAGCAACACATACATAGCAGTCAGGTATCTCACAGCTGATGACAGAACTGAACGCACATGGACCACACAATTCATACTTATGATGATAGATCTGTGTTCCCCCAGAGTAAGGCTGGTATACTACAGTTCTTACAAGTTTGTGGGTTGCTGGACATTTTGTGAGACACCACTGGGTGATCCAGGCAATTGGTGTCAAGGTGTGCAGAGCTACAGAGCTGGAGTGAGCTCTTCCCTCCTCCGATCCTCTCCATTAGCCCAGGGTACCAAATGTTGTGCCAAACATAACATCTTGTACTCACAGATATGGGCAATTCAAAAGATGGTCTGACATTATTTTCCTGGGTGACGCATCTTGAACTTCATCTGTTGGAAACAGAAGCTGAGATGCCTTGGGGATAATGTAGCATTTCCTGTCCCAGCCTCTGAAGGGGCTGTGAGGGCTAGAAATGACTTTGGGGAAATGGGTTGCTTGCCTCTGTAGTTACAACACTCTCCCCAGGCATGTTTCTGTGGTGCTGGCTAACATGTGGTGACTGTAGGAGCAGCTGTCTCTCCCTTGTTCCCCTCCACATACCTCCTCCAGTGTCATTTGAACTAAACCAGGTCTGAGTAGAGGACTTCAGACAAGGGTGTTCCTACCCTCTGAGACTTCTGAAGTCCTGCCTAGGTGGTACTGGGAAAGAGAGGTGCCCAAAAGCAACTTTTGCTTTTGCATCAGGTGAATTTGCAGCACAGTTACCATCTACCATTGTAACCTGCCAGGTAATCAGCTGAGTATCCCCATAAGGTTCCTTTCTTTTGGGGGTTTCTTTTCTCAAAAATCTCTCTGCAGCAACAACCATGGCAATGAATTCCTCACCAATCCAGTCCCCTAGACAGGCTGTCCTCAGAACGAATGGGGCTCTTTGCATTCCTCACATCTGCAGGAGATCAAGGGTCTGACTTTCAGTGTATGCACAAAGCGACTTGCCAGTGCACCAGCACAGTGAGATCAGATCCTTCTTGGAACACACAGCTAAGCCATGGAATGCAGAGTTGGAGGCTCTTGTGGGTGACAGGTATTTCTGGGCTTAGAAGAATTTTTAGAAAAGTGCTTATTGGTCAATGTCAAGGCCTATCAAGAAAGAAATAATCTTCTTTGGTTCAAGACTGCCCTGACCTTCAGATTGCTGGAGAGTTCAAAATATATGAGGGAAGGGTCACTTTACCACAGAATCACAGAATCAGGTTGGAAAAGACTTCTGAGATCATCAACTTTAACCTTTGACTGAACACCACCTTGTCAACCACTCCATGGCACTGAGTGCCAGGTCAAGTATTTCCTTAAACACCTCCAGGGACAGTGACTCCAGAACCTCCCCACACAGCCCATTCCAATGTCTAATCACTCTTTGTGTGAGGAAAAGGGTGATTACTCACCTTTGTCTAATATTTCCATCTCTCCTGGTCATCAGCCTTTGGCCACCCCTTGGTGAAATGCTAACTAGGCAAGGCAGATGTTTAACCTGACTTTTTGTAGACATTCTCACATTCTTTCTCTTTTGACTTGCTTTGCTTTGCTTTGCTTGTGTGTGTGTGTGTGTATGTATTTTTTTCCAGGCAGGGGATAGGGGGATGGGGGGGAAGGAGGGGAAGATGGGCAGCAGACAAAGCATCCCAAGGCATAGAAGGAATTCCTGCTATAGGCTAAACTCTTCTTAGATTTTCAGGTTTCATACAGAAGTAGGCATGAGTCAAAATCCCAAGTCTGAAGAGCCCAAAGCTGAGATTTGAGATTTCATGGGCTTATTATGCATGTAATCATTTTCTCATACTGCCTTCAGGAAGGCTTGTTAGAGAGTAGGATTTTCATTTTCTTCCAGTACAGCTGCAAAAATGCATTTGGCAGTGTGTAAATTAGTTGATGTAGCTATCCCTTCAGCTCCACTGACCACTGCACTCACCTCACAAGCTAGAAAATTCCTGCTGAAGCTTCACCACACCTCGTTGAACCAGAGATGCTATGCTAATGTATACTATATCATGTACACTGCCTACAATAAGCTCCAGTTTCCATGTGCTAATAATTCTAGAGTGCTTGTAAGGGAGCCTAATAATATATGAAAGTACAAAAGAGTGAGAAGCAAATGCACATGGGGTGGACGGATGTAAGAAAGAAGAAGCTTTTGCCTATCTAGCACTATTAAATATAAGATATATGGGAGGTCTGAACAAATCTCTCTGGCTTTCTGTCACATAAAGGTAGGCTCCAGTTTCCCATGTTAAAGATGAGTTTAATAACATGAACGATAGAGCCAGATTAATTTTGTTTTCGTCTGTAGGTATGATACCAGTGGGAAATGCCATCTGATAAAGGGTCTGATTCAGCTACCAACATTTTTTGAAAAGGCATAATAGAATAAAAGCTATCTTCAAAGGACATTGATGTATTTATGTACTGAAATTAAAAAGCAGATACTTCTGTTTTTGCTAAAGTTGACCAAGGATATGCCACATTTCTCCAGCAATCCAGCATCTTGGCTTGGTGTGAACATTGCTCTGGTTTTGTGTTTTGTGATCAGTGACCAGGCCTGTTATTCCTGAAGCATTTGTTTTACATGTAATAAGCTAACTATGTGAGTTACCAGATCAGTTCTGCATAAGGAGAAGAGCATTGTTCCCAGGGAGAGAAGAGACTGTTTTGAAGCTGAGGAAATAAAAGGCAGTGAAGTGTCTTTATTTTCATTTCAGTCTAGCAAAGCTCACTGCTGGCAAGCTGAAATCTAGGTGGAATATCTACCTTTGACAGTCTTGGGATATCAGCAAAATTAAAACTGAGCACAGAGGGTTTTTCTTTTAATTGGGCTTACTGCCTCCACTAACAAATTGCAAACATACACTGAGCATAGATGTAAACAAAAACCTGCATGTAGAACCCCTTGCACTGTACAAATAGACATCAAAAACCTTCTCAGCACAAATGCTCTGTCTGCACTACCCCCTGCATTCTTTCTACATATATACAAACAGAAACACATATTTCCATTTGCTTTTTCTTAGCATTAGAAAGTATAGGCATTTATCCCCCCCAGACTGTTTATAATGACGCTCTAGGTTTAGCTGCATTTCCCCTTTGGCTTTTCTCCTGAAGCAGAAAAGCATTTGCACAGAGCACACCAGGTGTTACTTTCATATCCTCAGACATACTGGAATATATTAACACAAACACTAAATCAAAACACAGCAAAATTAATGATCACTGCTAGGCTAGAGAAACCAAACTCCTTATTACCAAACAAGACTTGCATGTATTGTTTCTGTTATCTTAGTTCCTGATTAATATAAAATCAGATACCAATAGCTAATTAGCTGTTCTAATTACTGGTTTGAGTTTGCATAAATTATGCTGAAATGCCCAACTTTCTCTTGCTTTAATCAATATAATATGTCAAAAAGTTGCTTGAGGTTGTAAGACAATGAGGTAACTAATGCAGTATCCTGTACACTTCAGTATTATAGGCTTCAGTCAAAAGAAATATCAGTATTTCCAAATTATCCCCACTTAAGGTATGCAGTCTGAAGCCTACTGCTCATCAAGCAACTGCTCATCAGCCCTGTTACTCTTGTAACTACTGCCTGACAATCACACTATCAAATAAAATGTAGACTGAATAATGTAAATGTTGTATCTTTTCCAGAACATGCAATGTCCTGAACAATAAAAACTGCACCATTTTTTCAGTGTGTGGATTTAATCTTTGTCTGGATTGGCCTCTTGAGAGTAACATGCCCTCTGAGGGCACAAGTTTGGCAAAAACTAATTCTCATTCAGACCTGACCCTACTGCAATCCAAGTTCACTTCCAGGGCACTGTGGCCTGCTCATGCTTGTAATACTAATCCTTTAATGCAGGGGTTACTACTATAAGCACCATGGTCATTTGCAAATGAAGTAAATTCTTTAATTTCCTAAAAAGCTGACTCCTAACTCTCACTTTCATCTGGTGCTTTAAAGCCCTTGATTATTAATAGATTCAAATGACTTTAGTAGAAAATAAAATTTTATGTATTAATGGCAGAAGTGAAGGATAGGAAAAAAAGAGTCACTGCAGTAAAAGTGAGCTTTATGGCTCATATATTTTTACATTATAATCTTCATAGTGTTAGGCAACACTACTCATCAGCTGTACAAATAAAACTACTATTCATCCCGAATCTTGCCAAATTACTTAAACATCTAGAAGCTGATTTCAGTGGAACTTGGGCATCCAAGTCCAAAAAAGTGATTATCATAATGTTTATTGGCATTCATGCCAATAAGGTTCCTTAAGAGACAAAGGTTTTGCAGGTGTTCACAGTCCCTTCTGCCTTGGCTAGCATAAGCAGTCTGTCACTTAGGCCCTACCTGAACTCATTCAAAGTCTACCATTAAGCATTCCCCAACAAGATTCTGACGGGGAGAGATCTCATTGCCATGAACTGATCGTGCTCCGGAGAAACCACGTTCACCACATAGTGTACAGGCACTGGCTCTTGATGCCACCTGTTAAGATTTAGATAGAGTGAAATTAGACCCAGCTGACCAGAGCAGGGGAAAAAATCCTCTTTGGTGAGAGGAAGGTTCATTTAGTTGAGAAATTGGAGACTTGGCTGCTACATGAGAGAGTCCTACTCTCTTTCCTTTGTCCTTTCCATTGGCTCAGCCTGTTTTGAATTCCACTGAAGGGTTCCCACCTTTGCTCCAGCAGCAACAGAAGTTCAACTTGATCTTTGGGCTCCACGCAAAGAACCAAGTACTTATGGTGGTTGTGGTCACAGAAAACAACACAAAACTGGTTAAACCCTGGATTCTGAATGATCCTTTGTCATCACAAGGGACCAAAGACTAGCTTACAAGTCCAGATCAAAAGTTCACACCTGCTGCCTATTTACTTAGGGCAAGAATTTCCTCATATGTTTCTCATGTTATTAAGCCATTAAAATGAGAAGAACATGGGAAGAAAGGTGGAAATAAGAATCCAGATTTAAAATTTGATTCTTCCAGTAATGAGAGCATTTACTTTTCAAAACAATCAATCATGCCTTTGTTTTTAGAATGAATGGAAATTGAAAAATTCTTCCTTGCAGGAAGAGCAAGGGATGGGACATAGTCCTGGTTGGCAGTGGAACTGAAAATAAGCTTATCCATTTAAGGAGTACAATGGAAATAGTTGCTGCCTAACACCTTCAGCTGTGACCTTGAAGAGCAATCCTTCTGGATTCAAAGGACATTCTTTCACAATGAAAAACCTGGAGACAGTTATGGTAAACTATGAAAGAGCACAAATATAAGAACTATGATCAATATGGGTGCTCTGGGAGAAAGCCTGGGTCTTTTCTTGAAAGGAGGTAAGGATACTGTTGAAATAAACACAATAATTAGTGCTTTGTCATGGGGCTCGTGGAGGGGGTTGGGTGGCAGATGTCAGAAACACATGGACATCTCCCAAGTGAACAGCAAGAGATATTAAAAAAGAAAAACAATTGAGGGTCATAACCTGACAGGTAATCAAGAAATTGAAATGTCTGAAGAATGACAGAATTTTGAGACCAGATGGGATCCAGCATGCTGGAAAAATATGGCATTCAGAGACATGGGGGAAAGAGTAATCACTTTAGTGCCCTGCAGGTTTATAATGTATATCCATGATGGCAGCACCTGTGTATGCAAGTGTGCTGTATGAATTAATTTCATCATTTCTGACTTCTGAGTGCATAGCAAATTTACTTTGCTTTTATTTTTGTTTCTAGACAAAAAACTTACATTATTTGGATTTTTTAAAGTTGCCTTTCTTTCTCTGGCTCTTCATCATTTCAGTCTGTTGCCCTCCTCTTTTGTTCTGACTGCCACTTCACAACTGAACCTCAAATGAATCCACTTACAGCCTCTTTATTTCTTCATTGGTACAGAAAGTGAACAAAACCAACACTTACCATTATCCGCCTCCTGAAGCCACAGCCCTCCATGGTAAATTGTTCTCATTCAGAATGTCTGTGATGATAGCCAGAGTAATTCTTTGTTCTGAAGCACCCAAATAATTCCTCAACCCATTTGTTTGATGAACAACACCTTCATGTGTTTCAGTAAAAAAAAAAGGTTTCTCTGTAGCAGGTTTAAAATTGTGCCAGTAAAATCAAAATGGAATAAACAAAGGACACTTCTTGTGTACCGTGCAATGGATGCAGGGTTGAATGCATCTGAGATATGAGATGAGGATGCAGAGTTTGCAGCTGCTTCCCCATTGTAAGATCAGAAATATACACTGTGATAACAATGTTGACCCTTTGCCATGTCTAAAAAATTCTCTCCTGGTTGTACATGTTGAAATTTTGAGTTTGAGAATCAAGACAGAATCCACAATTCTAAGAATACAGCACTTTCAGGTGTTCTCTGAAAAAGTAAAAATTTTACCTCAATTCAACCAGCCCATCTGCAAAATAGACATAATAATGTTATGCATTGCTAGTGAAGGAATCTGATTTTTTTTCTAGGTTTTTTTGGTTTGTGTTTTTTTTTGTAGCAAGGAACTGGAGACAGGATGTCCTGCCAGAGGAATGCTAGCTGTGGGGTGAGTGCATGAGTGAATGTGATACAACAGCAGGCACAAGTTTTTTTGTTGTTTTTTTCTTTTCTTCTTCTGCAGCCAGAGTCTTTTTGTTACCACAGTATTGTGCAGCTTTTTGAAAAACAGCCAGGAAGGTAGTGTGGATCTCCAGCTTGAAAGGAAAAGGCATTTACTTCATCCTTCTCCAGAGGCTAGTGGGGAGGGAGTAGGAACCAGCACCAAGGGGTATAGAAATGTACCCCAACAGAGTGTGGTGCCCACCAGCAGTCCCCTGCTCAGCTCAGATGCTGCAGCCACAGAACACCTCTGCAAAGACATCTTCAGATAAAATGGAGCTACAGCAATGTGTCTTAATCAGGCAGCTCTGTTTAAAAAGGCTGGGCTCACTGCTAAAGCCAGTCTGGTGATGTAAACTTGGGCCTGCTGCCTCAAAAGTATTTGTCTAATTCCTGTTGTATTTAGACATCCACCACCTTTGAGGAATTGCATCTTCAACCAAAGTCATTTGATAAAAAAATGCTATATTGTCATGAAAATAATGTAATAGTTATTTTTTTCAGGCATCTCAGCATCTCACATTTACCTGTGCAGGCCTCCTGAATGATAGGATATAATTGTCTCTGGTCAGAAACATGGTATTAGGGCATATAGTAGGTTAGGTCTGTTGCTTAAATTCACACAGGGAACTTACATCTTAGCTAGGTTTAAATCCAGGTCTCCCGAGTCCCAGCCTGGTGCACTAGACAGTCTATCTTCCTCCTCTGGAAAGGTGACTGGAAAGGCTCTGAAGCAAGGAATGTGCAGTGCTTGTCTAACTGCAGCAATAGGAAAAAAATTTAAATACTACTCAAGAGTCAGGCTTGGGAAAATTCTGATTTAATTATGAAAAGTCAGCATGAATTCACAAAAGCAAGCTTGTGCTTATGACTCTGCTGATGGGATTTCTTCAGGGTGGATAATAAAAATATCTGATAACAGGAATCCATACATTCTGTTTAACTAGATTTTTCTGTAGAAAAGTCAGGTTCTTTGTGTTAAATGTCTGACTTTGGGAAGCAAAGGGATGCAAAAGAAATCCCCTTTTAACTTCTGCCTATGACAGCTTTCCATTAGAAACTACAAAGACTTCTCTCTCACATCACAGAGACAGGGATGAGGAGACAGCTTTAAACCTCTGGGAGCTTCGAAACAAGATCAAGAATATTCGAAAGAGGAAATTGCTCATGGGGCCACTCACTTTGGGACTCACCAAGTTGATGCAAGTCTGTCAGTGGCTGCTGGCGGCCCCAGAACATATCATTCATCTGCCCCTTCACCTCACAGACAGTTTGCCCTTGGCTAAGGAGGTGCTTGCAGCCACAGGAGGTCTGGAGACCCTAGCCAACTCCTGCCCCACAGGGAAAGACCATTGGCTTTCAGATACACACCCTTTGTTACAATTCTGTTTCTCTGAATTTGCAATGTCAGCCTTCTTGGAATATCTAATTTCAATAAGCCATGAACTAGCTTAAATATTTTTTCAAGATGTAACCGTGTATGCTAACAGTTTAACATGTAAGGATGTGACTAAAAGAGAGTTACAAAGATTAGCGTGAGGATCAATTTTCTTTATATATCAATGACCTGGAAAAAAAGAAGATACAGTAAGTGGATTACACTTGCCGATATAAAGTGAAGGGGTAGTCAAAACAAAGAAGGAGGGGCAACAAAATTCAGAATATATAGTTCAGGATCTGGAGACAGCTATGTAGCTTCTAAGTTTCAAAGTATGTAAGGTAATGAGTCTGGGAATAAAGAAACAAAATGAGAGAATATCTACTCACAGCCACACATTACAAAACATTACAGGAGTGCAGTATATGGGGTTAGTGGCAGATAGAGCTCTAACAGCAAAAGCAAAAGTGCTTCTGAACAGCAGAAACTGGGAAAAAAATCTCAAAACTGGAAAAAAAATCTCAAAACTGTAAGACAGAGAAAGGTAACTGTAAGGAAGGAAAAAAATTCAAATGTCGTAAATGAGACTAGTTTTATGACAAAATATTGCATATTTCTAACCAGCTATGAAAAATATGTTGTGGGGGAAAAAATGGTAGAACAGGCCTCTGCCAGAAACTGACAGCTGTTGAAATATCTTGATTATCCAGGGACTGGAGATGAAATCCAGGTTTGTACGGCTGAGGATAGAAGATTAAAAGGAGTCCTTGTTGCAGTACACACAGTCCTAAAGGGAAAAGAGAGGCAAAAGGACAGGAGTCTCTGGGAGCTGCGACACTGCCAAGAGCAGGGAGGCATGGACATCAGTGGAGGCTGGGCGCCAGGCAGGACTTGTCTGCTCAGGGAATGGATTCACCTGACAGAGCAAGGGTAGCACAGGCACTGGAAGCACGGACCATCTAGAAAGTGGTTTGGCTTGTGTTGTCCAGCCCCGGGAGGGATCGTTCCCAGCCTGGAGCCGCCGCTCTTCCCCACGGGTGTCCACGCCCTGTCGGAAGCCCACAGAGATGAATGGCGATCTCTGTGCTGGCCGCAGCGAGGGCTGGATCGGATCCCACGTGGAGAGCGGCCTTTCTGTCGCTCTGATTTTCCTTCCAGCAGCCACTAATGAGCTCTCTGGCTTGTGCCCCTGTGCCGGCTGCTGCGCGGTGCCGGCGCTGGGGCGGCTGCCCGCGGCTCTGTCGGAAGCTCTCACTGTCCCGGCCGCCCCCGGCTCTCTTCTTTCCTCTCTGTGTGATGTGCGCTTGCTGCTCATTTGTCACAGCCATTATGCCGTGTCGTTCCTCCCTGCCGCTGCTGCCGGCATTGCTGCCCTCCCGGGTCCGTGCTGCCGGAGCCGCCGTGTCCCTGCCTCGCCTCCTGTGCGGCTCCTGAGCGCAGCCCGGCCCGCGCCGGCCCCGCCCTGCTCCGCTGCCCGTCCGCGGGCACCTATCTGCTTGCCAGGCTCCTCTGGGTGATTGCTGCCGCTGAGCGGGACCTTCCGGGCCCTCTCTGACGCACATCACACTTGGGCGACTCTTGACATCTGCTGCCAACTGCGGCCAGGGTTGTTACTCCCTCGGTGCTGCGCCACTGGCCCAGGGCAAGGCGGGCAAGGAGGGTCAGTGCGTGCCCACTACTCACCTGCTGCTGCTAAAGAAAAAGACCCCGCTATACAGATTTCATGATTCATTGGTCCTAGCACAATTTCCTGAGCCCAGTGTCTGAGCGGGCTAGAAATTTCAGTAGTGTTTTCTTCTCAGCCTTGAAATAACTGTTAACTGAATTGTGAAAAGCAAACTATTGACCATGTTTGTCAGAACAGATTTGTGCTGACAATATTCAACCTTGCACTTTCCCCTGTGTTTCTTTTTTGCTTCAAAACGTTTTGGATTCAAATCCTTTAGCTGATACACCATGATCAATTTTGCTTTCCCAAGTCTTGACAATAATTCCGAGCCGACAATTCCAGACCTGTCCTGCAGTACAAATGCCCATCCATAGCCCTCACCACGACCAGCCCATTGAAATAAAGCCTTCGCACAGCTTGCAGAAAGGACTCGGAAACACAACAGTGTCCTATGAAATGCAAAAGGAAGCAGATGGGGAATGCTGGTCCTTTGCCAAACTCAGGTGCAGACCCAGCTTGCTCCCTTCCAGCATCTTCTGAATCAGTCTGAATGCATCACGATCCAGGGAGTCACAAACTATATTTGATTAGTTATAATACTAAAATAAATGGAATCATCTGCGTTGTGTGACTTCCCCTACGGCAGATAATGCCAGAAGCCGCAAATTCACTAGTGGGTATATGTGATTAATGTATGATGAATTTGTAATACTTTTGCTTTTTGATAGACTTTCAGAAGAAATTGAGACCTGGTCTGCTATCACACTTTCTAAATAAAATTGCACTTTCCTTTTTCTGTCAGAAAACTTGCTGATAAACCAGAAAAGATCAGAGAAATAGATACATTTAGGAGAAGATTTTACATTATCATTGGGTCTTTGTTCCAAGCAATTTCTGCATCTTAGGGATCAAGGTGAGTCTCCCATAATGCAGCTGCTAGTAAGCAGGTATTAAAAGGAAGTCTTTCCAGGCATTTATCTGTGAGACATCAGACTGTAAGATGAAAAGATGACCTAGGGATTTGCTGACCATCACAGACAATTCCTTGCTATGATTAAAGCTATGTATGTTACCTGGACAAAGCTACATCAAAGTGCTAATTAGGGAACATATACTTCCAACTGGTACCCTCTGAGGCTAATATGCTTTCATTTGTGTTAAAAACCATGACTGATGCATGGAATCAGTGTGAGCTAGAAAGATGTATCTGTATAATGGACAGTATTACTGTATTCTCATCTTTTCTGTGATATATTCTCTTTATGCAGAGAGACAAAATTTGTGTTTATCTCACAGGGCTGAGACATCCAATTAGAGAGCCTTGTCCTACAAAATCATCTGTCTGAAAGTAAAAATGAAAGAAAATTGGTTTGATTCACTTATTCCTGATGATAAGTACTTAACTATCAGTTTTCAGGAGATTCTAATACTATAATATTCCCCAAAGGCTTGCTGTAATGGGGATAGACCACACTTGCACAAAGAAGAAGGGAAAAACATCACCCACACATTGTACATGAATATAGATGCTTTTAAAAAAACTGTCTAATTTACCAAGGCAAGCAATTGATAGCTAACAGATGAAGCAGTTAATAGAAGAAACATATTTGTTGGTAATGAAGCAGCCAGGATGCAGCGTTGCTGTGTGAGAGAGGTGCTGCCTGGTGCAGCACCTCGTGCTCTGAATGCCCCTCTGCTTGTGGCAGGGCTGTTGGGAAGGCAGCAGTGCCTCTCCTTGGGGGAATATTGCCTTCCTCTCCAGAACTGACACATAACAGACAGGGATACAACAAATCAAGTCATACCAAAGTAGGGAGGGACATTATTCACCCTCGAGAAAAAAGCATCCAGCTATGACTCCTACTGAGTCATAAAACTGCATACGCTTAAGTGTAAAAGAAACCAGACCTATCTCTTCAAGTCAGACAGGTTTTGATATTCTTTTATCTAAGAAACAACAGAACCCAATTGTTTCT
Source organism: Erpornis zantholeuca (assembly GCA_013400515.1). Taxonomy (NCBI): domain Eukaryota; kingdom Metazoa; phylum Chordata; class Aves; order Passeriformes; family Timaliidae; genus Erpornis; species Erpornis zantholeuca. The sequence continues at coordinate 71,003 of VZTN01032992.1, read as the reverse complement.
TGGTTGGGCATAGACCATTTGGAGGCCATATGGACATGGTTTTATTGCACACGCAAAGGATGTTTTACAGTAATAAGTCTACACACTCAAGTGCTTCCTCACTGAGTGAGGCTGCAGGGAGATCAAGTAAGTTTTTCTTTAAAGAAAACACAACAGTAAGGGCTAATGCTACTAAGTGCATTACATTTACTGTTCCACTTCATCTGGTATAGGTAAGGATAGAAAAGGTCTATTGAAATGACTGCAAAGGTGACAAGCCTTCAGAAACTCAGCCACTTTCATTTATTACTTACTTGAAGAAGTAATTAGGGTTCTTTCTTCTCGGCTAATGCCTCCTAATGGTCACTTTATTCTTGAAAATTTTACAGTACTGTGACACCTTGAAGGTAAGGTAATTGTGTAAAAATGTTTATCAGGAAAAGCCCAATAAAAATATTTTCTTTCAGGCTGTGAAGGCCTATGCCTATCTTTTTCTGCAGGGAGGTGGAATGGAATCACTTGTGTCCAGACAATAGAGGCACGCAATGGGAATACATAATGATAATTCAGCCCAAGTGCTGTGAATGTGAAAGGCCATTCAGGCCAAACAATGCTCTGCCAATACGAGCTCCTGATTTTTCTTTGGATGTTTCTCTTGCAGAGCAGAGTTTCTTTCATTCTTTACACAAAGTATTTTCAATTTGAGAAAACTAGAGGCAGCACTCTCTGCTATTTACTTACCCACACACTGCTTCTACCGCAGAGGTGTTAGTTAAAGACGTGGGTGTGTGAACAGCTCTGGAGTGCCCAGCCATGGCAGGGACACACATAGATCTCCCAGAGGTGCCAGTGTGAGGCAGAAAACAGTTCTTCTTTTGTCAGTAAAAGCTCAACTGGATTGAAGCGGTACTGGCCTGGCTCGGAAAGGAATTATAGCTGAGGGAGGGTTTCAGTACTTGGCCCATCACTTGTCTGACAGAAATGTCATCGTAATCAGAAATGCATCATTTCCAGTCCAGGCATATCAGGAATCTTTGGGTTGTCTATTAGGGCTGATTCCCTACTTCCAGTGACAAAGCAAATGTAGACTTTAAATCCACAGGCTCCTGACTGAGCATCATCAATAATTGAGCTGTCAAAGCAGTTCCTTCTTGTTGAATGGCACTTCGTTCACAACTAGAGCCTGTTGCATGAAGACCATTTTTCTTTTAAAAACTAGACTGTTCTATACTAAATTTCCCCCAATATAAATATGCTTTTCAAACCTCTTATTTGCTTTGTCAATGTATAAAATCCCATTTTTTCCACATATTCACAATAATTCAAACTTAGGTGTCAATCACTTTTTCATTCCCAGGAAACAGTTTTGTACCATGGAATACATTCCATTCCTGCCACAGCACAAAGTGAACTATTTGAAAAGGATAAATAATACTTAAGGAAATATATTTTTCCCTGCTTCTGCCATACTGCTTTTAAAATTCTATTTGCCATTGTATTTTCTCCTACAACCTGGTTTGTGATGTTGCTGTTTGCATGCAAAAGCAATTTAAGTGGAACGTTGCACCTCACTTGTTCAGAGCTTATAATGAAGAAAAATGTGCAAAAGCATTACTTCTCAAAAAACAGATAAGTAAGCATACTGTCAAATTTTGTCACCCATGCTTGGCAGACAAAAAAAATAAACAACTGCATAAGCCTGGTACAAGAGTCTGCAATCCACAGGGCGTGAAATGTCTTGGGGACTAAGTTTGTATTCTGCATTTCTTCACACATCTCACTAATTCTCTGCGTCCTTTCCTAGGCTGCAGAATCTGCAGTGTACTGCAAAGCAGTGGCTGTGAGGCCCCTTAAATGTATCTGAGATCAATCCCTTATGAGGTATTATCTCACTGGCCCAAACCCCAACCTACTCAGTGATATTTAGATTTCTACATCAAGCTGATAGAAGAAAAAGAAGCTTTACACCAAGGCATTCAGCACAGAATATGCATTGCTTCATAACAAAAAAAAAAAGAGAGAGAAAGGCTTTTTTAGCTTATCTACTCTCATAAACAGCCAGAGGTAAGAAAACTGCTATTACAACTATTAAGCTACTCTTCCCCAGTATCTGTCTCGCTCTAGTTCTCTGTGTTACTCATGGCATCTGGCAGTGTTTTCACTTAAAACAGGGTTGCTGTTTGTTTTTCTTGCCAGCTCTGCAATCCAGATCTGCTTTTATTTGGGGAAAGTGAGACTGTTTGGTGATGCTCCTGACAGAAAGACAATAAGCAGTTTATATGCATCCCGTGTACGTGGGCTCACTGCTTTGCTGGCTGAAGGCACTGTTCTGCAGAGAGGAAGGCAGAACTGTGGCTGTGCCCTGCAGTCAGTCCTGAAAAGCTGAAGCCAGGTCAGAGGGTGCCCTGTGCTCCAGGCCCAACCTCCAAAAGGATAGCAGACTACCAAAACTCACTGAGAATACTGGCTCCTCTGGCTTTCCCCTTTTCTGATCTGACATCCACTGTGTCCAGAGATGGAGAAAAGGTGTCTAAAAGCACAAAAGGGGAAATCTCAACCTAAAACCTCATTTAAAGTAGAAGTGTGGTAGTGAACTCATTTAAAGTTGCAGTGTGGTAGTGAATAGCAACACTATCCTGCTTTGGAGGGCTCAGAGGGGGAGCAGAGATGTGTGTGAGATGTTTCACTTACAAAGGGAAGGAATTTAGGCTCTTTGGTTAGCAGCCAATTATTGTAAGTAACAGAGAAAATCATAGGTACAATTCTTGAGTTCCCTCCCTACTTGGCCGTGGAAGAATAGCAATGTTAACCTCATGAATCATGAAGATAAGTATGATGCAGAGAAACAGATTTGACAAAATATTCCCTCAAATTCCATCTAAATGCAATGGTAAGTTCTCCCTTCCCATGCCTGTCTGAGCAAGAGATGTGACAGCCCCAGAGAGAGAAGAGATAACAGAAAATGTAGAAAATAGTGTGTAGAAAATTAATCCTGTTCTAACCATATGAAAATACACAAAGCACAGAGCAGAGCTTCTTGAAGAGAAGAGCATTTTGCTTTGTAAATTCAAACCAGAGGAGCAGATATTTTCTGCTTTCAAGAACACTGCAATACTCCTCATCTTCCAAAGCAGGCTGAAAACCAGCATGAAGGGAGGAAATCAGGACCAAAACTAAAATAAAAGCTTGTAGCATCCAGTGCTCAAAGGAGAGAATTTTTCCTTTAATTATGAAATTGCTAGTATAAGTTTTGTAATAGAAGTGCTGCTCCATTAAGAAAAGGCTAGGTTTCCATGCCAGTATTTTCCAGATTTGTTCTTCCAACATTAACTTAATTCCCTGAAGAAACTGGAGATCAGGTTTTTCATTAAATATTTTTCATGTGTTCTGAAACTAGGATGTCAGTGATCAGAATTTAGACTAGATAACAGCTGTCTTCTTTAATGTCTCTCCTTGTAGCAACTTTCCATGACTATAAGCAAGTAAATACATAAATATGTGAAAATAGGAGTGTTTTCTCTTTTAGTAGTTGAATTTTAGTTAACTAGTTCAGAAAAAAATGGTCAACTGTAATATAATATTTGGAGTTACTCCTTTGTTAATGATCTTCAGAGAGGTTACTTGGAGGTGCAGAATGGAGATTGTATCCTAATGCTCTCTTGTGCTACATACAGCATGCTAAGCATGTATGCCTGAACTACTTGTAGGGGTATCAAATACTGGAAGGAAGAAAGAACAGGCTTCTGCCATTATGATTTTCTGTGATATACCCATGGGATAGAATGAGGAATATTACCTGTACTGAGTGGAACAGCTAGTTATCAGCAATTTGCTGAAAAAAAATCATATTTCTCCAATTATATGAAGTTCTTGAAATACTTTTCTTATGGGTCAGCGTTACCTACTGCACAGTATGTGCCAATATTCCTTTGCTGCTTATTTACGAGCAGTATGTTGCTAATAATAGTCAATATTTTTCCCTATGCATGATTTGCTTAACAGCAAAGTTTAAGGGCTCAATGAAATTGTCTTCCAGGAAACTTATATGTACATGCCCTCTGAAAAAGGGGCTCTGATGTAAATGATGTTAATGCAGTCATAAAAGTGGATATGACTGTGAGTATCTGCACCTACAAATAATAGTAAAATACTAGAAATTATTGGAAAGTGTTTGTACTTCTGCCTGCATCAGCAAGCAGATCATCTTTCTGTATGTAACTGTTTTTCACCAGTAGAAGAGCTTTCAAATGCAATGGCTGAGTCCTGGGGAAATTTCCTTTAATTTCATACAATTTTCCCCTCAAGTGTATGAGTGAGATACCTTGACTTAATGATGTCATTTCTGTGCCAGGCTCTTCATTGGCAATTACCAAAAAGGAAAAAAAAAAAAGAATGAAATCCCTGGGTGCTTTTGTTAGTTCTTCGTTATTTTCTCTTTGAAAATTATGCTTCCATACTTCATCTCAAGATGCCTTTTTTCAAACTGAATAACCCTATTCCTTCTGCTGAATACACAGACATGACCACCCACACTTAGAAAAACCTTACCTCTTGCTGAGCTCCTCTGAAATGGTAGGCAGCAGGGCTCATGCAGCAATAAAACTTCATGATCACAGGGGAAGGAAATAGCACAAGGCTAGGAATCCTCCTGCTGTTTCCATATGATTTCCTAATTTCAAAATAAGCTGAGAAATAATAGGGGGGAAGTATATTGTGAGAGTTTCCTCTGTGCTCTTCTGCAATTTCCCACCTAGCCTGTCGTGAGTGCAAGGAACTCTATTAAACTGCTACCCCAAAATCAGCAGCTTGGCAGGCAGTCTAACTAGCAGGAAAACTTTATTCTCCAATTTTGTAAAAGGAAGTTTTCCTCTAGGACTAAGGAAGTGCAATCAAAGAGGGGTACACTGTCTGGCTTTTGATTTTTTTTCCTGTTGCCCTGCAGGAATGAGATCCTGATCTGGACCATGTGAAAGGTTATACTTGCTTACATTTAGCCCTCAGTTTCGTCCAAATTGAGGTGAGATCCTGCTGTGATGATTTCGGCACGTGTCCACACAGACGGTCAGAACAACCCTGGCAGTCTGGGGACTGGGATGCACACATGACACTGGTTTATCAGATAAATACCAGACAAAGTGCTGGTTTATCACTAGAACATCTACTGTGTACCACCTTTTCAAGGTCTATGGAATAAGGCATTTGGTGCAGCCGTTCATTTTACTCTTTCACTTCTTTCCTTCCCCATGAGCCTATTTCTGTAGAGGGTCCTTCTGTCCATCAATAACTCAATCTAAAAGATCATATTTTCAATTTGAGTTTCATATAGAGTAATAATTTTAGGGAAACAGACTGGAAGGTAAGTAGAGTTTGTTTCATACTACAAATACCACATTAGTGCCAAAGTTACTTAGAAAAATCAAGATTCAGTTTTCTTAAAAAATAGCTAAAATAATGTTATAAAACATTTTGATTATGAAAACCAGGGCAAGCCCATATTTACTTCTCCACCCAGGGGACTGTCAGCTTTACACTGCATTATGAACTACACAACAAAATTGGCCATGAACTATATTACTGGGTGAGTCATATACACATTTGAAATATCTCTATTCCAATGTACCATTTTCCTGTACACCTCGGTACAGTAAGCTCTGTCAAGTCATCCCATCAGCCACAAATCCCTTTTTGGACTGGCTTTTTTTGTTTGTTTTCGTTGGTTGGTTTGGTTTGACTTTTTTTTTCTTTTACTTCAAAACAGCCTATTAATATTATTTGAACATGTGTTTTTTGTGGTTTCCTTTTCCTTTCTCTGTTTCTAAATTGATTGTTTAAAGACTAACCCACTGAAGGAAGCAAATGAAAACTGACATCATATTGTGTCAGATGATTAAGTGTTTGAAAATTTTTATTTTGAAATACAGTGTATTGTTGCCCTTTAGACAGTGGATTTTTACTGTGTTACCACCTAATGAGAGCACATGTGATCTTCAGAACTGAAGTCACAGAGGAGCACTGCTTTTAAATCCCATGAATTTTCTGATAGACTTGTTATTTGCTTTTCCCTCTCCCTCCCCAGAGTTTCAGCACCTTTGAACACCTCAGAAGAAGTGCTAATGCTTTACTTCACAGAATATGTTCTAGGTACAAACTGGCCTGCTACAACAACAGCCAGAATACCACTGTGCTCTGCTACTGGTCTGGCTTTGCTATTTATTTAAAGCCTGTTCTGAGAGCTGGTTGCCAAAAAAAGCTAGGAGAATGGGGAAAATATGTACTATGGGGGGGGTCACAACTGCTGGGAAGTGGAGCTCAGCCGTGCCAGGCCCCTCTTCTGCCTCTCCTGGTGCTCCAGTCTCTCACTCTGGGTAGGCTGGGCTCTCCCACCGTGCATTAGCACAGGCTGAATCCCATAGTGGGACTGTTGCCCAGCAACAGCAGTGAGAACAATTTGGTTTTGGACCATTCAGAAGATGATTACATTTGCGGCGTGTTCCTCCCCACCTCCCCTCCCCTTCCCTTCCCGGTACCTATTCCTGGATATTGTAAATATTCATCCGAGTTTTGCATATACAGTAGTTTCCCCTCTAGGTAAAAAACATACCAGCCAAATGAGCTTTTAAGAGTACTTTACTCTGATGCATGCCTACATTTCCTCTCGTTCAGTAGGTATAATGTTGCACATGAAATGGCATTGTTTGGCTTCTGGGGGGTTTATTTGTTTTGTCTATGTCAGACAAATTTCAGCTGGAGCGGGCCGGGCTCTTTATGACAGTGCTGCTTCATTGCTTTGTTTGAGGCACGTAAAACAAGTGAAGTATTTAAATAGTTGTGAACACCTGAATGACTTTAAAGCATTTGAGTAAGAGATAGGTTCAGATCTCCAGATTTCCAATTTCCTTCCTAATTGTTTCTTTATCTACACATCTTTCAGCATCCCATTAGAAAACCAGTCCCACACTCTCAACTTAAAAGAGTTTGTCTAGAGACTGTAATGCAATATTTAAATATTTGTCGTACATTTCCCTGAGCTTTCACTCTCAGTAGTAATTTATTCCAAATCTTCCAGTCTTCTTTACATTAACACATACATAACAGTTGCAAGGGTAACTCTCCAGGTCGGCCATCCTGATCCACCCACCCTTTTGCCAAGGCCTTCTTCCACTGCTGCTAGACAGCAGACAAAACGCTCCTGGTGCTTTTGTCTTTAGTGTCTCCTTCATGTCCTGCAGAACAGCATACAACACCCACCCATCCATTCCATGATCATGGAAGCTAACTTGGATATCCTATTTACCAACATCACATATAACCTACCCCTTATTTCTTTCCCCCAGACACAATGGAAAACAAGAAGGGAGGGAGAAATAAAAACTAATTCAGAAATCAAGTTTTACCTTCTAAGACCAATACAGATGTGTGTATGTGTGTGTGTGTGTGTGTTTGTTTTCAGTAACACTGGGTCCCAGCCCACTGAATCACATCAACATGTTACTAATTTAAATATATAAGATCAGCAATTCCATTATTGTGCTTTTAGTGAGATATGTGCTTGTGTACCTTACCAACTCAGCCAAGCATAGGTTGTTCTCTTCTGGTGTAGAGGTACAACAGGAATTTTTGCACAACCCCTGCTACATCTTTCCTCTCTCATCTTATTTCTGCCCTTGATTGTCCTCTGTGGCAGCGAAGTGACCCACTGTGAACTGCCAGCTCACAGGGAAGGAGAAAGGAAGAAGGTGGAAAATCTGGCATTTCCCTCAGTTTTTCAAAGGCACCTTGAAAAGGTTTTCAAGGTTCTGCCATGGCTGTGTCTTGGCTCCTGGGCTCCCTGTGGAGTGGCAGAGCAGGCAGTGGGGCACAGGGGCTGGCAGGGACTGTGACACCCACCCACCTGCCCACCAGCCCCCAGACCCTGCAACATCTGAGCCTCGAGCTAATCCCTCTTCACAGCACAGCACAGCTCCCAGCTCGTGCAGCCTTGTCCTGAAACCTCTGATGGGGATCCACACTGCACACAAGAACCTTTTATAGACTGCAGCCTGCAAGACATCCTTGCAGATAGTGCACACACACACACACACACACACACACACACACAGAGTCAAATGGCACTAGGATAAGCTCTGCTTCAGACTCCCCTTCATGCATGACCAATAACAAAAGACATTTTTCCTTCCCAATTAGTGGCATTAGAGCAAACACTAATACAAGGTTGACCTAAATACAAAATCAGGGTTTTTTTCTCACTTTCCTCATTGCAAGCTGTATTTATCATATAAATGCACATTTCAGGTTTTTAAACTTTTTCTGTTTTAAAGGCAAGTTTAATGTTAATCGGTGAGGTAATCTTCATAAAAATTACTAGGTATAGATGTTCAGTTTCAACGAGAAATTTCCTCATTATATTGAAGGAACTAGTTACTAACTCCTGCTGCAATGAACTCCTCGATACAACATGCAGTTATCCAGGCCCCATGGGGGTCATCACAATGAGATTCACCTCTTGGTGTGTGTTATTTAAAAATAACCCCCTCAAATCTCTCCTTTGGTCTTTCAGTGGGGAACATATCAAACAGCTACAGCAAATCTCATACACACATCAATATCATGCTAACATTGTTGAGTTTCACTGAACCCTATGCCAAATTAACTTTTACAGGGCAATTACAAAATCTTATAATCATGCAAATTAGTAGTTAGCAGCTTACATCTTCCAATTAAATTGCCACCTGCTATTCCAAGATCCAAGTTAGCCATGAAAAACTTTCCCTTTTTCTGTTTTAAAGAGAGGCTCATTATGTGGAGGGTCTTCGATGGATGGATCAGCCTTCTCAGGGACAGGGGTCCAACTTGAAGCAATCACAAGCATGTTATTTCAGCAAAAGAATAAAACCCAAACCATAGTGTGAAGAGAAAAGGGCATTAACCCTGGAGTTATTATCAAATTTGAGTGTCCAGATGCACTCCTAAGCCCAGGGTCACATTCTGTCTGCAGCATAATCCTGTACCCAGACAAGATCCAGGTATCATCTACTCCCTCTTACCTTCTCCCTCCCTTTCCCTCCCTGTGTGAAGAAGAAAAGCCATTACTACTTGGGCCAGGGTTGGCCTCTGACTCCTGGAGATCAGCACAGTCTTCCCCAGCACAGTGACCCTCTTTCTACTTGGTTCACAAACACCCAGGTGTCCTGTACATTTTTCCTTACAGAATGAACACATGGCCCATTTCAAAGCTTTCTTCCAGTTCCCTGCGAGGTAGGGAGTGGGATGAATTCATCAGTGGATGTAATTAACATAAGGCAAGAAGATGAGGACATTTACTCAATTTACAGGACAAAAAAATGGGGCTCTTAAGAGTCAAACTCCTGCTTTTAGCACAGTAAAAACACCAATTTTTGTTACTTACGAAGTACAGATTTTGTAGAAAATATTTTCTTTTTTTTTTTTTTTTTTTGCTAAAAGCAGACAGAAGAAGAATATACTGCTGGAGCTCCTAAAACAGCAAAGGTGCCAAAGCACACTGTGGCCTACAGAATTAACTATGGTGATGAAAATCAAACATTTCAGAAAAAAAGTCAGGCACAAAACATAGCAGACAATGAGAACCAGTGTCAGCTCTGGAATATGTTACAGAATTAAATTCTTTTTTCTTTACCATATTCTCTCCCTTACCTCGCTGTCCCTCAAAGGGCACCCACAAAGCTTGACTTGCACACTGGGACAGGATCTGTGCACAGGTAAGGCAGAGCTGCCTTCAGATTCCAAGGGGTCAGTTGTCAATGGTTTGTAACCATCAGTGCTGCTCTTCAAAATCAGTTTAGCTGACATCTGTCCTGATGATATTCATTTGGCTTGGACAGAAAGCTGTCCTGCTACAGCAGGCTGCAGCTTCTCAAGTTTCTGAGGAGTCATTAGTAGTTTGTAGCCAGAAGCACAGGTTCTTCTGAGGGGCAGTTTTTCTGCCCAGCTTGGTTGATCTCCCCAGATACTGAGCATTCCCACAGACAAACTCCAGTTTTGAGTGTGCTGCTGCCACGGCAGTGTGGGTTTGGTGGCTTGTTTGGAGTGACTCCTCACTTACTCAGCCCCATTACAAAGAACCATTACAACGGTTCTTTTCTGACTCATAACATTCCTTATAACTAAAAGGAATTGGGGTTTGCTTTTGTTATTTGAAGTGAAAATGAAACTTCTGAAGAGGAAAAATAAACAGCTAGTGAGCTGTAAAAATGGACTCTTGTTACTTCTGCCACCAGTCTCACAGCAGCTGTTCCTAACTTAGCCGTATAACCTAAGTCCAGCACAGAAGAGAAGTATATCCCTAAAAAAGGTAACAGAAACTATAGATATCTTCATTCAGAGTATCTTCTCTCTTCCTAGACATGACAAATTCAGTGTTATCGGAGGATATGTAGATTAGACTTTTCGTCTTTGGAAACACCAATGTTTAAAAACTCTGAATATTTAAGAAGCATCTCATTCTCAAGGATTTGCCAACGGAGCTTCAGCATGACTTAGATTTTGATTCGTGGCTGAAAACAGCATTATTTTTTTTTGTTACACAACTGGTTTAGATTGAATATCAGAATACCAAATGGCAATAGAAATTCTATGGATAAGGCAATATATTTGCCACCAGTAGCAGTTGTAGGTTTTTTACAATTAATGTATCAAAGCACCTTTTCCGTACATGGAAGGAGGGAGAGAAAAAAAACTTGCTTCTTGTGCCAGATAGATGTGAAAGATTACACAGCTGCAGTGTCTTGAGGTTACAAAGCTGCCAGTTTAACAAGCAAGATAAGCAGCAATGCTGATGTATTTATAGCAGTTTAGACAATTATATTGCATTTTAAAAGAAACGTAATGAACCAATTCATAAATAGTATGGGGATCATAGGTTTATTGCTGCCTGAGTGTAATGGAACCTTATGATACAAAAACATGTCAGTAAGAGATTTTGTGTTAATGGCATTGGCAATAAGCTCTTTGGGGCAGGGCCTGCCCTGCTGGTGTGTGAGCATGGGCAGAGGGTAGCACAAGGCAGCACTCATCTGGCTGGGACCTTCAGCTGCCATTGTAATGTAAATATTAGAAAATAACAACGGGAGATCTGAAAGCTACAAGAGCCTCTGACAGGAAACAGATAATTATCTTGAACAATATGTTCAATTAAAATTTGCTTAATAGTTGGGACCTAATCTGGATATCTCGTATGCATGTCAATAGATTTTGGAGCATGTCCTTGGACATGGCAGATTGCAAATGTGCTAGATGAGGCTGCTCAAGTCTATAAGCTGTTTCACAGAATAAGTAGGAAATCACAAGGATCTACCAGCTCATTAGACTTTAAGGTGGTGAGATATTTTCTTATTTAATTTAAGAAAAGGTATGTCAAGCAACAAATTAAATTGCTTCTTCTCAATATGTACATCCAAAAAGCAATTTTCTCTGTCTGCTTTATTCATTGGCAAAACAAAAATGGTGTAAAATTTACTACTGTGAAATCCTTTTACTGTACCCAGCACATGTAAATGGCAAATATTTTCATTTTTTAGTACTGTCATACATTACCAAGTGGGGCAACTTTTTCTACATGTCAAAATGGCTTTGCACCATTTCTGTGATAAGGAGAGTGCTGAGACAACTCTGAGCTGTCATCACTGAATTCTCACCCGTCTCCATGTCACGCAGTGCTGTTCAAGGATAGAGCTGTTGGCTTCTCCCCTTGACCAGCCTAGACCTTTATAGCATAAGTGAACAACATACTATGGGTTAAAAGCAATTTCCCTGCCAAAAACACTTTTCTGACTGGGGACTTCCTGTAAAAATTCTGGCTCCAAGAGGCAAGTAGAAGAGAGTATGCTAAATACTTTACTACTTAATTTTGAAAGTGATGACGCTCTCCAAAATAAATACTGGAGAGGTTCTTAAGCAATATATGCTTTGCACTGTAGCTGTAGGCTGGCACTCAGCCACAGTTAGGTGGTGTTTGGTTCTGGTTTCCCAGCCAACCTCTCATGAGTGAGTGTTAAAATGTGCGGTGAAAGAGTGATGAGGAAGAAGTGATGAGAGAGAAGTTGAGATTACCTCTCTGTCACAAATTGCCCTGCTGGGGTCAAAGTCAATGTTACTGACTTTGTTATTCTGATCTGAAAGCCGATCAGAATTCAATACTAAATGTAACCCAGTGATATGAAGTTTCTTCTTTCAAACTTTCAAGTCTGCGTGGAGATGACTGACACCCCACCTAAACTGCCCTCATTTACAAATCCACTGCTCCTCAGAAAACCCCTATTCATGATGGAAGCTCCTGTTTTTCAGTTTTGAGTCCTCTGATTTCCTACAAAGTTGAAGACACTTTCCCTACAGCTACTGCCTGGTACCACTTGCATAACTATGTGAGACTCTCACTCAGCCTTGCTGCCTCTCTGTCACATTCATCTCTGAACACAAGCCCGGGATCCCCGAGATGCCACTGCTGTTACATCTGCATGGGACTTTCAGATTGCTGTACATCAGTGCACATGTGTTTGTTTTCAAAGTCAACAACAAATGTAACATTAAACACCCTTGACTGCTCCAGTGAACAGCCTTGTCTGCTTCATGTTGCAAAACAGACCTAATTCTTATTGTAGCTGGTTTGTGATTGAACTAATGGTGCATGCAGAATCATAATTCAGCAAAGTGAATTAAATTATCAAAGAGTCTTTTACACTCGACACTTATCACTGTCTATCCAAAAAACCAAAACAGTGTACTTGTGGGAGGGCAAATTTTTTCAGACAGCTTAGAGGGAGGTGCATAGCCAGCTGTTGGCAAAGAGGAGGCAGAGACACAATTCACAGAAGTGTTGAGGGGCTGGAAATATGCAAATGACAAATCTAAGCAAATCAGCAATCCTCCAAAGGAGAAGCATCAGTGGATTATAGGAATAATTTCCTCTTACAGATCCCATTTGTAAGGCCCTGACTGTCATTCATTACCCCTTAATTTTAATGAGGGACATTAATTACTTGTTTAGGATTATTTTCCTCTTTTGTGAGAAGGGTCTTCAGGTATTTGCTCTTCCAGGGTAAAGTAAAATTTGTCACTTAATTATTTTCCAAAGAAGAACCTGACTAAAGGTCTCTGCATGGCAACAGAAATTTTTCTTTCATTTCTAAGGGAGGCAGATGTAGCTAGTGTCCCCAGTGTGCTTCAAACTGGCTTGTGCTGTGACCTGGTCCCAATGCCTTCATGGCAGTGTAGCTCCAGTTTCCCTGACTTACCAGATCAGTTATCTTACTTTCACCTGACCAAGGAGAACTGCTGACTTTCAGGACTATGCAGAAAAGCAAGTTTATATGGCCTTTTCTTTCTACTCTGAGGAAGCTATTTGAAGATTGTTGTAAAGTTGTTTTTTGTTTAACTCACTGGGTAGGAAATTTATTTTCCTTACAGGGGGCACTTTCAATAATCCCTAGGACCAGAACACATCCTAGAAGATGCTCAGCTGACCCTTCCCAAGTAAGACTGAGAGCAAGATAAGCACTAATCCACTACTGGTTTTGTATTTCAAAGGAGAGTTTTGGCTTAGTAGACAATATCTCTTACAGGAAGTCATCTCTGTAGAGTGTCTAGCCAATCTCTCTATTTTTATAGGCTCAAACATTCAGCAAAAGGGGTAGATCTTGATTAAATAGGGGAACAGAAGGTGTAAGACAGGAAGAAGCCACTTTTCCTTCCTACCTCTGCAGCAACAGAGGCTATCTCACAATTCTTAAGTAAATAATAGTGGCAGTTCTCACAAATCACAGTTTCATTCTTCTTGGAAAATCAATCTCTTTGTGCAATTTTAATTAATTCCAGATACTCTGTTTCTTTTCAACAGTTTCAGTCTGGACTTGAGGAGCACTGGTGGGCTGCAGTTTCACTGAAGGAAAGCTGCTGTTCAGGAATGTTGTTGAGACCATGGCCATTTTACTCCAGCTTGGCAGGATCAGAAACTTGGAGACTCCCAAAGCAAGATCGGTTCTAAGTGTGACCCATCTGAAAGATGTTTGTTACCCTAATTCTTACAGATCTGTACAGTCATGTTTCACTGCCTCTGCACACTGCCTTTTTTCTTTCCTGTCTGTACAATCTGAGAGTTTTTCCAAATGTCCAGTCCCATTTTTCAGTGTAATAATTCAAGCTATTTCTTCATGTCCAAAACACAAGACTATGTTAACTTCTCTCAGCACTAACATTTCACGTGCCTGGGTGACTATTACTGTGTTTTCCTCTCCATTATCCCTTGTTCACACTAGATATCATCTGTTCATTCAGTCAATCCAACCCCCTGGATTTTCTGAATCTGTGCTCATTCTCTGTTCTTTTATTCTGGACTCTGTCCCTCCACTCACCATCCTTCTCAAAATGCCCCAGACTGGCAAATATGTTGCTGATTCCAAATGGACCTGTGTGCAGCAGAAAATTAGCCTCACCTGTCTTTCCAGCTGTGCTTGCTTGTAGATCCCTGCAAAGAAGAAGAACATGGGACAACAGATTGAAATTATTGACTGAAGTTACTGTGCTGATCCACTGTACTCTGCTGCTCTCCTGAGCTGCCTGGTGTAGGTTATGTGTTTGTGCAGATGATTAGCTCTGCCTAGGTTTGCTACCTGGTATTTCCCCCAGACTGGCTCCAGCTTGTCAAGATTGTTTTGTATTCAAGGGCTGCCCTGTGCTAAATATTCCTGCAGTTCCTTTTGGGTTTCTATCATCTGTATAATGTCTATTCCATCATCTGTTAATGAAAAAACGAAGCTAAACCCTAAACCCAGCCCATGTGGAGTCCCATTTGATGTGTCCTTCCATTTTTAGCCAGCTCTTGGTGTTCAGATCTGATCAGTATTTTGTTGACCCAGTGCTGATGCCTGGGCAGGAAAGTACAATTTTACATAAAATTCTGACACAACCCCTATTCTTTTCTTCTTCTATTGTGTCCTATAACACAGCTAATAGTAAGGCAATGAAATCATTGCCTCCAGCTGTTTCCCAACAGAATTTACCAAAAGGGTAGTGAAATGATCTCATTTAAATCTCATTCCACACAAAGCATTGAGCTGTACCAGCCAACACCAACACTGGTTCCAGTGTGGTCATAGTGCAATTTCCTTGACAGTCCTGGACAGTTTCAGGGAGATTACAGATGGATGGGGCCCGTTTGCTTCCAGCTGGACTGAAGTGCAGATGGATCCCAAATGTCACAAAATGGATCCTTACAGCCGAAATACTTGCGGATACTCAAATTCCCTTGGAAAGTGACAGTTCTGGAAATAACATTTTCAGTACCAGTAAATTAGTCCCAGAATGGCATTTCCTGGCATGTCCACAGTCTGGATGTGGTTAGCTTGAAAGAGACACAGAAAAAATGTTGAAGCGAAGATACTATTGTGCTCAGAGGTGCCCCATGGGAAAACATCTATGCTTGTTCTCTCACATTTTAAAGCTCTTCCTTTTCATTTGAATAGTGTTAAGATTGATACAGGTAATGAAACTCGGGAAGGCTGCTGGCTTGTTTGAAAAATAGGGCAGCTATTTGGATGTGTGAAGGCAGCTCAGAGAGACAGCTAACATAATCTACTGTGAATATTTTATTTCCTTGCTGTGGAAGAATGAGTCTATCTGGACAAAACTATCCAGCTTCCAGCTCCAGTGGAGGACCATGGCAGCAGCACTGCAAAGATGTAATTTTTCAGCTAAAGCCCTGTGACTGCTGACAGTGCTCGGGATTTTGCAGGATTGGACAACAGCTGGTGGGAAAAATATTTGAAAGTGAAGTGTTAAGATTTTAAGAACAAAATCAAGTATGTTTTCCTAAAAACCAAACAGAGCTCAAATGCTCTGAAGGACATGGAGCTTGTGTTACTGCCAGGACAGCCAACAACCACAGGATGAGCAACCTGGTTTCCCTGGGATGCTCCTACAAAACCGCCCAGCAGATTCCAGCTCTGACGAAAGCAGCCACAAGCACAGCAAGTTCAAGCATGCCAGGATCTTACCCACGCAGGCAGAGAAGAAAGGAAACTCTGCTAAAATTCCTGCTGATTTCAAAGGAGTATCCTCAGAGATGTCTGCCAGTTAGCTCATTCTGTACTGTCCCTTTCTAGAATGGAGCCAGGAACAGAGATATACATCAAATATAGACCAGCTGCTCAGAAGTGCATGCAGATACCAACATTTTAATTCCTTTTATAGGTAATGCTTTATCTTAATTCCCAGTAGGGACTGCAGCCTGGACTATCATTTTTAATGAAAGATCTCTAATTCAAGATTGGTTTTGAATATGTGTGGAAGAAAAAATAAAAGGAATCTCCTTTATATGCTGTCCAAATTATTTATATTTGGACTGAGTGATCCGAAGAGCAGATGGCTAAATGATTTCTAAATTTCTCATAGGAAGCTGAGTCCTCTGTATTTGCAGGTATGCACATAAAGATACAGTTTATCTCACTCAACCCTGATGCTTCCATAGGTCTGTAGGGTGCACACAGTTCATCTTTGCATCCTGACTCCAGAAGACTTCCCTGGGCCTTCTGCATTATATACCAACCAGTGAAATTGTTTAGCACATAGAAAATCAAAATATTGCCGTCTAAAAATTGATGTATGCTACCTGATATGTTATGTGATCTGTGCTACTCCAAGATGTGCTGCATGCTTTGCTTTAAGTTCATACAAATGTCAGTGGATATTTAACAGATTTAACTTTTTTTTTTCTTTAAACTGGATGAAGGGAATGTTTTTCTTCCTTCTCATTTTAAATATGAACATTGAGTGACATTTCCTCTAATTTGGAAATAAAATATGGCAGTAACATTACTCAATCTGTGCCTGAGAAAATGGATGCCTTACTCCTGCTACAGAGATAAACGTGGACATTGGGCCATCCCAGCAATAAATTATAGAGAATACAGTCCTCCTGAAGTAATCTGCTTACATCTTTCTGGTTTTTCTCCTATGACTACTGCTATAACACTGGAAAGTAATGAAACTGGTAGAAATCGCTGCTTTCTGTATTTGTCTCTCATTTTTTTCATTAGACTGTGCAAAACTTGGGGGTTTTTACAGCATCAGAACCATCTTGTTTATAAATGTGGTACATCATATGTGAGGTGATTATGCTTTGGATTTCAGATTTTGGGAAATGCTGCACTAGATCCTTCAGTCCTTTCACAGCAGTAGTTTCCCAACAACTATCCCATCCCAGTACCCACTAAAGGCTAGACCTCTTTTACAAGAGGCATTTCAATATTTTACAGTCAAACTGCCTTATTGAAAATGTATGTTGACTCAAATTTTTTTTATTAATAATCTAGATATTTTTCTTTCTTCTAGAAGGGATTATTTGCAGATGTTAACATATTTATTTTTCCTGAAATCTTCAAAAATCTGGCTTTGGGGTTTGTATTCATTTTTTTGAACCTGAAGTTCCATGGCTAATTCCATGAACATGATTGCCACATGTACTCCAGTTTTAGCTGCTTGTTTTCTTTTGACATTTTCATTAATAGAGCATCTCCATCTTGAAGAAGTGAAGTGTCCTCCTTAGACCTTTTGTAACCTGTAACCTGAAATGTATCCCATCAGAGAGCACTTCTCCACCCTTTTATCACCTCTGGAAACATGCTGTCCATGTTATAAATGTTATAAATTCCAATGAATTTGGAAGGACATAATATCAAAATCTCCAAGACAACACATAAAGATACAACAAATCAAAGGCAAAATCATGATGGTTTGATTAGACTTTTAAATAGGATATTAAAATGAGGTCTGTAGTTACATACAATTGTCTCTCTGAATTTGGCAGGGAAATCATTAACCAAATGATGATAAATTTGCACAGATTTTTGAATAAATGAGTAAGACTTGCTTTAGATGGTAGCAAACCAGCCAAGAAACATACATACAAATGTCCAAATGAACAAATACCTTACACGAGGATAAGAGTAATTTTTTTAAGGATCAGTAACTGAATAGCTACTATTATCATTAGCTCGTCTTCCATATGGAGCAACCCTCTTAGTCTGTACAGCTGGGGGAGTTAGGGGGTATGGACACATATTCCTGAGTAATAATGTGAGGTTTCTTGTTTGTTTGCAGAATGGGTGCTGTTAGCTGTGTTGGTATTAATCAAAGTCTGTAGCTATATATTCAATACATCTAAAGCTGTGTAACTTGAAATACCCACATTGTTATTTTGGTATATTTTGTGTGTGTGCTTCCTAGGCTACATCCAGAGAAATCCAGGTAGCTGGAAGCACAGATATGAACAATGAAAAGATTTTTATGAAAAACTGAATAATCTAAACAGAACATTTATAGCTCAGTTTATGATTTGGCTTTAGCTACTTCTAGCAATAAATTTCCAGAATATATTTATAAACTGTGCTGTGATTTCTTCCTCCTAATGAAAAATTTGTTTTCTAAAATCGACCAACTCCTGGATAGTCATGACCTGGAGTAATAGTTTAATACACAGTAAGTGTCTGTGAAAAAGCCAGAATAAACAACATCAAGGTATAACCTTTCTTCCAAAGGTGAAATGTAATTTTAATTAAGACTTAAAAGAAGATTATTTGTTATCATGTTTTTATTGGTACTCATTTGGTTAACATTGTACTGAAGGCAGGGGAAAAGACAGTTGTTCACCAGCAGGTGCAGCCTACAAATGAAATGAGATCCTGCTTCTTATCTCAGCATATCTGGTTGTTACTTACAGGGTAGTCCCAGTCCAGGTCATCATTTCCCAGTCAGAACAGGAAAATTGTAATCAGACCCTCTAGAATTCGCAAATCAGCTACACCACTGCTAATATGTCAAACAGCTCAGGATAGCAAGGGGCATGTGACAGTCTGTGTGACAGCACAGTTCCATCCTCCTTGAAGTCGTTTGACCCTTCTGTCCACTGTGAACCATCACCGTCTCACGTTGTTCCCCAAATCCCCCCTTGCAAGAGCAGGGACTGGTGTGGCAAAACAACCTCATAATTAAACAATATCAGCCACTATGGATGCACTATTCCCTGGTATAGGCATGGCTGAAATAGGTAGGAGTGGGAGATGGTGATGACAGATGAGCATCAGTTCAAGTTTAGACCTGAAGTAAGGGGCCTTGGTGGGTGGACTGATGAACACACTTGTGAACAGTGATCCATGGGGCAACAGCTCTCATTTGGGAACCAGAAATTCAAAAAAGAAGTGTCAGCTAAAGCTAAAGTTGGCTGAGTGGAGGGGAAGGAGGACAGTCCAAGTAGCTGAAGGCCAGGCTTGGAGGTGGGTGGGATATGCAGCACAGAACCACATTTAAAATAACAAGGTAATTCTCAGAAGTGATTTCCCCCAAGTATTTTGAGCAATGAAATAACCACACTGGTCAATGCCTATGATGTGATCTCATCCCCAGAATACAGTTCCAGTTTCAAATACCCTCGTAAAGTGATTACGTCATAGAGATGCTTCCAATTTTACAATTTGAAGACTCAAATACCTCTCTACCAGCATAAGCTAATGAAGCCTATTGGAGAAAATACCCTCTCCACTCATTAATAAAACTAACATAATGCCCCTAGAGGAATTAAAGGACTTTGGGGTTGTACTTAAATTTGTGCAATATTGAAAGGCATTGATATTTCCACTCCAAGGACTACAGCACATCCACTTACAATACATAGGTTCACAAGGCAATTCAATAAAGCAGTTCAACTCCAGTGAGTTCAGTGGAGTTGTGCCAACCATGAATTCAGCCTCCTGATTTTAAAATACAGTCTGTTGTGCCGTGAATTATATGAAGTTTCAGATCCAAGTAAATATCAGACAACAGCAATATTCCAGTTATTTCAGGGTTCACCTGGGGACTTTGCAAGAAGAGGCTTCTTTCTATCTGGACAATACTGGGATAATTGTAATATACTAAAACTAAAAAGAAATAAAAGAGGCAAATAAATTGTTAAATGATGAGAGAAAGAAAGACAAACCACGCTAGAAGAATAACATACTATAGGCCAAATTTATGGAACAATGCACAATAATATGAAAATCTGATCTTTATTTTCAGTGTTGAATATGCAGGATACATTTAATATACTCAGGATGCATTATTTAATCTGCAGCAGCTGTCTGCACAGAACATGAAAAACCCACACCAGGCACCTTGCTCTGCCCATGCTAGCTGTCACAACATCCCTTCCTTCTATTCAAGTGCAGCACAAATCTGAGATTTTCCCAAAGAACAGTGTTAAGAGTTTCACAGGAAAGGAAAGACAAACAAAGGAGAATAACCCATTTGTGTGAAATGACCCATACCCACCAATATTTCCACAAGAAGAAACAACTATTTGTTAAACTATCAATTCAAAACTATGAAACATCAAGGATTCAAACCTAAGTGAATTGTTAGGCAAGTTCCCCAAGAAGCTGGATCCTTTTCAGAACTAGATTTGCACTGACACCCTGCTTCTGGAAAGCTTCATTATTCATTTATGTTTTGCCTTCCTGGAACAGGAACGGATGTAAGCCTGAGCTGCTGTGACTAGAAGAATAAACTATTATCACACAGGCCATAACATGTCGAGGAAAGGGAAAAGATGCTGTTGCTTCTGGTCATCTGGTCATTAAATCTGCTCTTGGTTGCAATCCCTGCATCTGAGGAGCAAAAACATCCTTTGTTTCTTTTAGTGCTCTCACGATGCCCTATCCACATGACATCTTTGTCATTTGTTCCATTTCTGCCTTAATTTTGTTACTTTGACTCTGCCTCCTCTAGTTCCATTGGATGCATATACTTCTTCCTGCCTGTCCCATTTTAAAGTTAGGAAACATGAACCAGTGGTCAGACTATGTCTCAGATTTTCCAGGTAGCTTTCTTCTGCTCCTGCTACCCTGCTGTGGTGTTTCACTCTGTTATATTTTGTGCTCATCACTGATAAGGCTGTTGTTAAACTGAAATGCAATGCTTGTTTACAGGGAGACACAGGAAAATTATGTACAGATTAATCACAGCAATGCTTGTTTACAGGGAGACATGGGGGAAAATTAGACACAGATTGGCCAAAGCAACAGAGATATACTTCTGGAGGCAGCCGTGCAGCGGCAGCAGCTCCCAATGGCTCCCAGCTGGTGGTCAGAAATAATCATCCTGCCCAAGGAAAATGTGATGTGAAGTCTGCTTAACACATTTAAATGCAGATCAGATGGGTTGTCTCACCTTCAGGAAAATGTCATCCTTTCCAGACCTCCTGATTTAGGGTGCACACACCCAAGAGTTTCCAAACCTAGCTCTAAACTGGAAGGTGAAAGTTGAGGGTCCACACTTGAAGAGAGGTGGGAGCCTCCCCAAAGACCTGGGTGTGCAGATAGGAGTTGGACCCCTGAAAGGCAACAGGTATTAAGCATCAGATAATTGTTGTTTATAGCTGAATCAGGCTGCCACTGGTGGGATGGACCCTCTCTTGATGACATGAGGTTACTGTGAAGACCCGTTGTTCTCCATGGGAACCGTGTGTTAATGCATGCCAGGTTTGGGTTTTTTTTTTTTTCAGAGGGGAGTACAACAGAAGCCTCCTTGCTTCTTTTTCTCTGGGTTGGAAGAAATGATGCTTTAGGTTTTAACTTTTATATTTTTCAAATCCTGTACTGCTAGTGTAACTCTGAANCACTGAGGCAGGAGCCTCTGGGGCCCAAAGTGTACCTCTGAAGGCCTTTCAAGTAAATGCCTCCTTTATTCCTTTATTCCTGTCTAGTCTCTGTTTCTAGGTCTCCATTTAAGGCATCAGGACCCTTGAAGAAGAGTAAGGCCCTGCTCTCTGAGGAAACAACAGAGCACGTACAGGAAAAGGGATTTTTCTGGATGCAAGGTGACCATGAGGGACTTGGCAAAGGAGAAGAGAGCCTGGAGCACTGAGATAGACCTCTGAGAAATGTGGGGAACACAGGTTCAACAGACATCACAGCAAGAAACATTTTTGGTAGAGTAAGAAAACAAACAGTAAATTTTGTCACAACCCAGAACAACACTGAGTTGTTGATATTCAGACCAGTCCTGACAGAATGTCCCTGTCTTGCCAGGACACAGCGCAGGAGAGAGTTATTTACAAACTCTCAGTTTACTGTATTTCCTTCTAGACTTCCTCCATAATAAGTTTATTCCTTTAGCTGTTACTCAAATAAAACCTAGTTTCCAAGTTTTAAAAGTGTTTCAGTATTTTGGGCTGCTGGCTGCAAGGTTGTGCAGGCTGCAAAGCTCTGGTGAACCTGTGATAGTTTCAACCCTGAGTGACTTTGGATTGAATTTAGAAGTGCACTCAAATATTTTCTCTGGCAGATGAAGAGCAGGAAAGAGCTGAGGGAGTGTTCATCTTTCTCTGTCAGACCTGCCTGCGATGTCTCTGTGACCTAAATTGCTTTCAAATTCTGTGTGGACTTCCTCATTCAGCTTGCTGGCTTCCCAGTATTCACATGGCTCAAGTAAATTAGATGAGTAATGTCACATCTGGTCTAATGTTGAATTTGTGTACCCATGCAGTAATTTAGTGTTTACAATGTTAACTAATCCTCTGGATTTTTTGTTTTGTTTTGTTTTGCTGTGGGTTTTTTTGTTTTGTTTTGGTTAGTTTTAGTTAATTACTTTGTAGTTTCAGTTATTGTGGGCAAAAGCAAAACCAAGCAGAAGTTTGATATCTTTTCTCATATCAATAGACATATTTTAGAAGCAGCGATTTTGTTTTCAGCTTTTTCAGAACCAATATGAATAAAATCATGATTCTGCAGCATTTTCACTGATTTCTAATGAATTTCATCTGGTGCATTTTTATACAGAGCCAGAGAAAGTGCAACATTTCATCCTTCATTGGGAGGGAAAAATTGCCAGGCTAATTTAGATTTGCTGAAACTCTAGCCTTTATGACATGTAAATGACGGACACAGCAAAAGGAGACAGCACAAAGTTTCACTGAGTTTCGACAGAAGGGCAGATTTATCCATGGGCATAACTCAAGGATAGTTAAAGGAAGAGTCTGGCTTGGAGACTCTCAAGCGGATTCCTACAATTTATGGTTTACAAATCCACCCTAATCCTTGTCCTTCCTATCTGTTATGGGCTACTCGCAGGCAATAAGTATCTGTCACTTTGCCAAAGAACAGTTGTTTATCTAGTTTTAAGTGAGTATGGGAGCCCATTTGTTTGTTTTCACAGGAGGTATGATGGATGCAATTACAGGGGCAGTAATATGCATGGTTACCACGGAACTGCTCTGTGGATCAGACAACAGCAAAACCATCCATCTTCCATACATGCAACCATCCCAGCTCTTACCTTCAGCTGCTGAATCAGATCTCTCCAAAAATGTGGAGAAACTTTTCTTTTCAAAAGTTGAGCGTAAAACCAAATGAAATCATTCCTCCAAGTGCCTGTGGTATTACCATGGCAGGAAGGGAGACTCAAGTACTACATAACTAGGGCATGATTTATGTTTGGGGAACTCAATTTCCCCATTTTCTCTGCTTGGACAAAAACATCATCAGTACTGGGTCCCTGACTGGGTGGAGGATGTTGGTCTCCTCCATCATGACTCAACATTTAAGTAATCAGAGCTGGTCCTTCTGAATCAAGCAACAAACTGATAGTGATTTCTGCACCCTCACTGTATACGCAGAAGATTAATTTCCCCCATGCATCTCACTCCCCTGTAAGATGTACTCTACTGGCACTCTTTCACTACAAGTGTGCAAATCCTAATTTGTCTTGTCTTCATTGATATATTGTCTCTCCCAGCACTTTTAGGGCCTCCAACCTTTTCTTCTGTCTAGACTCTATTGTTTGATTTATTCCCCAATTTGATTTCATCTCTGATTTAATAGCTCTCTTGCTTGCACCTGCCCTTTTATTTTGGTTTTTTTTTTCTCACTTCTTTACTATATGACCTTTCATAGACCTTATTTAAAAGACGTATATTGCCCTTTCTATTGCTATATTGTTCTTTTTGGCCTTTTTCCTCAGCCCCTCTTTGACCTCTTAGTTCACTCTGAGGGGGAAGGGGTGAATGGAAAGAAAGGGTAAAACAAAGCTGACACTGATTTGGCCCACTAGAGCCTTGAAAAATAGCTGAAATTTGTTTGGACACATTCTGGGAAGCTGTTAGAGGCCACAAAATCCTAGGATACTAGCCCAAGAATATTGCAATGTGTGTATTTATAATCACCTTTGCATTATTTTTATATTGTTTGATCAACTTCTAAGCGTTTTCTGAGTCACACTATACTACATAATACCATATATTAAAGACTGAAAATATAAGACTTAATGCAGAACAAAAGGACGGATGTCAGAATTTGGCCCACTGCTGAAAAGGAAAGGATTTTTACTATCAAAAAATAAGCTTCACCCTGAAGACATCTCCCCCCATTTAGGAAATTCCTGTTCTCAGTGTTAGCCCCAGTAAGGCAGCATGAATGGAGCAGCCTGTCATAGACAAGAACAGCATTGTACACAGACAGAACTGGGAAAAAGTTCTGTTACCGTGATAGATTTGTGTAGTAACAACCACGGATGATAAATTTCAGAAGTTGGTCAGGGTTAAACTGGTAAATCATGCAATCAGTTATGGGTTAAATATTAACAGAAGATATTCTCCAAAAAAAAAAAGACAAAGTTGATTACATTCTTCAAATGACTCCCAGATGTTAAAAAGTGCTTTCCAATGAAAATAATTATATAATCTACGAACCTGAACACTGTGTTAAAGGAATGGTAGTGAAAATTACTGAGCTAACGACTTAGGCCCATGGCCATTTTGTCTCCCCAAAGATACACAAGAAAACTTCACATGTACTGAGAGCTGTTGAAGTGAAAAAACCTGGATTTAACAGATTTCATACTCAGTGCATTAACGAGAATCTTTTTACTGCAGGATAAAATGCAGTCATTTTTGCACTTTTTTGTGACACTGTGATTTATTTATAAGAAGTGTTTCTTTTTTCTGTGGCTTGCAGTGTATGCCTTGGAACTGTGAAGCAGTCTCTCAAAGCCATTTAACTGTAACTGCAAATGCCAGTGAGGATGAGGAAGTACCCCTTACCTGCATAGTGCTGTAGAGCAGCTTCTCCCTGTTTAATATTCACTTCTGGTTCATCACTTTTTGTTTTTCTTTGAAGTGCCCAAAACCCCTCAGTTTACCAGTTCCTCCTTCATAGTCTAAATATGGCATATAAACGTTTAGACTAAAAATAACCTTTGGGCTCTTTTTCCTTAGCTTCTGTAATTTAGAATTCTTGAGATGCCACTCCTGGATGGTAGTCCTTGCTTCTTTGCCCTTCTGTTTTTTTCCAAATCAGAGATAAAATTCCCATCTAATGCCAATCTAGGTTTTTCAGAAAAATATCAAATGAATGGAGCTGGTATTATCACAATACCCTCAAAATGGAATTAAAATACACACACTATCATTCAATAGCTTCCATATTATAGATGTGGGAATTACTTATGAATTGCTGCTTAACTAATTAATAGACACATAAGTAAATGTTTGTTCCTGATTACTTTTCTTTTTTTGTTGTTGGTTTTGTTTGTTTGTTTGTTTGTAACAATTATATGAATTCCTGAGTTACTTCTCAATAATGAATCCTGATGGCAAATGTACTAATGTACTATTTAATTAGTTGTCTGAGATACACACAAAGGTCACATCCTGGATGAGGACCCAACTGTGTGGCTGAGCATATGCAAAGATGTGATGGGTGCTCAAAACTGTTATAGGAAGAATAACAGGATTTGACTTCCAAAACAAATTAATTATTTGCAGAAATTAATGGTTCCATCAGCAGGGGAGATCAGATTTCAAACACGAGTCAGCCATGAGGCAAGAACATCACCAATGGTTTTTCATCTCTAAAAATATTTCCTATTGTCTTTTTCATCTTTGTAGTTCATCCTTGATGATATTGTTGTTACAACAGTTTTTCATGCCAAGAATAAGCCAAGAAAAGACAGAGAAATATAAACCGTGATTTAAAAAGGTTAAGTTGCTCTTCTGAGAAATGTGGTTTGCTATGGGAGCATGCAACTTTTGAATACTCTATACTGACCATAGGGTAGGTCATCTAACTTCAAATACCAGAAAGTTACCCTTCAAGATCTGTGCCATTGACCTCATGACATATTTACAGTACTGGACCAAAGCAGCCACCATCAGACAACAACACATCGGACTTGGTTTGGTGTCTAGGATGCCTCGGATCTTTGGGCATCCACAAATTATAGGAGTCTCCTTGAGGTGCTTTGAAAGACACCTATGATTAATGTAGGCATTTTTTATGCTTACATTAGGGAAAATTATCCAAAATCCCAGCTGTAACTACAGAGAAGAGCTCCATGAGTGCTTAGACCTTCAAAGGCCATGGGGTTGCCCCCACGGCCGGGGATCTCTGACGCCACTGGAATGTTACTTGGGAACTGGTTTCCAAGCAGGGCCTGAGATCCCTGTGGAGAAATTCTTGCTAGCCAAAAATCCCACCAGCTTCACCTTGCAGTGAGGAACAACTTGTGTTCTAACTGATGCATTTAAATGAACAGATAAATTACTGGCTGTGCTTTTGAAGTAGTATCATCCTCACCAATCTTAAAAATTCTGTTAGCTACCTGACAGAACAGCTTATATCTTTCATTAAATGTTGACAAATATATTTTCTAACGGAGATCAAAATGGCATCATTTTCCCTTGAGTGCACTAATGTTTTATTTATATATATTTATTTTTTTAAAAATCTCTCTGATATTTACGGAGTTTATGAGTTTTGCTTTGGGTTTGTTTTTTTCTTAGTAAAGGTTTCTTTTAATCAAATGTGAGTATTAACTATTTATTAGCTATGGTCAAAAATAAACTTTCAGATCTGAGGGCAAACACGTTGTAAAGCTCTCACAGTTTAATCCTGGATTATGCAAACACTCAAATACTGGGAAGATCATTTAAGCAAGAGGAGCAGTCAGCCTGGGAGGCCTTGGGGCAGTGTTCTCTCAGCTCCATTCCCAGGGACTTGCAAAACTGGATCTGTGCTTAGGTGAACTGTGTCCAGCCTTTTGCAGACCAAGCGCCAAGAAATAAAACACAAAGAGTCTTGGTTCCATCGCTGGCACAAGTGCTGGGTCTTTGTGCCAGAGCGAGAAAGCTCTGCCCCAAGTGTTTCCAGTGTTGCCCATCTTTGTCTTCCATTAGATGCATTCTCTCCCCCAGGTCAGATGCCTCCTCCTCCTCCTCCCCTGGCACCCCCCTGCCTCCTGCCTCACTCCATGCTGTGTATTTGCCAGCTAGAATGGCAGGTTTGGACACCACGCTCTTACCAAACAGCCACAAAGATATCTGGGGACCCAAATTACTGCACTTCCAGATGTAAGTGGTAGATTCCTGTGTTGAAAAACTTACTGTGCTTCAGAAACCAGTCGTGCTTTTAGTCTTCACATCTTTGAAAACATCTGAAAAAAGGTATGATTATTCATGGCTATGGGGACCTTCTATTGAATTAGATGTGTCACCAGCTTATTAAACAATTTAAATTTTTTTTCTTGCCATAACTTTTAAAGAATCTTAGCAGAACTGGTGATAAAATGTTTACTTTCAAATGGACACAACTTTTGATTGTTGTTAATATTGTTCATATTTGCCAAAAGTAATACAGAAAAAGAAAACAGAGTTACATTCTCCTTAATTGCATGCTGAAAAAATAAACTTTCAGTGATCCAGACTGCAGAAATGCAAGACGAGAGCTTGCCATATAAAAAGTGTTCTATTAAATTAAGATGCTACTAGATGTCATTTTGACTCTGTAGGTAGCATGTCTGTCTCACAGCCAACTACTTGTGGGTTCAAGTCCCATACTGGGACTTTGGCTCCCATCCAGTGTACTGCAGTAATAAGCAGCGTGTGGCACTTTTAGAGGTGTCATCCTTCAGAGGAAATGTTAAACCTACTGTCCTTATGCCAGCTCTCCAGTTGGAAATTAAAGATCCCAAGTACCCTTTGAATACAGTGAGTAATAACCTTGGGGCCCTGGCCAAGATTCCCTCTCTCAATAAAAGAATTTGTAATTCACAGGGCATATTTCACAAAATAGCAGAAGTCATAGAAACCAATGGAAAAGCCTCATTAAAATTGTCATGGTTCCTTTATGTATTTTTTAGCATAGCAAGTCACCTAATTGATTAAGCTTCAATGGCATTTTTAAGCAGCTGCAATAAATTGCCCATACAGGGACATTCAAAAGAGCAAAGAACAACTTCCACTACACATCTTTGAGAAACAGCTAACTCCCATAGACACCTCTGAAAAACTCAGTACAGGTTCAGAAAAAGTCCTTGAAAAATGTTTAACAGGACTCCATCTCAGAACGAAACTTTAGTGCACAGCAGCATTCATGGCCTGTTAAGTGGGAAGATGCAGAGGAGTCTCTCAGCATCCTCGTGTGCCACTCCACTCTGTAAGTACCAAGAGCTGATACACTCATGTCTCCAAAGGTATTCTTGCACTGGCCAGCTGGTACATACATAACCTGGCCAGCTGGTATTTGCATGCCATTAAATATGCTTTTGAGACATTTTCCACATGGCAGGAATCATAACAAAGATATTTAAATGGAAATGGACAAATATGCTGCCAGTGACATATGTTTATAATTGCGGAAGAGATTTCCAGCTTCCCTTGTGTGGGTTGGGTGAATCAGGACACCACACATGCTCTGAGCGAAATCCTCTGTCTCCCTCTGTCCCTGGGCAGGTGATCTGAAATACTGTAGTTTACATGTCATGAAACTGTAAACTATTTGGGAAGAGCTGGAATTGCATCTCATAAGCTGCCCACGCCTTTTGTCTCCAACCCGGTTGCCCCTTGGCGCTCCACTTTGGGGACGTCTTCAGCCTTGTGGTGTGTCACCTGGGTGAGCAGAGCAGCTAAGGGATGGAGGACCCCAGTAATGTGATTTCTTGTCATGAATCAGAGTAGTCATGAGCTGATCCCATTGAAGGGTAAGCACTTTTACGTGCTTCTCTCTCCCCTGGATACTAAATGCAATAGGCTCCAGGCCCACATAACAGCTTGGAGATGTCACTTCTGGTGAGTCACGTGCCCTGGAAAACTAAAATTTAGCAGTCTGTTTTTCAGCCACCCTAAGCTCACTGGCAGTTAACAGGGAGAAAGTACATCTAGATAACATTTCATCTCCTGGAGATCTCTCATGTAAGAGAGATCAGAAGAATTATTTTCTCTTGACAGCTGAGGAAACAGGAGTGCCTTGTGCAGATGTGGACTTCAGACAAAGGAATTCAACCCTTCCATGGCTAAATCCTCCTTATTTCAGGCAAGGATATCGTGTGTATGCCGTACAAGGAAGGCTGAGACTCCTAGAACATAGAAGCCTCCAATGTTGCATAGACTCTCCTTTCTGGACTTCATAATTAATATTTTTTTACTACTTTGTAAACACAGAATGTGCCATGAATCTCCAAAAATGTGGGTACGTTATAGAGAAACCCCTGCAGAATCCTCTGATTTTTAGTTTTGTTGCACATATCCCTCATGCAAACAACAAAATGAGCTCCCCTGACGGTGTCCAGGTGCAGTAGCAATCCCATGAGTACCGCTCAGGCGTGTGCCAAAGATTTCCCATCACTGCCCACTCACTTCCATGACTACATTTTTAATGCTGTTTATAGGATGGGTTGTTGCGGTTTCTCGTTCCTGAATAAGTTTCCCCTCTCTCTGCTCACTAGCATCTGAAGAAAATAAATGATAGGAAAAGAAAATGGCTTCTGTCTCTCTTATACTTTTCTCATTTCAGTTCTGCTGTTCGTTTCTCATAGTTCCAATCTCAAGTGCTCTTCAGAACTCCTCACTTCAGTGACCGCCTTTCTTAATTTAATCTGGACAAAGCGCCGAGTTCATTTCAAGTCATAAAGCTTGATTTGCTCTGTGCTCTTGGCAAATGTGAATAAGCTCCCTGGCTCCTTTTAATCAGCTATCATAATCATTTCTTTTTTTTTAAAGCTGCAGCAATTAGGTCACCAAAGCAAGTAGTCTCTTGTGTTCTATTGAGAACAAATCCGTCCTTCTCTGACTTGCTGCATAATTTAATTATTAAAGCTTGATATCATTTTGGTTCCCATGTAAGGCAACCCCATAAGAGCAATTATATCCTTTCCAAGGCAAGGTTACTACTCCTAGAACCCGTGCTCTGAGGGCCTCTTACTGTGCTGTATATGGTAACATTACTACTTCCTACCACTCACACTGCAACATTTGTCTACCTACCCAGCCAACAATAGCACTCTGCTGGCTTCCTCCCCATGAATTTGCTCTGAGCTAGCATGTGCAGGATCTGGTATCAATTAGTTAATAATTTAGCAATGGATTGAAGATGTAAAACAGCTGCTAAAAGCTAAGACTTATTATTATGATAACTAAATTTTTTTTCTTTCACCTTTTCATTTTTTTCTCCTTCAGAAAATATTATTGTATTATTTACTGTGTTTAGCACCTCCTAGTTCTGACATTTAAATATCTTAAGTCTTTCGGTGTAATTACATTGCTTTGTATCCCAACATCTAAGATGTTCATTTCTGCATGAAAATTTGAATAGCTAAATATTGTTTTAAGAACTGTAACTCTTACTGTTCACTGCTTTCCAAAAGACAAGAAAACAGCATGGTACAATATTTTACTCTTCTGACTGGAGAAGCTTTCTAAATAACAGTATTTATGAAGTCTGGAAAAAAGTTTTGGCCGCTGGGTTGATTTTAATTTTCAAACTCTGTTTTTCCCGGTTCCCTCTCAGTTCCTTTTGCCACCACTGGAGTATCAAATACTTCTGGTGCATTTGGGAGAAGTCTCTCCTCAGTCACATGTTTTGAGGATCTGATTGGCTCTCTAAGGAGGCTCCTGGGCACAATTAGAAATCCTGTATTTCAAGAAAGACTTGTAGTACCCACATGGAGCTGGAGATCTAAGAAACAAAATAGCAGAGTTCAGTAAATGGTGCCAAATGTTGTTGGTTATAAGAACAAAGTATCTTCACACTCACCTTAATACACTGTGCAAATTGCTCAAACACAAGCACACTTTGTCTTGCTCATGCAGACAGAATGAGATCCAACCGCGGAGTCCTGAGAATGATGGGGCCTTGCCACTGAGTAAGCTTGTGTGGGTGGTGCACTGCACATGATAATCAATAGCAATTATTCTAAAATATTAATTAGAACATCTGTATCATCGTATTAAAGACGTTGATTTCCACTTTTTTTGCAGGACTGAAAGATGCAACCAAACCAATTCGAACTTGGAGATATTGTCCTACTCCAAGGACAGGAACTTGCTTAAATGCTAAGATGACATGCCAGAGGGTTTTCTTTTGAATTTATTTTAAATTCCAACAAACCTCACTAAAGAAACTTAAAATGATCTGTCTCATAAACTTCAGAGCCTTTCTAGACTGAATATATCAAAATTCTTCTGGTGTTATAAATCATTAAATACCTTCAAGCCTGTCAGAAACACACCATTTATGTAACAACACTTCAGTTCCTTATGGAACAACTAATTAAATGTCCCTTTTACATACTTGCCTTGTCCTGCCTGTAGCTATTAGGACACATCATGCATTTTCAGTCAGTGTGAGGGCACTGGAGTTAGCTTCCTGGAATTCCATCAGGATAAAAATAAAGTTGTTCTTAATATGTGACACATCATTCAGTATGGCTTGTTCCAGACACTCTGGGAGAGGAAAATAATGCACGCTTTGTCACTTGGGGCTGTGTTGTGCCATGTGGAACTATTTCAGTGCTCTGTGCTTTTGATGGCAATGGCAGCTAATCCCTTTCTCAGGTACCAACACCGAAGGAGCATGACTAATGTGCAAATAATACACAAAACGTGTGAGCTAGCTTGTGCAGAAAATGAGGATCTTCCCAAGCCTTCCTGCCACAAACGAGTGAAACTGTTCTGCTGTGCCCTAACTGGGGGAAGCTGAGCTCTCTGCCTTTGTTCACAATCCAGGAGGTCCAAACTCTTCCATTGGGAAGCACAGACTCAGCCTCGAGCTCAAATCCTGGCAAAGATAGCATATTCTGCCATGCCATGCCCGTCAGTGTGGCAGAGCTGGGCATGTTCTCCAGACACACCTGAGGAACTTTCTGGGGAGCAAAGCTTCTCCTGAGCAGTCAGGCAGCAGTGTTCTCACTGGTGGCCAGTAAGAAGTCAGTGGTGAAATGGGTCTTTTGCACAACCCCTTACAAGGCAGTATAGGCCAGCAATGTACTTTTGCAGCAAAGAAGGCTAATGGTATGCTGGGCTGCATTGGGAAAAGTATGGACAGGAGGTTGGGAAGGTGATCCTTCCTATTTTTTCTATGCAGGTGAGGTCACAGCTGGAGTATTGTGTCCAGTTCTAGGCTCCCCATTATAAGAGAGACATGGGCATAATGGAAAGAATGAGTGACTCAGGAAGGAAAAAGCTGAGCTGCCAAGGTTCCTTAAACTGCTAATATGAAACTGAGTAAAATCAGCTAAGTTTGAGCATACAGGGATGTTAATAAACAGATAGATAAAGCTGAATCACTGTGAGACTTATCTAGCAGTAGATAATATCCTGCATCCTTTATTGTCTTGTTTGTGTCTGTCTTGGTATTCCCTTTAGGACTTCTTCCTTTCCCCAGGGCTTCTTCCAGCTGCCAGTGCCTCTACACAGCCTCCTCGGGCTCTTTGCAGTCAGTGCCACCACATCCTGCCCTGAACCTGCCACTCTCCTTCAGTGTCAGCAGCATGAGCTGCAGCCAGCAGGATTCAAGGATATTTGGCCTCTCATCCAGCCTGTGTATCAATTCTGCTTCAAGCTCATTCTCCAGCCTGTGCTGGGACTTCAAAGACACAGTCTGATGCACTGCATTGATTTTGCCTCCAGAGACTTTGAGAATATTTGCTTTCTCTGGGAATACTTTTTTTATGGTGGCAGAAAATCAGACATAGACATATATAAACAAAGAACATGTTTGAAAGAACATCTGGGACAGCAAGTGTCCAACAGATACATATTCTGGCCTATTTCCACTCTTTTGCCACTTGAAACTCATCCCTAGAGCCATAAACAAAGTAAAGAACAAGAGCATCAACGTTTTTCAAGGAACTCTCATCCTGCATCTCAAAGTAATTGCTACATGCCTTTGCCTGCAACCTTATTTTGTGCAGAACCTTCATTTGCCCTTAGACATCAAACACTCACCAACTTTGAAGAAGTTTGAATACAGATCTGGTCTTTGCAGTCAAAGCACACCTCTAGCATAATGATGAAAAAAGAGGAATGTATTGAAGCAGAACACAGACAAACTTCTTCCAGAAGTCACTCTAATCAAGCAGCTGCTTCCAGCATGAGGTCATGTCAAAATGTTCCTCGACATGGTGAATACAGTTCTGACGTGATTTTTTGAAAAGACAAACTATATTAAGCTCATAACACTACTAGATCCCTACTCTGGCCTCTTAAGGCAAGCACAAGCATGTTAAGACACTGGTTTATTCCATAGACACAATCAGAGGATAATACTCTTATTCAGTTACTTCTGCCTCACCATGGGAAAGCAAATTGTAATGAGTTATATATAGAAGAGGCAGATCCAATTTTTTTCCTAGTACAGTAAATCAACTATACACTGTGCATTCCAGTAGTTGCCCAAACCAGCTTTAATATATTGCTTGGTAGATTTTAAAGGAATATATTCAGCATTTGAACCTCAAATATGTTGTAAAAATGGTATTCTGGTGGTGTGTTATCCCGACTTCTTAATCACAGATTAGAAACCCAGTGGTTTAGGCAATGCTATAAATGTATAACAAAGAAGATGGCACAACATAAACACTAGTAGCATTTTACATGAAAATATGTGATACAGAGGAGCATGATACACCAATATTCTCCATTGTGACCTATCTGTTATGACCTATCTGTTATAACCTACCTTGGTTGCTAAGGCTGAAAGATTTGACTATAAAAGGTCAGGGGTGTCCTTGAGGTATGGATCTGTAATATATGGAACTAAAGCTCAGGAAGGAAAAAGAGGACCCTTCTGAGGTTGATTTGCATGAGTTCTCTTCTTACAGGAATCCTTGAAGAGCATCTAATTTTTATCATGTCTGGGGCACAAGAGCAGAAGCAATGGGACTAATTATAATGGCAACAACTATGATAACAATAAGATGAGAACAATGCAAGACAAAGATAAGCAATTTTTGTTCAGCAAATGGGTTCACTTTAATAGAAGCTTGTTTAAACTCTTGGGCAATGAGAGGTGATTACTAGTGTACTTCAAATGTTTTCTATAATCATGTTTTTCAACAATGCAAAGTTTCTAGCATTATAGGTGAAGAATTATTTAGTGACAAAATAAATTTTCTGATATTTAATCTAAACCTTTACTCTTGTCAGTTCTTCTCACAAGTCCTTGTCCGTGTTCAGCTGGAGAGCCAGTTATGGGTATGCCTCAAACCTTGGAGTATTTTCCTCCATGTGCCTGGTGTTTCTCAGATGTAATTTAGCTAGTGGTCATCCAGAATTAGCCATGACTCTGTCTGAACAGAGTATACAATTTTGTCCTTCCAACAGTCTCAAACATATCCTTGTCTATAGCCAGGCGAGCCAGGTAGGTGCTGTAATTACGCTTTCAGAGGACAACACTATCATATCTGCTCTCATCTTTTACTCATCCTTTGATAGCTTTTTATGATTGCTCTCTGGCTTTTGGCTTGCAGCCATTTCCCATCCCAAAGGCAATGACAATCACAAATAGAAAGAAAAAAGGAAAAGATGACAGGAAGAAAACAGTCAAGTAAAACAGAAAGAAATTCTGGAGGGTAAGAGTGAAGGTTTAAAAGAAAAATTTAACACACAGCAGAACAAAATAAAATGCCTAAGACACATGGGTTTGAAGATAAATGCAAAACCTTTCCTTTAGACACTTAACAAGTACAGTGAGACAGTAGCAGAGAAAGAAGAAAGAGGAAGGACAGCAATGGAGAAATTGTGTTACTTTGTCACAGGTTTTCTCACAGCACATTCTGAATCCACACTTTAAGGGTGGCTGGTTGCCATTCATAAAATAAATATCAAAAAACATACCCATTTCTGAGTGGAGAGAGTAAGAAAATCTCTCAGCCCAAAGTCTCTTAGGACACATATCTCAGCCACAGCATGTTTGCTGAAAATATGAAGGGATGTTTTACAGAAATTTTGAAACACCTTTTTTTAATCAACAAAAACAAGTTAATTTAAAACATTTTTTTCTTAAAATGTTTATACCAGTTATAGAGTAGGGCGTTTCTGTTGAAAATCAGAAAGTACCACATGCTCTAAGCCAAGAATCTCATAACCTGAAGGAGAGCCTGGCCCTTCACTTATGCCAAGCTGGGATGGGTGAGGAACTTCTCTCATACTGCTTTTTAGTAGCCTCTGGGTTCACCTGATTTGGAGCAGGAACAGCTTTGAAATCATGAAAGCTTTTACAAGACATTAAAAATGTTTCCTGTCCAGCTCTAGCATGAAGATTCTTATATCACCAAATAAAATGATCTGTAGCAGCTAAAATAGCTTCGTTAGTTCCATTTATTATTGTGTAAATTGCAGAAAAGGCATGGAACTCAAATATGCAAAGGTGGCAATTCCATTACCTACTTTCCAGCACAACATATGTTTTCAATTTAAGCAAATTTTACCGTTTCCCAACTGCAAATTGGATGACATACAACAAAAACTGTGTTTTAACAGCTTTAGTATTTTATAGACATTACAACCAAGCACCAATCCTTTACCTTAGGAAAAATTAAGAATTACAAAGAACTTGCTATAAAAACACCTAATCAGCAGGACCCAGCTGGAAGTTGTATGACCTACTGCATAGTAAGCTCTACTAAGACACAGAACACATGAACTCCTGGCCTTGAAAAATATGCTTTTCCCTCTTTGTCTCCATGTCTATAAAATGGAGCAATAATACTTATCTGCTGTGTAATTGAGTGCTTTAGAAACAAGAGCTTGGTGTTTTTTGCAAAGTGGAGGTCACTTGATATTGCTAACAGCCTGATTAGTAATAATGCAATGTGGCAAATGCAGTAGAAAATATTTAAGCAAGCTTCAATGAATCAACTAAAAACTTCTAGTTTTGGGAATCTATTTCCATTAGACTTTCGTTCAAATAAAGCATGACAATAGTCTTTGTTCATAGCAAAAATTTTCCATTAGTTACAGAACCAACCACATCTTCCTTAGCCAGAGTGTGTTTTCCAAGTTCCGTTAACATAAGGCCTGACACTTTTATGTACCTTTGGAACTCATCTCTGGTAAACTGGCAGAATACTAAGTACAGTCACAGAATCGGCCAGAATAGGCAAGATTGGAAGGGACCACACTGGGTCTTCTGGTCCAACCTCCCTGCTCAAGCAGGGCCATTCATTCCAGGGAACAGGACTGTGACCAGATGGTTCTTGAACATATCCAGTGAGGAAGACTCCACAACTTCTCAGTCACTCGCACAGTAAAGAAATTCTTCCTCATAGTCAGGTCTCTCATTTCCTGTTGCCTCCTGTCCTCTTGCTTGGCACTACCAAGAAGAGCCTGACTCCATCCTCTGACACCCTTCCTCCAGATACTGATAGACAGTGAGGGGGTCCCCTCGCAGTCATCTCTTCTTGAGGCTGAACAGACCCAGCTCTCTCAACCTGTCCCTGTAAGAGAGATGCTCCTCTTCCTCTAATCCTCTTTATTGCCCTGCGCTAGACATTAGCAAAAGGCTAACAATAAAAGAACGCCAAGATCTTTAACTTTTTTGCAGCAGTACATAAATAAGCTGCATATTAAAATACTTATTGTGAAAGCCTGAAGAAATCACTCCTTTATTCCAGATCATTTATAAAATCTGGGCTCCACTTCAGTCTGTTGGAGTTTTGCCATTGATTCGGCAGGGTACAGATTTCAGAATGGACTTTGAAACAATTGGATTAGAAACAGCTACTTTCCTGATTTCCTATATTTCACAGTGGAAGCTGAGAAAGGACACTTTGAATATTGAAGTAATTTAAGCCAGCCAAGAAGGATGCAGTCGGTGAACTTGTTACTTTGCTAAAAGATTGACTGTCTGGAAAATGTTACAAAGCTGGATACTTATTATTTTTGCATTAGTCCTCAGAGATCTAAGGCACAGTCTGGGAAATGAATCAAAGGTGTGTATGTGCAAGCTATAGTCAGTGTGGTACCAGTTTTCTGTTTATCACATGCTCATGAACTCTTGTAGCCATATGCTCATATACACTTTGATACAGATGAGTTTCATATAGCTTAAAATGATTGTAAGCTAACAACTGCACAGAAAAGAAAGAAACTCAAAAAATATATGAGATTGGTTTCTATAGACTGACTGGTCAATGTTCTTCAATACTTTCATTCATGCATCTATCATATATTTTCCTTAGCACTTTAGAACTCAGTAGCATTTTTGTTTAGGTAGCACCGATAAAACAAATCAATGTTTTTCACTTTTGTATAGTCTACTTTTCTGCTTTTATTTCTCCTAGGACCAATATAAATACTGTCTTGTCCAAGAATTTAAATATGGGTACTGCCAATTATGTGTCCAAAGGACCTTGCTTCTCTTTTTGCATTCTCTCAAGACCACAGGGTCAGTATCTTCATGGTTTTGTGAGGCTGCTTTCTGTTCATCTTCTCCTTCTTCACTCATATAATCGAAGCAATGTTTATTTCTCATTCAGGAAATGTCCCCTTCTTCTCCTTTAGTCAAGGGCTGCCCCAAGGACAGTGATTTGGACAGAAGCAGCTATTGGTTCAGCCGTCTTCTTCCAGGGAGGAGCTTAATTCCTTCTCCCACCTGCATGACAGAGTTTGCATACTCACCACTCATGACTGTCCAGGGACCAAAACCACTTCTGCTGCACGTAGCCATGTTTTGCTACCCTCTACCATATTACTGTTTGACCCTGTGAGCTGAAGTCAGCCTCTAGGCAGACATTCTTTTCTGACAATAATCAGAAGCTGTATTGTCCTATCAAGAGATTATTTTTGAAAGGCCAGCAACTGATGTATAGAATTGTTACTACTTGAATAAGCTCTATCCAGTCAATTGGGAAGACCTCAAAAGAATTCTATTTCACACACAGGCACCTGTATACACACTGTATTCAAGAAAAAAAAGACAATGAAAAATGTTATCATGATCTTTGCAATCAAAGACTCTTACATAATTTCTCTACAATATCAGCCACTGTTGTATAAATACCCTGTTGCCTTAAACTTTTTTTTCCAAGTGCCCAAAACTATTTAAAATAATGGTTCACCTGTTCACCCAGTTGTCTCCTTCAGAAGGGCTGATTGGGATAATTGATTGTGGGGGCTGATGAAGGGGGTGGGAAGATGAGGTCAGTTAATTGCTGCCTGGGGAAGAGGATGTAGGAGGTCTCTTTTGTTCCAGGCTGAGGGCCCACTTGTAATAAATGACATACAACAGAGATGCTCAGAAGACACTCTTTTAAGATCCTTCCCACAAGGGAATAACAGATGTTCTCTGTGATTTATGGGTCTGGGTTTTGGGGTCTAATACTGTAAAATGTCTGTGCAATCTGGACTAGGCATCACAAACAAGTGCAAACAAATATATCATGACATTATATCTTCCTGTGCATTAACAGAATAAAATGGCAAGCACCAGAACAGGGTAAAATACCTTTCAGTTCTCCTTTTACATAACTGAAATTTGTGCAGACCTCACACACTTTGAGAATTTCCACAGCCAATGTTTTCTGGAAGGAAACAGCCCTCGTCCTGAGCACTGCTGTCCCATGGGTTCCCTGCCTTTAGATTATGGGAGATCTCACATCTGTTCTCAGACTTGCCAACTCTAATAAAATGTATTTATTTCAAGCTTCGCTGATGGTTAGAGAAAAACCCTAATAACTATTGAAATGGAAATCAACAACTGTTCCAGGTCACAGTAAATGGATTTGAGGACTTAGTAACCTGGCACCCCTGAAAATGTCTTCTACATAATGCCAGACAAAATGAGCGTATTTGTGAGCATTTAGTCAGCTCTCACAGATGCACACTGCATTGCTGAACAAACACAATGTATCTTTCTTATTTCTTCCTTTTTCTTATCCTCTCTAGAGTAATAAAAATACAGGAGCCCTAATACAATTTTTTCTGTCTTCCCTTTTTCTCTCCCTCTATCAAGTGTCTTTCATGCAGCTGTGATTTACAGTGTTGAGGATGGCAAATCATCCATACTCCACACACTGTTGTTTCAAGTAAGGACAAGGAGTTTCAGAACAGCACAGTCCTAAAACAAACAGTCTTGCTCGACAAAGCCATGAACAAAATAACCTGCTATGCTTTTGGTATGGAAACATATGCATTTTCTTCTCCAGCCCGTAATGAATGTTTGAAGAAAAAGAAAATCAAGATTGATTGGCTTTGAAATTTGGCTGGGAGAATTTTTAACATGTTTTCACTTATGTTCAGGTGCCAAGGCTAGAAAATGGCATTTGTGTTGGTATTCATATGCCATACCTCTCCCTCCCCTGCCAAATGCCTTTTATTGTAAAGGGGTTTACATGAGAAATATATCAGTTTATCTAAAACACCAAGAAAAAAATATTTTTAGATCTATTTTCCTCCCTCCCCCATCTCCATTCTCACATGCATAATTAGCCAGCAATCAGGTATAATAGCTAGACATGTAAATGCCTTTAGTTTCATGCAGGTGCAAAAACCCAAGGTTACACACAAAATCAAGCCCTAAGGATTAGTCTTTCAATATAGGACACAAAGGCTGCTTTCCCCCTCTCCTCTCAACTGATTCTTCAAATACAGATACTTCTTTCATGTATAAAATGTAATAATGTAATCACATCCTGA
Source organism: Erpornis zantholeuca (assembly GCA_013400515.1). Classification (NCBI taxonomy): domain Eukaryota; kingdom Metazoa; phylum Chordata; class Aves; order Passeriformes; family Timaliidae; genus Erpornis; species Erpornis zantholeuca. The sequence goes on along the minus strand of VZTN01032992.1, from coordinate 31,057 downwards.
CCCCTATAATGTATAATGCAAAAACAATGTTGAGTGAGCATTTATTATGAGTCAGTTTTGGCATCAGTTTTGGCAATCTGAAGATAGCAATAGAGTGAAGAGAAAATTAACTCTGGAAGATGAAGCAATTACCAGGAGACCAGCTGAAAAATGGAGATTTACTTCAAGAAAAACTTGGGAAACAGATTATTTTCTGATTTAGAAGCACTAAGCTGTTTTTTTCAGTTACAAGAAAAGAAAAAGATAGGGCCTTGGGAATAATGTCTGTGTATATGAGAACATACATAAAATGTGAAATGGGGAACAATCTGTAGGGATTTCTTGTTTTCCCATTGTTAGTGTACAGTATACTTACCTTTGTCTTCCACTAAATATGGATTAGCATTTTGAACTTTAGAGATTAAAATCTTCTGGGCATAAATGGTTTTCTAAAGGTAGAAAATAATGATTCAGAAATATCTTCCCTCCTAGATAATTTGTCAATATCCAAAACTAAAAGCTTGAGTGAAACAAAGGGTTCAAGGTACACAACCAGACCTTACCCAAGGGGTAGTAATATGGCATTTGTGTAAGCCCACCTAACTCTGCAGCTGACATTGTGTGTAGGGCTGTGGTTTACCAGGAAGAAAAGAGGTTTTTGAGGTGGCTGAATAGCTGGGTTAAAAGGTTTGTCAGCATGAAAAACCAACCCAAAATCATTTTGGCCATACAATAGATAAAAAATACAGGCACTGTGGGTAGTTCTGTGTATATGGTCAGAGAGGTCACTATATTTTCTTCATAGTCACAAGTCATTAATTAGAACTAAGTTTTCTGAGGAGCTGTGGAGTGTCCCCATAATCAAGGAGAGAGTCAGTTTTACAGAGGCAAGAAACAAATCAGTATAACTCAACAAATAATCTTTTCTGTCAGTTTTCAGACTCAAGCAGCTGAAATTCTCCCCTCTGTGCAGACGCAATTTTTGTGGAGTGGAAGCAAGCTCTAACTTGTTCATCACTAAGTCAAACAAGTGCAGGAAGGCCAAATCCCTGTAAGATCTGGCATGCCCATATTTAATAATGTGTTTAGATAGCAGCGATTGCGGCCTGTCCTGTTGCTCTCTACTCCAGCCACAGAACCAGAGCAGCTCCAGATGCAAAAGGGAGAGCTGACTACCCGACAATAAAGTAAACATTGAAAACATGCCATTGCCTGCAGTCTAATCTAACCCGGCTGGTGTTGAGGCAGACGAGGAGCGTTTACACAGCGCGTTCATCTGGCACTGCCGGGATTCCCTTCACAGCAGCAGGCCAGGCCCCGCTCCCAGCCCAGGGAGGGGCCCTCAGTTCTCTGGGCATTGGAGAGTTTGCTTCGCCATCTTTAACCTCTCAGGCCAACTCTTGTTTGGCTACGAGAAAAGTCAAACTGTCTCAACATACAAGATTTAGATGAGCATTAAGCCACAAATCCTAAGCCTAGAAGGGCTATTCTGTGGCAACCTGAAGTTTCTGCCCTGCCATCCTGTATTATGTCAGCTTTTCACGTTGCAGCCCTTTCCTCAGCATTCTTCTAACTTAATTTTCATTCTGCTTCTGGAGGAAAGTGCCCTAATGTCATGTGCCAGAGATTACATCCCTCATGTGGAGACCTAGGCACATCCTGAAAGAGCTTGTAAACTAAAAACCTGTGCAAGAAGCCCCTGAAACTACACCCTTGAAATGACAACACATACTGTCACAGACACTTGGTGCCTCTCAATTATTCTGTGCTCTAAATTGAAATACAGTGTTTGTCCTCCTAAGACTGGCAGCTTGCAGGCAGTGCCAGGCTCTTTGGAAGAGCACTCTGCAAACACCTCTGTAAGTTGCCTTTGCTCCCCCTGTGCTTCTTGCCCTGCCTGCCTTGTGTGCTTTCTTCCCTCTGCCACTGATGAGGCTCTCCCTCTTTGAGAGCCAAAAAGCCACCCACTGTGGCTTTCTCCATTAGGCCATAAATGCTCTTGAGCTGCTGGAATCTGTTTTGTAAATAGACAATTAAAATGAAGAAGGAAAAAAATCTCTGCTCACTTTGCATAGTCAGAGCCCAAAGACAGCTGCCTCGAGGGGCTCAATCCTGCACATCATGAGAAGGCTCTGAAAAGTGCTGAGTACCCTCATCTCTAAAGAGCTTAATTGGAGACAGGGGTGGCAAAGCACCTTCAGCACTCCATTGGATGAAGCCACATGTTATTGGGACTCCCACTGATTTCTGTCATCAGAGCAATTGGTTTTGAGAATAAGCAAGGAAAAAATCTCCGACTGACACCAGTGGGAATCCTTGGCACATACAGGGAACAAAACGCTATGGTTGAGATCTCTGGATATAGGAGCAGTCTTTTATTCTGCTTATGCAAATTATTTACTCAAATTATGCAAATAATTACCAAGTCATTCTGGTGACTGTATAATAATAACAATAATAATTATTGTAATTACTAATGTTGATGTTGTTTATCACTAGTGATTTACTGTGATCATCCCTTGGGGCCAGCCCAGAACAGTGTCCATTAGGGCTGTACACAAATGAGCAGCCGCTGCCCCAAAGAGTTTATGAACTAAAGAAACCCCATGGATGCAGAAGGGGAGAGAGGGACAGTGGGAGAGGAAGATGCAGTCACTGGACTTAGGATTGGGGCCTTGGAAGGAGCAGAGCAGGGAGTCACAGCAAGACCAGTATGGGCAGATTGTGAGGAAGGGAGTCAGGGCCAGCTTTCCTTTGTGGTTTTCTCCCAAGGCTATACAGGTGTTAGCACTGCCCCAATGTGTGAGACAGATAAATCCACCCCTCAGATCTGAGTCTGTAAGAGGTCTGTGGGAAGTCTCTGCCCCATAAAGTTACATTTTACCTACTCTTCATCAGTACAGAAATCCCTCAGCTGCCATCCTCCTTCTGGTAAAGACTGGGATTTTGAGGTGCTGTTTCTCTGCCCTGAGGTATAGAATGTCTGTTTTAGCCTTCCAACTCATCCCCAAGGAAAGTGCACTGATGGTGGAATTTCTCTTAGCCTGCTGTGTTCACACCTGAAAAGGTGGAGAAAAAAAACCCAAACCAACAATTAATGAAAGTGAGACCTGGCCTAACCTAACCTTCTTCATTCCTCATCAGATATTTTCCAGGTGCTTACTGATATGGAGAAAAAGTATTTGTCACTCACTCCTCCCTTCCCAAAGTGGCTGTGCTTTATTTCCCTCCCATGACCTTGAGCAATTTCACCAAGAACTTCTATATAAAACAAGCTGGGGCTGGTTCTCCAAGCTTTGTGCCAGGTGGCAGGAACAAGGTAAACCCTCACAGCTAAACCCCAGTGAGGCAGGGTGACCTTCAGCCAGCTGTGTGCCAGGACCTGGAGCCCGCCCGCGCCGTGCCTGGCAGAGCAGTGGGAAGGGGCAGCTCTGCGTCCGGCCAGTGCCCGTGCCTGTGCTCTGGCCTTGATGACTTTATTAATAGAGCCACTTAATGTGTTGTTTTTGCCAGCTCCCTGCTGCTGTTTCTCCTTCCTGCCATTTTCAGAGTGTTTGTTCATTGTTACTTGAAATAAATGAAAGAAAAACTCATACGAATTACTTGTTCCCTGAAAAATGCAAGGAGTAGTCTCATTACTCGGGTTGTAGAGATAACCCTCCAGCCCTCTTTCATTTTGGAACTAGTATATGTAACATCTCATGGCTCTTCACCAACAAGACTTTCAATTACAAGAACATAAATCCAGTCAAATTTCACTGAAGTCAAGTCTTTTTTTCTTGATTTACTCCCTTGTAATTTAAAGCACTGTAGTTTTATTGTGCTGGAAAAAATAAAGGAACTTTTCAAATCTCAGAAGTCTGAATTTCTCAAAATGACATATGTGGCTATGATTTCCTGTGTGAAGCACAAATTATCAGGAATGTTTCTGCTGAGCTGAGAGATGCCAGAAACCATTTTTTTCATCTACATTTCAACAGTTATTCTTATCCTGTTTTAACTTTTGTGTAAGTAATAAGGATGAATGAACGTTCTTCCCTTCATTTTTCAGTCTCTTTATTTTCACTCTTCATTAGGTTTTGTCTTCTCTGTTCTCTCCCTCTTTCCCACAATCTCTTGTTAGTGGAATATGAAGTCATTTATAATCAGCCTGAATCAAACTTTCAAAACTACAATGTTCAAGTGGGTCCTACATTAGGCATTAGCTAGGCCTATTCAAAATGTGTAACACATCATCATTTTGGTGCCTAATAGTATCTTGCATGACAGAAATGTGTAACAGCATTTTTCTGACAAGTCTTCTTATAATCGGAGAACATCTAATCTATTTATTTGGGTTGGGTGCGAAGTGGGGAGGTCACAGTTGCACACAGTAACCTGTCATTCGCAAAACTCTCAGGCTTTTTTGGAGGGCTCTCTGTCGTGGGAGGGATAAGACAGATGAATGTGAGGAAACAGTTGAAAGGTTCAGCTTCCACTAGGATAAATATGAATAGCCTTGAGCTGACAGATGTAAAAGGACAATTGTTCAACAACTTCCTTTCTACCAGGAGACAATATTCCAAGTCCCTGTAAAATACAATACACTATACAATATAAACACAATGCAAGTATGCTTAGCAAATTAAATATTTGGGTTAAGAATATTTGGATAGCTGGACTTATTTTCTTGATTTCTAATTTTCAAAAAATGTTGGCTAGATCTCAGTTTACAAATGTCTTAGTTAATTTAAATTTCCATTCCTATTATCCCTTTCTGAGCCTCCTGGTAAGCTGAGTAGGTTTCATAGTTCCACAGAATAGTTTTACTTAGTGGAATGGTATTTGTCTTGGCCATTATAAAGTTCTCTGTGTCAAGCAGAACTTCTCAGATTAAAAAAGATCAAAATGTGAAAGAAAGACTGCAGAAAACAGTCCCTTGAATCAGCAGAAACATTTTCGTATTATCAGATCCCCACAAAACAGGGAAATACCCACATTCTGTAAATGGGTAAAAGGAAATGCCCATATTCTGTAAATTTCAATGGGCAAAAGGTATCTTCTACTCATTGTCTCAGGTTTCCTCAATACCTGATTGTGCTCAGTGATAAGGGAAAGAGGCAGAGAAGGTCAATGGTGCTCAAGAGTTGCATGATAAAGTTGATCCATCTCCAGCTCTCACTGTGGTCAGGGAATATCTTGGCTGCATGGCTTGGTGCCATTTTCATCTCCTTTACTACTCCCAGCAGTATTGTTGGGTTGAAATAAAATTATTTTTGGGACAGGATAGGAAGAAGCATCAGCACAGGAAATCCATCATGATGTTACTTCTATTCTAGTCACACATGCAGAAGGCCAGAGGTAGAGGCACAGCCCTTTCCTTCAGCCCTGTCCTTTAGATCCATGTGCCTGGGTTTCTGCAGAGGATCGTGTTGTGGCCATGCACATGAACAGCTGCCCTGGGTAAATTAGAGCACTCAGTCCTCTACCGCTCCCCGAATATTCACATCTGATCCTGGCTGTCTCAGGCACTGTCTCTGCCATCACCCCACGGCCTGTGGCAACAAATTTCTCTATCCTTGTGCCCTTTTGCACCTCACCAGAACCTGATGAGCCAGTGAAACAGTCACATTTCCTTCTGCCCCACCTCACCATGTACAACAGAAATCAAGGGAGTCTCACTTGCCCCCCTCAAATGGCTCCATTTCTGTAAACCATAAAAAGGAATTTTCCTATTTATTAAGGCATTGCTCTACTCCTACATGAGGAATGTCACAAGCTCCATGTAATTATTAGCCTGGAATAGAGCTAATTCTGAAATAGAAAGGAAAAAATTCTCAAAAATTCACTAAATTCTTTGTGAAACTTTTGTGATGAGATCCTTTACTGTCAAACTGGCAGGAAAACAGAGTGCTTCTCCCAGGATCTGTGGCATGTAGACGGTAAGTTTAAGGTCAATTACAAATCACAGAGCATACATATGCATATTGCATAGTGGGTGAAAATGGATGTTCTATTGTGAGCATCTATTCAAGATCCCCACGCTCCAACTGGCTCTGCCTGCTCCATTTCAGTATAGTGTCTGGTAATAGAATTATACTGTGAACAATATACATGCTGAAGAATAATAGGTTGAAATTAATTCCCCCAGTGGTGTTTTCACTGCACCTTCACCTTCTTGGCAACTGTGAATATCTGTAGCTTATCTTAGACACTACACTGGGAGCAGACATTTAAGTTAATTTTAAGCAGCTTGAATTAAAATAAAAGTCCTCTATTCTTTTTAAAGTTGCCTCTATTCTCCTGCTCTCAGCTGCTCTACTTTTTTCAAAAGTGTTCACATATACTTGAAACAACAATTCTTTACCGTAAAGCATTTTCTCAAGATTAATAACATAACCAAACATCACACCATTTGTCTTGGCAACAATCAGGACCTCATTTTAATCCCTGAAGTTTATCAGTTCAGCTCAATTCATCAGGACTTTATTTTTTACATTAAAAAATATACAAAGATCCTCAAACTCTAAAAGAGACAGACACCCTCAGGTACCTGTCATAGGTAATCAGAAATCATACTCAGAATGTGTCTTTCCCTTGTACGTCCATTTGTCAGGAAGTCCAGTCTTGGACACTGATCACTGCTTTGTAAATAGATCATCTGTTGTCTGAAATACTGAAGTGGAAATAAATCTTATGACATATCCGGAGCCTTTCTTCTGTTGACTTTTTTTCCTAGACTGGAATAAATTGAGGGATTATATCTTGTATTCCATAGCTAGAGCGCTTAAAGAAAAGGACTTAGACATGTAATGAATAAAGATGTCTCCTGGGAAAGAAACAAAGAAAATAAAGAGTCAATGAATGAAATATTTGCATAGATAAATAGAAAGATCTGCCTAAACCTACAAAGGGATGACAAAGAAATGAAACAAAGCTCACCAATGGAACTAGTAGCAAAAAATTACCGGATTTTGCTAGATCAAATGCACTTATGTTCAAACTGGATCAGTTCTAAAATAAATAACAGTAAGGAATAGCCAAGGTGCATTGATTTTTTGCTCCAGACAAACATTCTCTCAGCGGGCAACACATTTTATCATCGAAGAGATAAGCTTCAGTAGCCACTCTTATTATCTTCAGAAGCCTTCCATAGCCAATATACCTCAAATGCACATGTGATTTCAGGTTTCTGTACTGACTCTAGCAACACTTTCAATTTTAAGTGTCTTCTATTCTTGATTTTTTCTGAGGAAGACGAAATACTTTGTGTGGTCCCACTATGCAGCAGAAAATAAAATGTGACATCAACATGAAACACTAGAAAAGCCTGAATTCTAAGCATTACATAAACACCAGCTTAGTTCTAATCTTTCAGGACAGAGAACGTCTTTCTAGACAGGTACATTTGACAGTTTTTATTCACTAGCCCTCCCATCCCCACCACGAGAAGCTTCAGTTAATGGTCCTGATAACTGCATGGGTGCAATGCCAGCAGCTTTATCAACATGTGAGTGTCTGTGATGAGGATACAACTGACCTTAATTCCACTTTCATACTCTTACAGTGACTTGCTGTATGACCTTCAGCAAGGAAGGTCTGCACACTTCTCTGCACACTGTTATTCCCAACGGGATAAAGAGATAATGATGTCTATCCACCTGGTAATGAGATTTGAGGGCTGCTGATAAAGTGCAGACCAAATTCTTGGTATTATCAGCACTTAATGTGACTTCAGCAGCGTCAGTCACCTAGCCTTTGCAGGGACCAGGAGCTGGGTTGGGAAGCAGTAATCAGAACTAAAAGCAATTGATACAGAGGGCTGCTCAATGTGGCATTCTGGACATTGACTGCTGTCGTGGTGGGGTTTATATGCACCTTGTGTACCTTATCTCTCAAAAAAACAGAGTAGGTGAATAGCTTACGGCAGAAAAACGCCTTTTCTTCAAATTTTTGCTTCACAAGTGAATTTCAGGCCCTGCTTTGGTTGGAATGGTGGACCAGACAACTTCCAGAGCTCACTTTCAACCCAAAATCTTCTGTCATCCTAACTGGGTGTTGTTGTCTTAATTTTCTTCACCCCTTTATTGCTATCTTTCATACAATACATTATTTTCCTTCGAAATCCATAGTTCTGTCTCTGATCTATTTCCTCAGTACTTTATACATGACCCATCTAGGGGGCAATGGAAAGTTATAAGCATAGTTACTTTTAATACTAGGCCATCATTGTCAGCAAAATGTACACTTTGCATAGCACCTAGGCAAAGGTACTGGACGTATCAGTTAAAGGCTCTGACAGTGCAAATGCCAAGAAAGGAAAGTTCTCTTTCAAGTTTTATTTTATTAATCCATTGCATATTATCAGTGGAAACTCAAGAGTATCCCACCTGCTTCCTTATTATTGTCCATAATCACACCAACTGTTTTCTCTTCAAGCACAGATTCCTATCCAAGTTCATAAATTACTTTTTACAAGCTTTGACTTGCTTGGTATAAAAATGCAGAAACACTTTCATGCCAGAAAGGGGGAAGCTCCACTCTGCTGCATCTGACCCCAGCATTCAGCTGTCTTTGTAAGGATTTTGAGTACTGGAACTAGATCTGAGGCGTGAAATACTGTTTTATTTTAAAAGGGTGTAAACAAGTGATTATAACAGGTGCAATCTTTACTTTTACATAAATATTGTGGTCAATCCAGCAGGAGAGGAGACCTTTCTCTAGAAGTTAACCTGTCTCTTTTTTATTGCAAAAGTGAGTTGAAATGGTGTAATTTTTTCTAAAACAAAATATCAGAGACTTTCCTTACAGGGAAAATAATTCTAAGGAAAATTAATAGGATATTGCTAGAGCAGTCTACATGGCAGGACTTGTACAATTCCCAACTCTAAGGAAGTCTGTGAAATTTCTCATTTTATTCATTTGTTGTCATTTGCGGGATTCTCATGAATACAGATGTTCTCCTTTCGGATGGGAAAATGCATATTTTGATATGGACAAAAACCCAAAATGTTTTGATACACTTCTATCTATCATTTTTATTGCATGTGATACAGTTATTGAAATGTGAAACAGAAGCAGAAAGGAAGGTGTTTCCCAATAAAGAAATCAGCCATGCATTCAGGGAACACACTAAGTTTTTTTCCCCACCCCCTTTTTTCTAGCACACCTTAAATCCTGCCTAGCCATAAAGAAGGAAAAGAGAAAAATGGGGACATAAGCTTATACAAAGACAAATTTTCCTTGAAATATCCCTCGTGTCCATGGGAGTATGAAGGTTTTTGTGCACTGGTTTCTGGTTGTCACTGTGCAGTGTGGAGAGACAGGCTGCAGCTCATCATGACGCAGGCAGAGCAGCTCCAGCCATGCCCACTCCCCAACAGGGATTCCATAAATGCAACTGGCATTTCAAAAGCAAATACATCCAAGAATTGGAAAGGACATTTGTCATCTTTTTAGAAGTTTAATGAGAGTTGAGTCAAATAAAGTCACTATACACCTAGAGATTTGAAAGCACAACAAACCACACCTCTTGTAACTGTTTTAATGACTCAAAACTCTTTAGTAGGAGTGCAATAGCCCATCAGACAGTAGACAGCATACACATTTTATCAACTATAACTGGTAGCGATGTGCTCATTCCCAGGATATTTTGGCAACAGATACAAAAGCTAATGGCTTTGCACTCTGTCTCAGCTCTAGCATTAAGACATGACTTGTTAGGCTTTTTGTTAAATATTGTCCAAGTCGAATACTAACATGGGAAAGCACCAATGTAAAGCGTTAAGTACATTCTTCCTGTCAGAATCAGTGACAGCTTTGTGAGCATTTTATCTGAAGAAGGATTTAGCAAAGCTGAGAAAGAAAACTATGTTGAAGTTTTGCTAAATTTTGTCATATTTTCTCTTTGAGTTCTCAGATAGCCTAACACACAGAGCAAGTTTTCTTTCCTGAAAACTGGTCTGAGTGCATGAGGCCCCACTCAACATGTGAAAAGGAAAGCCATGAAGCATAAAAGTGATCAGTGTCAGAGCAGTGGTGAGGGAAGCACTAGGGGCTAGTTATGCAGTGCAGAGTGCAGTGATACATGGGGAAGAGAGACACACTAGTGGAAATCCGCTGGTTCTCATCTTAGCATTACATTAGATCCATTGACAGGAGCAGACATGATGATTTATCTGGGAGAAAATAGCCTGGTAGTAGATACAGAACTCAATTTCATTAAGATAGAGATGCATATGATATCCTTGAGGCAGGCAATGCAGAATATAAAATGGATCTGGAAGAAGCACTGTCAAGTCATGTTTAAAGGCAGTAAAAAAAAAAAATAAGATGCAATTGAAAATACTTTGATAGAGCAGAGATTTGATAATGTGACCCTTCAGGCTTAAGGGTATTAAAATATGGTCTAAGATGTATTAGTTCTTTGTGTTAGCAAACCCAAAAGGCTTACACTCATTCATTAGATATTCCAGCAGATGTAGTGAATGCAAACTTACTGGGCCCTTTGAAGAAGTATCTGACAGGATGGGTTTTCGTGCTTCCTAACAAAATCACCCAGAGACAGAAAAACCAACACAGATGTCTTATCACCCACTGGATAACAGTGCCATTGACCCTAAAGTGGCATCACAAAGGTGAGGCTAAGTAGGGAAGAAGGGAAGAGGAATGCAGTTGGATAAAAATTAACCCATTATGGAATGTGTGGTGAGAGTCACAAGGTATTTTAGACCATGATCTATGCACACCAAGGGTTAACTTCTTTCTGCAGCTACTGGTTGAAATGAGGAGAATAAAGTTGCTTCTACAAAGACTGTGACTGATGAGCATTGACCTTTGAAGTTTGACTAAACTGATTGTTTCCTGATATTTATTATTTAGCATTTATTGACCAAAAGAGGAAAGAAAAAATGCCTGGTTGCTATCTACAATTAGTGAACACTCCCAACTTCAGAAAATACAAAAATTTTGTGGAAAATGATCAGGCTTTGGGCAATAGTAGATTTTCATGTCAAACTTTTTTTAAAAGAAACAGATTAATATGGAGCAGGCATTATGCAGTTTAAAAATAAATTTCCTGTTATTAGAGTAGATCACCATTACAGGATGTTTGCTACGTAGCATAAACCTTTGGGGATAACAATCATATTGGACAGAGAGCAGATTGTGACAGCAATAATAAAGTGAACAGCACAACAGTGTGGGAAAAGCAGAAGAAAGAAAAAACTATTGCACTCTATGTTCTTAACAGAGATTCACATTGAGATATAGGCTTAAGTAATTATAAGAACTGAAAGTGTTTTCTTTTTTTTTTCCATATATTTCCCTGGTCTGAGAGAATACCAAAAAGAAAACACACCTCTAGGGATTCATTTCACTGCACTTTATTTTTTCCCGATCCGTACAAGAATCCATGTGCAGCAGTGACAAACACTTCATGTCATGCTATTGATCACTGCTAGCATATAAATCCACCAAGTCAACAAACTAAATGCCAAGCCCCTTCTGAGAAAGCCTGAGAGGAAAGCTGAATTGGATGCCAGACCCTGAAAACATCTTGTTTGCTCTTGTTGAACACAGAAGACAAGATCGTGAACGCTCCACACAGCCTGGCTGCCCCCAGCAACAAAATATGAGCACATAGCTCAGCTGGCTTTTAATATCGCTGCAAAATTTTTTAGGCTGAGGCAGTCACAGCAGAGCAGGACTCCATCCATGCAGGACTTTAGAGAGCTATCTCAGCAGCTTGACTTGAAGCCAGATGCAAACAGGAAACCAGTACAGCTGTTTGTGTCTGCTGGTGTACTTATTTTCTTTTTCTGGGGCTTTATTTTACATTCATCACCCCAGTATCAGGGCACTTCTATTCACAGCATCTAAAACAATCATGTACAGCAACTCAGGTTTCCAAAGGGCTCTCAGAGGTATCTTAGGAAAAGCACCAGGCAGTAGTCAGATCTGGGATCTTGCAAAACCAAGACAAAGATTGCCCAGTGTCAGAGTTTTTATGTGACAGTTGTAAATGAAAAGGGTCCAGCTGCAGAGCCAAAGCCATCTTCAACACACAACCTTTGGACCTGCTGTGGAACATCCAACACTCTTCCATAATTCAGTGGCACACTTGTGAAGTTTAATCACCCACCACCACCTTCTAATATAATATTGATACCATAAACAACTTCGGAAAGTGAATTTGGCCTTTTTCATGAAGATCCAGGGCAGTGCAGGACACTCTGTCTGGATGAAAGTTTTGGGGTTCAGTAATAAAACTTAATCAGGAAGGATTGTGTTTGTCTTCTCTGGTGTGAGTTTCTGTCACCTCAGGCAATGCCTTAAGCAAATGGAGGAGGAAGGCATTGGTCATCACATAAGTTCAATAAAAAGTTATACAGCTCTGTATCTCCTGACTGAGGATCATTAATAATTCCATTATCTCCCTCGATATCTTCATTTTCAAGAAGTACTGTTTGGGCAACTGGAACTCTATTCATGTAAGACTGCATAGTCACTGGTCCATGGACAGGTGTTTAAAGAGAATGAAGACCTTTTAGACCAAACCTGAGCTCCCTGTCTTTGGCCAGCTATTCAGCTGCATGGATACTGCTTTGGCCAGGGAGGAGATGGAGGAGCCACCTTCTTCAGATGTTCCAGTGTCATTATTTCAGAGACTCTGAGCTGAGCAAGACAGCCTTAATGACATGGCCCCTCCAACATATTCCAACACAATACTTTGGTATTCCAAACCAAGAAAGAACCTTTGCACACACTTGCTCTGTCATCCTAGGGTTGTCTTCTGTTCTTGCCAAACACCTCATTGTGTTTTCTTGACGCGGAGTTTAGTGTTTGCACTAATTAAATATAATCACCCCTTTTTCCAGAAACATTCTCACAGCAGCAGGGTGAAACCGGTGTCACTGATTTTATACTAGGTCAGAAACACCGTTTTAAGGGATGAATCCCTTGCTGACTGTGACACATGAAAGTGCTGATGCAAGGGCAGGGGTCAGTGAGTTGGATTCTCCCATCCATCCATGATACTCACTTATTTTCTGGTGTTGCATAAAAGCTGTAACTTGTTGCTTTGCTTTAGTTTCCTCTGTAGGGTCCAGATGCCATCTCCCTGGGGCAGGTTGTCCCTGGGGCATTACCAGGAATGGGAGGTGTGGTCATGAACTCCATGCCTACCTTCTTCCCAGTTGCCTAAGCCAGCTGTGCTTGTACTTTCTCATCACTATAAAGCAGTTTGAAGTGTCTTTTGCTTTATGCCAGGGACTGGCGTAGGCAGTGCCCAGCATGGACAGAATGAAACACTGACCTTTGCCATTCTGTTCTCATAACTTGCAAATGAGCACAGCTTAGCTGGTCCAGGAGCCTGGCCAGCATGTGACAAAAGAGAATGAGGAGTTAAGTGTTCCCTTCCTCTCCCAACTATCTGAAATTCATTTGGCCACTCCATGGCTTGAAGCCACTGCACCTGTGTATGTATCCCAGGGGGTCACCGTGGCTTGTCTGCCTCAAAATGTCAAAAAAATTCGGCAGATCCTACAGTGGGAAAATGAAGAATAACAGAATCTGCACCACTGGATTTTCATTTTGGATAGTAAAACACTATTTATTTTCCTTTAATTATAGAGCAATCATGCTTCTCTGAAATAGGGCTTGCAGATTTCACTATAACTTCTCTCTTAATTGGATGTTTGTGAATGTAAAGGTTTCTACCATGACTTGTGAAATGAAACAAAAACATCATTTCTACATTAATTTAATTCTTCTGTTTCCAACCATTCTCTCACAATCAGGTTTCCTTGATATGCTTAATCTTTTGCAAAGGTTTCCATGGCAACTCCTCTTCATTGTGGCGACACCAAGGACTCCAGTAATCATGAAGCCAAAGTTTTCCAAGGGATTGGCTTTTGCCTTTTTCCTGCTGGCTCTGCCACTGCCTGCTTCCTCCTGTGTGCCCCACCTTCCCCACAGGCACACTGAAAGGCAGGGGCAGGAAGCACACAATGGGATGTTATCAAGGTTTTATGATTCTTCTACAGACAAGGCTCCCTTTTCAGTGCCCGTTACACATTGCTGTTTACTGCTGCATTCCCAGTAAATCCCCATCAGAAAGGTGAGGTTCTCATAGCTGTTCATCCTCAGAAACACAAAATGTTATGCTGGCAAAGCAGCACAGCGTTTCTCCAAAGCACAGCATCGCCTGCCTGGTGTTCAGTTACACAAAGCAGCCTCCTCCGTTCAGCAGTGTCTCAGCTGTGGGGCACAGTGTGTGAGTTGTTCTGTGCTGCACTGCACACATCCATCCCAGGGTTAGAGAGACACAAAGTACACTCCTGCCGTACAGCACAAGCCCATGGCTGCAGTTTACAGCTGTATGAAAATTGCTGACCCCGGACTGAGGTGGCTCCAGCAGAGTTTGGTTATACACTGCAAGAGCTGTACTTTGTTGCGCTAATTTCCTCCCTACAGTTTACCTCCCCCTCCTCCAGACCAACCAGCTCTGAGGAATGGACTATGTGACTGGCAAATCAAATATTATTATTAATCGCTGTAATTACTTTTCTTGGCCCAATTGCAGAGCCTGGGAAGCTAACCACAGTCTCTAGAGTGCAACCTTAACTACAACATGTTTCTGAGCCACCATTACCTCATTGTTAGTCATGTTTAACCAGAAAGAATTGTAAAACTTTCTTTTCCCTTAAACCTCTTAAACCACGTACACTGCACAGATCAGCATGAGAATCTCTATATATATATCTCCGTGCTTCCATCTAAACACTGACTTTGCCAAAACCTCAAGTGTCTGGTTCAGACTGAGGGATAGAGAAGTATTCTTTCTTCCCCTAGTCATGAGTAGTGTGAATGATTTAACAACAGAAAGGATGATTTTCTATCTTTGAATGCACACATAAGGAAAAATGTCCTCTTTTGAAAAGCATCAGTTAGAGGGTAATTAATTGATGACTACAAGTTCACCAAACTGAAAATGTATTGAAAAATACTGCGACTCTCAGCACAGTCCCTGCTTCTCTTGTCCATCACCTCATGCTCAGCATGAGAGGCCAGGGCACAGTCCCCGCACTTGTTCCTTGTCCCAAGTATTCCTGCACAACCCATACATCATTCTGCACAAGCATGTAACTATCCTAAAACCTATTTTTTTGGAAAATTGTCTCTTGACTCAGTGAGTTGATCTCGCCTTGACACCAAACATGTGCTAGTATCAGCAAGAGGTGAGGAGCAGGAGTAAGTCCAAGTGAGAGTGAGATGGAGGAGACCTTTTGCTTCAGGCCTCATTTCATGCATTGTTTTTCTTACATATTTACTATACTGTGTATTACTTAAAAGTAAACACTTTTACACAAAAGGAAAACTTTTTCACTGCACCTTCTACCCCTAGAACATTAGAATCTTTTCTTAGATCAGTGTCATTTCCTTTCTGCAGGGACTCACAAAACTATTTTACAGGTAGAAGTACATCTATGTTTTTCTACTGCACAGTGTGACCTGAGACAGATGCAACACTCAAAGTTGCCTTTGGCTTAAGCTACTATTGTAGCTGAGGTTGTCTACATTATAACAGAAAAATTACAGACATGTGGTAGCATCACAGCCTTTCTCAGCCACCCAATGAATGTGGTTGCCATATGGTTATGAAAGTGACTGGCATTTTTCAACCTCTGCTCTTCAGCAAAGTGCTACTTTACAGTCTGAATAGAAAGGGCCAATGATTATAGAGCCAGCTGGGTGAGAGAGAAGGAGGGAACAACTCTGACACATTTTAGCCAGCCTTTCTTAGCAATCATCATCATCAAGCAGAAGGAATTCTAGTTCTCATTGTCTTTGTACAGGCAGGGGTAGGCAGGTTAGTGGTAATTGCCAGCTACCTGTGAACACTCAAATTAAAACTCAGCAGCCACTCTGGGGTTTTTCAGGACTTGAGTGAAATGGCAGGAGAATGCTGCAGAGGCAGAGGAGCGCCCACTGTCCGTGGGTAAAACCAACTGAGCAGAGGGCAGAGTAACATCCTGGCCAAAGCAGCAAGGCAAGAACAGCTTAGTCTTTCCTGTGGCACTGCCTTGCACCCATGGCCAGCCACCCTGAGGGAGAAGCCTGTGGCTTTGCAGCTGTTTGAATGGCAGAAGAGCTACACTTTCAGAGTTAGGGCTGACATGTAGGAGAAATGCAGCCACCATCAGCAAAGAGTTACGAGCAGAGAAAAGGCACATGCTTCTGTGCTCGGTATAGTGAACTCATTCATGCACTTGCTAAAGGTGCCTCTGTCAGGGACTCTGAACTCAGTGCAAAAGTTGTTACTTTTTCCCCAGTTACAGAGAGCTCTACTGAGCAATCAGCTATTCAAAACAGCTCTTACTGCCACGCTTGTGGACTGTGCTGCCAGGCACACCTGATGCCATGGTGGCATGGGATGTATGCAAAAGTGGTGGACAATCATCCCTCTGTGAGAAAGATGTAGCCATAGCAGAAACAGAGCAGCAGTTGTTCCTGTGTGCATAAGGGACACTGAAAAGACTTGGATTAATCATTGTCAAAGATCAGGTAAGCAACAATAGTAAGAATTTTCATGACTACTTAAATATGACAAGAATATGTGTTAGTTTGACCTTTTGCGAAAAACAATGTAGAGCTGAAAGTCCAGTAAAGGTCCTTCTGGCCTTGACCTTCATTTTACAGCTGTAAATATTACAATTTAGTTTTTAAAACTTGAGTTAAAACACCATGATTGCTTATAGGAAAAATGAGTTTGTAATTATTTACAGGTAGGAAATTTTATATGCAAGAAGAGAACTTACTGCTGAAAATCTGACTCTAGAAAATGAATGGTCCAGTCAATATTTCCCAAAAATTTCTCTGTTGCAATGTTGGCCAAGCTCTTCTGTTTTAACAGTTGCATTTTGGTAAGGCACCTGTAGGACTACATTTTGCACTAAAATGGAACTTTTGCGCAGCAGAAGAAACCAGCTCTGACATGTTTATGATCCCCAAACACAGACAGCCATTCACACTACAGATACAGGAGTCACCATTCATATCATCCTAGCTGCTGTTTTGGTTTCGTTTTCTGCCATAACTGTAAGGGGATCTTGCCCTTAGCAAGTTCCCTATATAACAAGATTCTCAGCCAAGACCTTGACCATGGCTGGGAGAGCATTTTGTGTTCAGGCACCTCTGATTTGAAAAACCCTGTTGTAAATTCACAGCATCCAATTCTTGACTATTTTTTTTTCGTCTTCCCAAATCCTGACAGACCCCCAGTGAGAGGATATGTGAATACACCCGGTGCACGCCTTGAGGAAGATTTCTCTCAATTTCTCTTCCTGTTTTCCTTGAAATTCCTACTAGGATAAGTCAGTGGGAAGACTGACATCAGAGCACATCACCAGAAAAAGAGTATTCTTTGTTCTTCCCTCAGCTGGTCATGTTGGCTGTCCTCGGTGTCTCCAGTGAAGGCAGAAGGGAAGCTGCAGGCACCTTATGCTGCAACTTCTCTTTTCCTCCAAGGACTGTCACTTTCAGCTGCCCTGTGCAGGGAAGGAATCCAGCCCATTAACTAATTTATCAACATTTACATTGCAAATATTATCTAATTAAATAATACTGCTTCTTTAGCCTTTCCTCTGTATCTCTAGTGAGAGTTTACTAGCTGGATAAAATATCTCAAAGGAGCTTAGGAGTTTAGCTTTCCAGTCACTCATTCCATTTGGTGTTATCTCTGTTTGTTTTTTCTCCTCCACCTACAGATACATGAAGCAATGAAAACAAGCTGCAAATCCATGTACTTGCCTTTGGAGTTTCTGATCCTTAAGACAAATGTATAGTTATTAAACAGTTATCAGACATTTGCAATCTAAGTGTTGCTAATGGATTTTTTTCTCCTTCTCCTTTCCACTCTTCATAATTTATACAAATTTGTTCACAGAAATGCAACTCTGTCTGATGCAGCAGCATAAAGACAGTAACTTACCTGAAGCAAAATAATAATGGATCCTTGGGGAAATCCCACCATGAAAGGAGCCAAGAGTAAGGAAAGCAGAAGTTTAGGAAGCTGGACTGAAATGAATCCAAGTAAAACATGCATACCCCAGCTACTTCGTTTCAAAGGAGGCAGGTGGCAGGCTTACGTCCTCCTGTTTTTCAGCTACCCATTTCCTTTTGTGGTCATTTTTCATATGAGTCTCTTCCTTTTCTTGCTAGGCAAAATCTGAATATATTCTTTCTGTACTGTGCTTGCAGTTTCCAGCTCAGCTTACACATAAAGTAATTCAACCGCAGCTTCCTACATTCCAAGTTTATCTTGCTTCTGCAATCTCTTTCCTCTCCTCTCTTTTGGATACTTCAGCATCAGGAGGATGTGGGCAAATCAAAGGGAACTGAGACAAAACAAGCTGAAGTAATTAAGAGACTGAATGAAGGCGCATTAAAATCTGGGTAATTTATGACATAGTGAAATGCAATATCTGTCCAACATTCATTTATTTGGCATGAAACAATAATTGAAAGATTCTATCCTAGAGTCTCAGTGTCCTAGCATGCTGTTAGCAGTACAACCCAATCACAGATGTACTGAACAATCAGTTCAGAAGCGTTCACTCCATCAAGCACATACAAAAACCTTCATCTGCTTTTCCAGGGCTAGGAAATACATGGTTGTCTCCTTTTTTTCTCTTTTTTTAAATCCTATAAAGCAGTTCTTCTATGTGGCCAGAGGTGCCAAAATTCCAGTTATTTGAGACCATAGGAAAAGGAAGTTTACTGGCATTTAAATATTGCAAGAATTCAGGAGGGAGAACAAGTACTGACAGTAGTAAGTGAAGGTATAACTGGGGCTGGACTAAGGGAAAAAATATCACATAGGAAATCAGAAACTCAAACCTTAATGATGAGATAATCATCACAAATAGATGTAATTTGTAATATGAAAATATTTTAAACTTGAAAATTTTGTACTGGAAAAACTGAAATTATAAATACTATGCAGGATTTGCTGTTACATTACAATTATTTCTATTGTTTTTAGCAGCACAAAGAAAGATCAGGGTGGACAAATACTTAGGTCAGTGTAATCATTCAAATAAGTACTCCATATGCAATAAAAAATGAGGTCCATAATTTGCCAAAGGATAAATTCAATATCTTAAAAGTTGTTCATAGTTCTAGGCCATTGGCTTTACTATGACTGCATTATAGCAGGGGCAGAAATAGATGAGGCTTATGTCTTCAGACAGAGCACATATTTTTTTGATATACATGTTCAGCTCCGAGGACAAGGAAGCTATAATGTTATTGTAATTATGGGTTGTGTAAGCCTTGTTCAGCTTTATGATACACAATATGCACTTATGTAGTTGGATAATAAAAAGTTGTGTCTTATTTGTGAGAAACACCTTTTGCTTCAGCCTAGAGAGAGATTCACAAGATTCATGCTGCACCTCAGTGATAGCTCCTGCTGCACTGTATCTTAAGGCAGTGCCATTGCAGCACAGAAATCTCGAGGAAGAAATGAGTCATATCTATAAAAAGTGAACCTAACCCAACTGTTCCATGTGTTGCACAGCTATTGAAGGCTTGTTGCCATTGGATATGTACCCTGTGTTCTCCAGTATCACCAGTAACCCTACATTTCTCTTCAATCTCACACCTTCACATCCCTAAATCTTCCCCAAAAGTGCAAGCCCAAACCACTAGTGTGTGGCATCTCACAGTACTTCCATGCCATGTTCCTGCATTAGCTGCAGCTGCTTTCCATGTCCCTGCATGTGCTGAGATCCTCGGTGCTTCCAGAAGCTTTCCTCATCCTCTCTGCTCCCCATGATGCTGCTCTGTCTCTCCACCCTTGCCTCACAAAGTGGGGATTGCCCACTACAACAGCCTGAGCTATTTCATTTTATCACTAAGGAGCCTTTACCAGACCTTGCAAGTGGGCAGGGGATGGAGGAATTGATAGTGCAGGGCTTCATTCTCATTCACTGTCGGCACCTCTGTGGCCAGGAGCCCAGACAGGCAGAACAGCTCTCTCACTGCCACAGCATAGCTGGGAGCAAGCTGATCTGGACTGAACTGTCTCTTCTGGAGAGGATCTTTCTACACTGGTAAACATTAAATTTGAATACACTTGATATCTCTGAGACATTTAATCCTTTGTCAAATTTGCTAAACTTTCATCACAACTAAAATTCCTGGGTGAAGACATGAGTAGATAGAGAGATGCACAGGAACAAACAGCACTATTTGCCCATCTCATCACATTTCATTAGATAACCAGGGTAAGAAACTAAGAAGTTGAAAAAGTAGCTCTGCCTCTATCTCACGAAAGCAGCTACTGAAACTATATAGGATTTGTCACCCCTGTTTCTCAGAAAAAAAGCTTACTGCCATAATTAGTTCTATGCTTGCTAGACCAAAGCATGAAATCATATATTTCTGATACAACTTACCTGGACGTCTTTGTCTCCTAATTTTCTTTTTCTAATTTTCTCTACTGAGGGAACTCAGATACACACACACACATGCATGCCTAAAATGCCTATGTCTCACTTGCTTGGTCAGTAATTTAGCATAGTTATTCAAGAAGTAATTGGAGATTATTTTTTTCCTCAGGAAAGCAAAACTATTTTCAACATCATAAAAATTTTAAATAATCCAGGTTGGCAATTTAAAGTTATTACTGGATTCATTAGAGCTTCAATATCCTACCTACTGCTGAGCTGCTGACAGGACGAGATTTAGCTGAAATCAGTGGATCCAATTAGAGCCAGGGGTTCACACATTGAGCACTTCCAGAGTACAAATTATTGGTGACATTTCTAAACAGTGATTGACACTGAAGCCAGCACAGGTTTCCTATACTGCTATAGAATGACATTATGAAAAGGAGTGAACTTGGTAACCTTTCCTTGGTACTGGCAAAAAAATCAACTTCCACTTATTTTTTATCCTTCGTTTTTCAGCATGGACTTTATTTTTTTTCCAGAACAATTGGGCAGTCCCAACATAAATCAGGATTCTAAGTTATATTAAAATTCATGAAGACTTTGGTTGGAAAAGGGCCAGCTTCAGAAATGCAGATTGTAAGATTTACCTTTGTGCAAAAAAATCAGCCTACTACACAGATACTAATAGTTGCTTAAGTGTCCATTATCAGCCCACAATTGTGAAAAAGAATAGTTGAGATGGGGTGTTTATTCATTTTAGTATCTTATACAATGATTTCTTTGGAATGTTTTTCTGATCTAATTAAAATTCATTTCAGTATGTCATTTATTAGCCCAACTGATTCCCAATTATATCTCCCTACAAACCTTGTCTCTGCTAGAATATTATAAGTGTATTCCAAATATAAATAATTAATAAGACAAGCGTGCCTTTCTTATCATGGGTTGCATGTTATCAACAGACCCACAATTCACGTTTGGTGCTGCAATCACTTTGCTTCCAGCAGCCACTCAAGCATCAGTCCTTCAGTTGCTATTGCAAGGGAACAGTTTTAACCATCTTGGATGTTCTACATGGTAAGATAAGAAGGCATGCATGTGTGAGAAGTCAAGGTCAATTATCTCAGTGTGGTTTTTCTGTTATTGGTATAACAAATTGTTAAAAATTTAGCCCCTGATCTTGTAATTATTTTGTGTGCAAAAATCATACGGACATCAAAGTGAATTAGTTCAGCACAGAGAGGGAGTGCAAGATCAGGCATTCAGCAAAATGTTTAATATTTCAAGTGTATCATTCTTCATAATACTGCTCTGTCAAAGTAAATGAAGCAGAGTAATGTACATTGGGAAAAAAAATCAACCAATTCCATTTCCGCCTTTCCCATATAAATAAATACTAAAGATTCCAAGACATGAAAGAAAGCCCTGAGGACTAAAACCTGATTGGTAAAATTTTGCCTAAGGTGTTGTAATAGACACCACAAAATACATGTTCAGTCACTGAGTTTCCACTACATTCCTCATTATAGCTGCCACTGGCTGAATTATTCATTAGAGATAACACACCCTGTGGATTTATCATAATATTATTTATGCAGTAGAAATGATCACCTAAGGCTGATGGCATTGGTTTTTTTTCCACTGTATGGTCCAAATTTTATATAGCAGGGACATACTTCTCATTTGCAAACTGGCCAACACAACAGTATTAATAATAATAACAACAATAATAATACGAATACTTTCTGCTCTAATCCGCAAATGAAGTCTCATTCTGTCTGAGTCCATGAAAACATCACTCTTTTTGAGTATAAGCAAAGCAAAAAGTGGTTCTAAGTTGCATCAATTGCTGGTGTATTGCAACAGAGACTCAAGGTAAGATGCCACTACCAAAGACATAATTGAAAACCATACAGAAAGGCTCAATAAACCTGCATGCAATGCTGCTGTCAGTTGTTTACCCCAAGGGAAGTTGTGTCCTTCACCAACAACGGAGCTGAGGTTCGTCTGTCAGTCATGCATAGGAATTCCCATCTTCCCTGTCACTCTGTGTAGTCTATAGTACTAAAAAAATGTTTCACAAAGCTCTGTTGGTCTGCTCCTAAAGCACCTTGCTGTGTTAGACCTAAAGCATTCACAGTGTACCATCACAGCCTTTCTGGATCAGCCAGAGCAATGATCCTGTCAGTGGAACAGCAATATTGATCAGGGCTCTAAGATGAGGTAGTTGGGTTCATATTTAGCTAAATCCCAGGTTCACCACTTTCTTCCCCATTTTTGTAGCTCAGAGGCTTGGTCTCTCTGGCCTAGTGGGTCTCATAGTATTTTGTGTTCAATATCCCCTCCATAATGTTTTCTATTGCAGCCTTCAAATATATCCGAGAAAATACCTTTGGTTTTGTCTTCAAGCTTTTTGCAAATTTGACTGATTCCCAATTCTCTCCTTCAACATTGATGTATTTCTTTCCTTATTCCCTTAAAGACCCTTATGCCCACACATTCCTGGCTTACAGATCCTGGCTACAAAGATCTCTCACATGATAGTTGACTGTAATCTTCAATATACAAATATCCTGAGAGAAAACAGAGGGGGGCCACCAGGATCCTATTGCTCAATATCCACCATTCCATCTGGGATGCATAACATTCTAAACACTGTGTTTTGTTGCCTAAAGATGCTTCCAATCTTCCTAGCTGTAACTGCATTACTGAACAAACAAGTCCTTTACTGCCAAAAAGTCCAGCCAAAAGTAACTGTCCCACAGACTCTTGGTTGAACTGGGACCAAACAGTGGCCTGAGAACTCTAACACAGAACTCCGCAACATCTGACCACTGCTGCAACTTTCAGAGGTTGTGTCTCTTAGATTATATGTTTCCCTTCTCAAATCCCAGTAAGATGTGCATGTTTAAAAGATATGTTGTTGTTACAATCTACCCTTAAGATAGGTTATGTTACTCTACCACCTATTGATGCT
>VZTN01032989.1:109832-176198 GCA_013400515.1 Erpornis zantholeuca | reverse complement strand
AAGGTCTTGAGGACAATGAATAGGCTGGGGAACAGCCTTTTGCAGAAGGGATTAAACTTCTTTGAAATGATAGAAAAGTATCTATTCTGAATCAACAAAATGCAGTCTGTCAGAAACTACGACTCTTTACTCTTAGCTATGGACAGGGAACCTTCTGAGCACCTTCCTTCCCAGTCTATATATTTATTCTAAAGTAACAATAGCAAAACACAAAATAATGCTCTTTGATACTGCCTGTTCCCTTGGTATCAGGAAAATGATTCAGTTTTGTGGTTTCCAGTCAGAGAGATGCAGGCAGTGACCAGAGGACAGAATTGTAATGGGTAAATCAATTTTTCTCCTTTGCTTTTCAGAAATATTTTACTTCTCCCCAGTCCCTGGCATTTATAGCTGTCTTGAAGTTGAAAAGCAGGTTTCTGCTGAACCACAGCCTAAGGAAACTCCTCAGTGTACATGAAAAGCAAGTTACTCTCCAGGGAAATGGCTAGAGATTTCAGGTTTTTGTCCAGAGATCTGAGGAGATGAAACATCAAATAGATATGAAACATTCAGAGACAGCAAAGAGTAAGACACCTTTATATCCAGTCTATGAGTAGCACCTTTTTAATGCATTCTTGTCTACAAAATCACTTCCTGTAAATCTATTCATGCCTGTGCAGAGACCCTGCATTATTCCTATAAATCACTAAACCCTTCAAATTACTGAAATGACCCAAAGTCAGAAAATTTTACTTCTGTGATGCTCAGCGGCTTGTGTAAATCAGAATTACAATTTCAATCAAAGGGGAAATCTAGACTAAAACACATCATCCATCAAAACTATACCTGGGATACCTAAGGAGTGTGACAGGGAAATATGCACATGCCTAATGACACACAACAGAAGACCACAATTATCTTCTGAAACAAGATGTTCTTTTGGGAAAAGAATGGCTGGTGCATATTCACACATCTGTTTGGGTTTGCAGCTCAGCACGTCAAAAGGCAAAGTAGGGCAAAGGTCTGGGTGGGTTTTTTCCTCCCCTGGTTCTGAGGTATTCATCACAATAGAAAAAGAAAGCTTATTTTCTTTTAAAACTAGTATTAAAATAGATTTGCACCATAAAGATAATTTCTTCACACTGCCATTTCAGCTAAAATATTATCTGGTCTCAGCAGAAGTGTTAATATTTGAATTATCCATGTTTTTCCTTTTGAAGTGCAAGGAAGTTACATGATACCAAACAACTGTAGCAGGGGACAGAAGAAAGCAGTCCAGATAAACAGGAAGAGAGTAGAAAGCCTGAAGATGAGAGAAAGGGAAGGATAAGTCTTTAGTTATTTTTAAAGAAATCACACAGTTAATATTTACAAAGCATGTTGCATCTGGAGGGACGTGCAGGTGTTTTGGTGTATTCTGGAGATACCAGAAATATCCAGGCTAACATTTTGAAGTCAACACTGCTGTTTTCATCAACAGTCTGTTCTGTCTTTGCACATATATCCTGGGCATTTCCTACCTCTACCAGAACATGGCACAAGCACCTTGTGCTTACACCAGGGAGATGAGTGGGGAAAATGCCTTTTTTAAGCATATGGTAAGGTGGGTGGATCCATGACAAATAAATTGTATGTTGTCCACTAAAGGCAAGGATGAAGAACAAACAGAGAAGGTGCTCAGGTCTGTTGGCTCAAAAAGTTATGGCCAGCTGTTACCAGCCAAAGTTCATTCATCTATTTATTTAACATTAAATTTCTGCAATCCTCTGTCCGGCAAATAAAAGCCTTAAATCCCCAGTGCTTTCAGTATTGCACCCTTCATGATAATGAAAATTCCAGTTTTAGCCAGAGAGCACATTAACTGTTTCTTCTCCCCCGAAACATTGGTCTCCACTGAGGTTATCAGGCCCTGCAGTACCCAGCAGAACTACCACTCCTTTTCTTTCAGCAGTTTTAACCCTGCAGTGACTCAAATCTCTGCAGAGACAGAATTCTCATTTAATGATTTCTTGGAACTAGTCTCTTAAGGCATCTTATCAGCTTCAAATATCCCAGCTGTGGGTTTGTTTCTGTCTCTAGCTCAACTGGATAGAGTGCAGAGGAGAGTCAGGAAAATAATCAGAGACCTAGAAAACAAGAGCTACAGAACTGGACTTGATGATCCTCAAGAAAAAAATGGTAGTACTTCCAAAGTGTGCATAGGACAAGAGTCCAGACTGGTGGATCAGAGAAGAAGGAAGAGATTTGAGAACAGAGAAGATTCCTGCCCAAAGTCCAAGAGCACATTCTTCCTATCAATTCATTCAGAAACACATTCTTCCTCTTCCTCATTCTTCCACTATTCAACCACTATAAAAGTACATAAATCCTTCATTATTTTAGCTGTTGTATTTTACTGAAACTATAATTATTGTGGCATGGGTGTAATTTCAGAGACATAGTTACAAATCCAAACCTTCACGTTCAGTAAGAATACTGATAAATCAAATTTTCCGAGAGAGTAAGAAGCAATTTCAAACAAAGTTTCAAGGAGTGTGCTATTATGGGAGGCCTTTGCAAAGTTAGTTTAGAGGTTCTCATCATTTTTCTTAATTCAAGAAAAGATTAAACAAGACTGAAAAAGTAAAATAATCCCTAAAGTATTTTTCAAGTATTTGAAGGATACTGACAGTGTTTTCTGCATAGATATTTCTCTGTAGGAGCTTAAGATGCTGTTTGTAGCTCAGATTTTTTCTTATACATCTGCTTTCTTGCACCACCCTCATCAAGTGCTTACCTTGGAGCAATACATGCACAGAACACACATCTGTGTGACCACATGCAATCCTGGATTGAAAGTTGCACGTGAGTGCAGAAGCAGCTGCCTGAGACTTTTTCATCCCATCCACACTGAGTACCTCCAAAAGGAAGAAGAGATATCACAAGCACTTACATTGGTTGCAAATTCAGCTGTGAACTGCTGGCAAGCAGCTGGTCCTCAAGGAAGAAGCCCTTCTCTGACACCAGTCCCAACCATCGCCTAATGTGGTAGACCCAGACTTTGCCCAGTGCAGCAAATTCCACCAGCTACTCAAATATAAAATTAATCTGTTTGCTAAAATGCCAAAGGAATGGGGAGTAGGGAAAAGCAGATACCAATAAGGCTTTTTACTTGGTCTCCAGAGCTCCTTGATAGTTTTTTTTCAGAGCAGTATTTCCAGAAACCGATTAAAAACAAACAGCAAGTTTATGGAGAGTCATTTGTATAAAGATGCAACAAGGGAAAAATCAGAATTAAGCAAGTTCATTTCTTCCTGATGGATAGAGAGGCTGGAGGGCAGCACTCACCCATCCTGTGCAATCCCAAAGGCACCAAACTTCAAACCAGCTAACTCCTGAGTACGACAGTCACGTAGAGAATTAAGAACTGTCTGGAGGCTTCATGTATAAACCTGAACTCTGCTGTTATAAGAAACAGTATTTCCCTTCAGTATAAATAAAACCTACATCTGGATTTCTGCTGAATTCTTTGTTCACACTCCTACACTATGATTGCTCCCAAGCAGTTTTCTCTTTCCCCAGGAGGTGAAAGAAAGTAGCTTAGCTAAGCCAAACAACACAGTTTATTGTATAAAAAGACTGGCTGACTGTCTCTCTGGCCAAATACTTTATCTTTGGTCTACTAGAACAGAGGGAATAGGGCACAATTTAGGACTGCAGCTATGGAGAGCTGATATCCTGACAAAGCCCAGGCAGAGGGAATGGATGCTTGGTTCCCCATTCGATAATAGCATTTTCAGTTTGCTCCTGTGTGATTGTAGATTCCAGACAGCTGCAAATGAGCAGGTACAGAACAAACTGAAACCTGTGCTGGTGCAGAGCTGCTCTCCTGGAAACAACACCCACTGAAAGGTATGGGAACATGCTTTGGGGTTTGGCTTTTGGGTCAATCGATAAAGCATGCACCTACCACTATGTGATACACAGGTATTTCCCCCTGCCCCCCAGAGACCTGTGTCCCACCTTACAAAACAATGAAAATGCTTTTGCCAACTTTTTGGCCTCTTTGGCCAGTAAACATCATAAATATATTCTACAATTAGTCACAATCTAATTGCACCTATTCATTCGGTTCCAGTTTTAGTTGCATCATCACAAACAGTAATACAATTATTAACACTTCTGACAAAACAGATTTCTGGAGCCTTTATTTACGTGAGTGCTGTAGCTCCCAAAATTCTCTATGCCTGCTCTCTGACAGAGTACTGCATTTGGAAATCATGAGTGGGAGTTTAAAATTGGTTCAGCATACAGCTCACACTGTTCCCATCTCTGACATCCATATGTGGTTTGGACAATCTGGAGCTTTCTTTGAAAGGCCTTGCTCTATTTTGCAAAATAAAGTTCTACATTTGCTGCTATTAGGTTCTGCAGGTTGCAGAGCTTTAAGATGTCACTAACACAATAAACAATGATGTTTATAAACAGTGTGGTGGCTAAATAGACACATACAGGATCAAATGTGTGCCACACAAGCAATCAAACAAATTGATAAACATGAAGAAAATTATTACAGAACTATAAATGTTCTATTATTAACCAGCAATCTGCATATCTTCCTCCAATTAATGCCTAGAAAGGAGATGCAAGTCGGTTGAAACTTAATTACTGGCATAACACTTTGTTGATTAGAAATGCAGTAACAGTCATTGCTTCTACTCCATTTATACAAGGCCCATAATAATAAGCCAAGGGATGTCAGTCACTGCTTTCCTGCCAGAAGTTTCTGCCGTAGCAATAGCTTCTGGTGTAAATGCACTCCTCCACCCATGTCACTCAGCTCGGTAATTGCCTTGCCACTCACATAAAGAAAACAATTTCCGGCTTTGATGGGATTTTGTCGGCGATGTGAAACTGCTCCTGCAATCTCTGCAGCGAGGTGTTGGGTGGGTTACTTTGGTGGATCACAGCACAAAACTAATCTTTAAGGAAGCAGGTGGAAAGCCAGAGAGGCTTATATGCTGGTAGGTGCTAGGAAAATGGTGCTTTCCACGTGATTAACAAAAGGGAAGTGTTCAATGAGGTGGAAATGAGACAAGAAGAAGAAGGTAGAAGCAAAGGGAAGAAAGTTGCATTGCCATTTTCATACCATCAAGAATGTCTCCTAGTTCAGCACATCTTTCAGAAGCTCTTATAAAACCAGATGTACTTATTTCATATGTCATAGATAGCTGACCAGCAGCCTGATTTCATCGTGCTTCATATTTGGTCCTCCCCACAAACTGCACCCTTATCACCACCATTTCATCATTCCCAGCCTGCAGCTGCAAAGAGCTTTCCTCTCAGGACGTGACATGCAGCATTCCTCTCCCTGCACAAGCTCATTCCTAGAATGAGGTCACCCAGTGTTCCACATTTCATTCTGCCTCTCACCCCAGGGGAGCCCAGAGCCCAGCTCCAGGTTTCCCTGGGACACCCAAGGTCCCTCCCAAGCTCTTCATCCACTCACATGACTCTGCATGACCCTGGCTTGATTTAGTAGAAGATGCACAAGCAAAAGCTCTAGGATGGTAAGCAACAACTAACCTTGTGTGCTTGTTATCACAGGCAGCAACACAGGCAGCTCTTGCAGCAAGAGAGAATTTCTTCTCCCCCAGGACCTTGCCTCCCAGGTGGATTTATGCTGAGGTTTTCAAGGACAGGTATAAGAAACATTCAATTTATCTCTCTCTCTCTTATTCAAAACTTTATCAGAAATGCAATTTGTGAGCAGCAAGTTGAGGACAAAGCAAATGGAAAGATTTACAGAGAAGACTCCTTTTGGATGGAAAGAATAGGATAAGGAGGCTTAAAATTAGAGGAGAAACATAACCATCCCACAGGATCAGCCAGAGAACATCTCTAGTGTTGTAATTCAGATTTTCCCTTGCAGGCACGAGGGACAGCATGAAACAGCCAAGCTGTCTGTGAATTGACACAATGGCTTTGCTTCTACATTTGCAAAAGAGCCAGAGTGAAGTATTATGTACAATTCATGCAAATTATTATAATTTACATATTTTTACATGAGGAAAAATAAAGCCCAACTTACTGAAGTCCCAGAACTTGAGGACACCAGAAATACCAGGGAGGAGCCAAGGGGCTGACCTGGACATGCACATTCCAACTGGGGACTCATTCTAATAGCTGATAGGAAAAACATAATGAGCAAACCCATCTATTTCAGTTGTTCCCAATGAAGTTTGGGGTTTGTTTAATATCTGCTGCTTTAATATTTGGTATTGCTATCCCCAGATCCTATGACAGGACTGAAATTAAGTGTCTGCAGTAAGCTTTCTATTTCTGAGCACTCTCCTGAGAGAAATGAATCACAAATATCTGAAATGCACCAGACTCCTCTTCTCTTCATAGCATTGTCTATATATTAACCACAGCACATACCTTTAGCAAGTAAAAGTGTGTTAAGTTAATGGAAAAAAGCCCTTTCATTCTTAGCCCAAATGGTTCTACTTCAATTGCAGTATATTTCATCATAGCAGCACTAAGATTCTTCCAAAACTGCTCTTGCAGTTCAAGGAGGTGAAAAGGCCTATTTGCTCCAGGGGGACATCAAATTAATCTTTTGATTGATTACAGCAGTTTTTCATATAGGAAAACTTGGATACACACAAACCATGGATTTAGGGAAATTAAAGCTCATTTGTTCTCCCTCTAACCCAAAAGGAAGCACTCTTACCTTCAGAAAAGGCATGGCAGCTATTGATGTACATCTTTGGATACATCAGAAGTATCCAAAACCTCCAAAACTGTCAGGGTTTACACCCTTGTGAATTATAAAATAGCAAAAAAAGGTAGGATTTAAGGGTTAATTTTTTTTTCAAGCAAAACGGAATAAAACTCTTCATAGTATTATTCTTTCATATTTCTATGTTTTTAATATTTGGGAAAAAACCAAACCAAACCAAACCCAAAGAAACAAGACCAAGTTGAAAAACACCCTCATTGGCAGGTAGCCTGACTTTGTATTGATCACTTCGTGTTCTTCACATATGGTGAAATATTATTTTTAATGCTGACTACACACTAAATGAAGAAAGAGATACACACAGGGTATATCCAAAATAACCTAATGTTGGGCTTCCCTGTAAATGAGATTGCCAGCAGTACCCCAGAGTGGATTAGTGCCCTATTTTTGGTACTTCATATTCCTTTAGCATAGCATTTCTGAAAACTGAAAAATAAACATGACATCTATAAGCTTAAAATACAATCTAGGAGAAACTGATTCACAAAATACAAGGAACTGCTGAAGCAGAATTTAAAGTGTAACCACAAATTTAGGACAGTTTCCCACACATGCTCCTCTCTTCAGAGTTTTCAATAAATTTCTTACACTCTATTCCCATTCTCTCCAGCTTTCTATTATTTTCCTCATATTTATTTTTCCTTCCAATCAAAAGCCACTTTCCTGTTTTCTTATTTGAGAATTGAAAAAGAAATAGATTCTGTAGAATCACTAGGCAGACAGATAAGAAACTACTGCATATTTCAAAGAGAAAGTTTCACACTCTGTACATTGAAAATCTGAATAAAATGCACACACTACTTCTGGAAAAAGAGTAAGAGGCTTCCAAACATATTTTTCAAGCTGTAGGTATTTGTCCAGTACCTATTTGCTCTGATGAGCTTGTAAAAAAAAAAAGGAAAAAACAAAAACCAAAGCACAAAATAACAATATTTTGTTATATATATATACACCATATATATATAAAACCATATATCTATATGGTTATATGGTTATATATATACACCATAGCTGGTAAGTAGCATCAGTGTGATGGTCAACAAGTCCTACTTTGGACCACTTTTGGTTTCACTCTGCATATTCTTTATTGTGCTTGTGCCTTTCAAGTGCACAAAGCAGAGCAAGATCTACTCAAGAAAATAACACATTTGGAACAAAATTACAAAACCCACATCCAAACCCTTTGCACTTCTGTGAGAAAAAGCAAACCATCAGGTCAGGCCAGGAAGAAAACAAGGGCACTTACAAAGAAACAGAAAGGAAAGAAACTCTATCATCAGCATAGCAAAAAGGAGGCAGGAATAAATAAAAACTACTATTGCTGCTGGTCATCAGCCCACGCCTCTCTAAGCATTTAACCCTTGCTCCCTCTTCTGAACTCAGTTAATCTCCTCCCCTTTGCACTTTTTCCTGTTGCTGAGGTCCCCATTTGTTAGTCACCTGTCTCCAGAGCAGGTTGGCTAATTTAGCTCTGACAGCTCTTAGTCACCAGGCAACACCCGGCACCAGCTTTTACACTAGTGTCTGTATTTACCCATTTATCCTTTCCCTTCTCTGGGGGGAAGATCATGAAGTTGGCATGCTGCAGACATGAAGAGAAGAGAGAACCTCGGATAACAGAAGAGAGCACACCTCTCACACTAAATTAATATCAAATTTATGAATATTCATATGAGGAACACCTAGCCTGAGATGGAGAATGGTATTTTAGAGAAAAGAAACAAATGCAGCTGCTGATTAGCTTTGTAAAGACACACATGAAAGCTGTTCCAGCTGTGACTGATTGCAAGAAAAGGTGTTTCATTTGTCCCAAAAGCCATTCTTAAAGCAGTGTAGTACAAACCTTGGGATATCCCTGTTTGGCAGAGCAAACCCTGAAATGACTAGTGTGTAGCAACACGGTCACTTGCGGGGTCACTGTACAAGTGTCATGAAGCCAAAGTACGTAAATGTTGTACAAGTAGACTCATGGGATTAATAAAACATCACATAAATGCTTCTAAATGCAAGCTCACCTTCTAAAGAGAACTGGAAAAGCTCAGCCCTTCAGCAACCCTCCTCCCAAAGCAGAGCTGTCACGCTTCATGTTAAAGATATCCCATTAGCTTATGGGAACATGCAACACCCACACGAAGGCTGCAGGGGGGCAGGAGACCCTAAGTGAGCAAAGAAACAGAGACATCCTTCAAGCTTTGTTTGCATTCAACAGCAACAAGAAAGCCCTTGAGTGTTAACTTAATGGAAACACCAGGATGACAACCTACTCAGAAAGCCAGCTCCATGGAGGGGGAATTTGGCTGAATTGGCTCCTCGACTTTGATAGCTGAGAGGAAAAACCCTAAGTGACATCTAGAACAAGAGGTTGTTGTTAGAGTCACTGTAGGTTTCTTAAATATTTGGGGATTTTTTTCTGTGCCTGTAAACACTTCAAGGTTGTAATCAAGAGCTCAATCCTTTGTTGCTATATGCAGTCAATTTGCTTTCTTGAGTTTACATTCTTGTTTGAACTTGCCTGCTGTTGTGTGACCCTGTGGTACCTCTGGCAAGCTCAGGTGAGTAATTTCTCCAGAGAACAACAATAAAAGAAGTAAAAGAGGATCCCACAAAGAATCTGCAGAATGTCCCATCAAGAAAATGGAGGGCTCTGAAGAGTGGTGTTATCAAGCTACAGGACACAGGAAAAAAAAGGATGTTCTGACAGATAATTATTATCTGCAATTAGGGGAAGAGGTGGTTTATGACATGTGGGAATCCCACAGAATCATATCTTGACGTAAGCAGAACCCAGGACCAGCAACCTGTAAGCTTAGAAGAAAACATGACTTTCATCTGGCAACCTGAATTTCAATGAATATTCACGTATTCTCTAGCTCTTCAGGCTGCACTGGCAGTACTCTCTGTGTCAGTTTCAAGAGCTGCCTGGTTATTAGCAGCTGTACCTGATTATGTGCCAATTAATACAAGAGCTCCCACAGTGTTAGTATGAAGGGTTTCCTTTCCTCTGCTGTTCATTTTTATCTGTGACTTCAAGAAAAATCTATTGATCACCCCATACTGATACAGCCACTCATTAGGGTTATTAGGCTGTTATAAATCCCAGGGAACTTTGATAGATCTTACTATTTTAGATAGTGGATTTATAAGAAACATTTGGCAAATTGTGTGGAGGAGCTAAATGCCCATATGCCCCCAGAAGCACCAGCTACTTGTGTCTCTCTCTCCAGTGAGCTGTGCAAAATGCCCCTTGATCTCTTTGTTTTCCTCCCTATCCCTCCTGGTGGATGCTAATAACCACAGAGATGCATGACTGATACTGACTGGGAACTAAATCCAGAGACAGGTGGATCAGCCACAGGGAGAGAAGGTCTGGGGCTGCCTCCAGGTCACACGAGGTGACCAGAAACTGCATCCCTTGGCAGGCAGGACACTGTTTCCAAAACCAGGCAGCCACCATGGCACCTCTGAGGTTCACGCCGATAACTTTTCCAGGAGACACCTTCTGCACATCCCAGCAGATCCCTGCTCCTGCCTGCACTTGGAGAAAAACAAAACCAAACCCTT
Organism: Erpornis zantholeuca; assembly: GCA_013400515.1. NCBI lineage: Eukaryota > Metazoa > Chordata > Aves > Passeriformes > Timaliidae > Erpornis > Erpornis zantholeuca. Next base: position 165,874 of record VZTN01032989.1, on the reverse strand, counting down.
TGGCTGTGATCTTTCAAAAGCTCCTTAAAATGCTTGTGATTGGGAGGTAGCTTAGGTCAGTCTGCTGCTTTTGAAAACTCTTCTTCCTGTTTGTAGTGTATTTTCTGTAAAATATTGATGTATAAATATTCTGAGAACTAATAGTGCCTCATAGAGACTGCATAATATCACCTAGAAATTGCCACAGATTTACAACTGTAAACTATTTATTCTCAGCCAGCTGGCCTGTGATATGAGCTGCTCTGTATTTAAAAGTGTAATACCTTTCTCCCTTGCTTGTCTCAGTTTGGGTGACTTTTATGGTGCCTCTTTGCAAAGCTCTTTTACCAGGGCAGTGATTTGCAGTTCACACAAGCCACCAGGCTCCTGCATTATGACCTTATGTTCTAGATAATACAATTTAAGATGCTGATTACAGAATGGTTCTGTGAAATAGGATGGAAAGTTTTGCTTGTCTGTGAGGCTGTTTTGCTTCTCCTGAAGCGTAAATGAGTTTATTTTGTCATCTCCTAAAGATCAGCCATATTCTCTGCAGCACACACACATAATGTATTTTCTCCTAATCCCATGGTTGTTAATGTCTTGTGGTAGTAGCCACGGCTCAGAACCCAAGTAGAGAAAAACAAGGGCTGAACTTAATAGAGCTGTGCAAAGTGTTTGTTTTTACAGGTGACACACCCATGGCTGGCTGTTTCCAAATGTGTCATTAGTCAGTGAAGTACAGAAAACAGCCAGACTACATGATTCAAAAATAATAACCTTTTTGCAATATGCACTGTCTCTACAAGTGAATATATTAGTGTTATTAATAATAGCCTCACATTAATGCAAAGCTGTGCTGTCACCTGCCACAGAACAGCAGCTGCGTGTATGACTCCATTGGTTATTACATTACAAGGATGCCTGGAGCCTTATGCTGACATTAAGTGAAGCAAGCATGGAATTTAATGCATTTAACTAAGTTAAAAAAAAATTAAGAATCATACCTGTAATTTAATATATGCATGTTCTTCACTGTGGCAATTACCCACAAGTCCACAAAGAACAGCCTGGGCTTGAGGCTATCAGACAGTTTATTCAGGATTATTCTTACGGATGATAGCACTTCATGGTTTCCAAAACAAGCTTGTTCATTACATTGCTTTGTGCTAACTGTATTTCTGCAAGATGCTCCTTTCAAGTATGTCTGGGGAAGTCTTTGAACCATGAAAAATACCAGAAAACTGACACAAGAGTGATTTAAGCATCATAGATAAAGCATATATGCAAAAAGTGCACTTTGTTCTGATGCTGTCTGCAGTCCTTTAATCAAGGAAAATATTTGCTCAGCCAGGAATGAACGAAAGGGAGCTGAAGGGGAAAAAGACCCATTCAGAGTTACTAACCTGATTTTCCAGCTTAATTTTCAGCACAAAGTAAAACCAAACAATCATCACCTCATGCTAATCTGTGCACTCAGTTATTCTCACTTAGGTAGGGTTGCAGAAGTTTATGCCACCAGAAATTCATGCCTGTTGCATTTATCTGAATCTGTAGCCTTCCAGAAGTCTGTTCCAGATTTCTGCATAGACTGCACCCGGGTGTGCTGAGAGCATCCAAATGCTCCCATTGAATCATCCTCAGCAATTAGCAAATAGAACCTTTGTCAGCATAAGGCAAAGACCCAGTTTCAGGTCACTGTGTTTCTGACATACGAGATATCTGAAATGTTGAGCTAAAGTGCAAAGTTTACAACTTTAATATTCCAATGGCCCTTTGTTTTTTGATTATGTCTCAAAACCTTACATAGTAAGGAATCTGGCAGCTTACTCTGTCATTCTCAGGTAAGTTCTGAGGTTCTTCAGCTCAAGACAGCTGCTTTCCAGGGGCCATGCCAGCAGCCTGTCTGACTTTATTGTTCAGTATGCTGAGGAGATAAAGGAATGGGCCATGAACATCATCAGAAACACCACATTTGTTAAGGATATTTGCCACCACAATCTCATTGCCATTGGCTTTTCCTTTGCAGTTGTGTAGAACTCATAAAACTTTTCTTAAATATCAACCCATTTATTCACCTAGCTATTGGCTTGGTTCATTTTATTCTAAAATAATCAATAATATATTTACCTGGCAAAACATTTCCACAAACATTTTCTAACCAGCCAGTATAAGATCAATGTTGAAAAGTTTGCTTTCTTCATTACAGCTCTAAATTATGGTTTGTTTATTCAGAAAAATCACACAGAAAGGTATGGTCTTACCTAGCAAGAGAGATTGTAAAAGATTGTGCTTTTTGAAATTGTAGCTGGAAGTTGTAATGGCTCAGGATTGTTCCGCTGAAATACACTTATGCTGGAAAAGAAATTCTTGGAATGAAAAGCTCTCCTCTTCCAAAAACATTTGGATTTCATTTAGGAAGTGAGATCAAAATATTTTGCCTCAGGATAAGTAAACTGGTATTGCAATATTTGGTTTGTGAGACAGAGTCAAAATATTAGCATCATTATAGTGATAACATGCAACTTTCTGACAAAATCCCTCAGCCTGAAGAAGAATTTCCCAGGGGTCACTGCAAGGATTCAGTAACACAAGAGATGATAAAGTGTTTCAGTGTGGCTCTGCAAACAAATTAATTTTTATGTGAAAAACTTTAAATTACTTCACTTCAGCTTAAAGTTCTGAAAGATTGTATTTGGACACTCCCATCTGAAGAGTTTCTTTGAACTTTGGTTCTGGATTTAACTTTTGTTATGTTTTATGTGGATTTATTGTCAATATTATCATTTATTATATAATCTTCCACAGTAAAACAAATCCTAAATTTTTAGGGTTTCTAGCATCTGAATATGTTTATCATAATCCAATAAACTAAACTACATTAAACACAGAGTAACCTAATTTGTCTGTCCCAAATACATATTCACAAGGCTTTAAAAAGCCTTAAGGGATGAAAGGAAATGTTTTGTTGTTAGAGGAAGAAAAAAGTCCTCCCATTGTTTTACCTGGCAAGAGTCTTCCAGTTTCTAAATAACATTGTATTCTACAACAGCTTCATAGCCTATTATTTATTCCCATTTCTTGAAAGATACATGACCAGAAAGATGGACATGTTGCTCTCCCTGCTGTGTCCTAACTGAGGGAAGAGGGATTGTTCCCTCAGTGCTTTGAACTTCCTTCTTGGCAGATAAAGGACCCTGCCAATAAAAATAACATACTCAAAGACGAGGTAAAGGCCTGTGTTTAGGCTGTGTGAGAAGATTTAATTGAGCACCCCAGCACTATGAACACTCAGGGCAGGCAGGGAGAGGGAATAATACCAGCCACTCCAAAAATGCCCCAAAGAACATCAGAGTAAAAGCTGGTATAATCACTAGGGATTTCATACTTATTGAAAAGTACAAAAATGCACTGCACACAAAAATAGAAAAAATTCTGTTTTAGCACGTGGGTGTATGACCCAAAAGGGGGGTGAAGACTCCGGAGATGGTGAGGCACCAAAAGGCATCATGAGGGGAGCGGAAGCCATTTTCTGATGGTCATACAGGGCAGGGAAGGTCCCTCACCCTCCACTCTGCTGCCACTACTTCATCCCCTCCACTGGCTCCAATATCCCAGGGACAATCACAGGGGGCAAAATCCCACAGACAACAGGTAGAACCCTCCTCCAACCTAACACTAACCATCACCGTAACCATAACAATAAGCATAAGCCTAACACTAATCGTAACTCTAACCCTAAGACTAACCCTCTGACAAAAATCCAAAATCCCAATCCAAAACCCTAACCATAACCCAAAATACTAGACCAAACCCCAACATTAACCCTAACCTTAACCCTAATCCTAACCCCAACACGATAACCACAACCCTAAACCCTAATGCTAACCCTAAAATTAACTAACCCTAACCCTAACCCTAACCCTAAACACTAGATCTAACCCTAACACTAACCCTGACCTTAACCTTAATCCTAACCCAAACACCCTAACCCTAACCCTAAACCCTAACACTAATCCTAACCCTAACCAGGGAGGAGGGGATCAGGGCACCTGGGCTGAAGAGAGGAAGCCACAGGGGTTGAGTGTCGTCAGCTCAGGCTGAGGTGGGAATGCCAGGTGAGGAGGTTTAGTTGTCTGACCTGGAGCACCCTGAAAATAGAGTGCAGCCTTGCCCTGAAGGAGTAGCTTTATAAACACCCTCTCAGATCGGGGCCTTTGAAATTTAGGCAATCACAAGGGAAAAATTGGAACAGAAACTGCTGGTGAGGTCCAGCATCTCAGAAAACATCTCATGTCCCTCCATGGATGGCTTATCCAGTCCAAGAGTACCCCAGAATCTTGTGCCAGGCCTGCCCACAAAGGGAAATCTACATGATTTAATCCAAAAGAGACAAAGTTTCGATTTTAAGGTCAGTTGGGTTTCATTTCAATCCTTTCCTAGATGTTCTGATGCAGAATGGAAGCTGCCATTATTTATTTTACCTCATTCCACTCTGACTCATTTCCCAAGCTACAGCCATTGAAATGCGGAATAAAAGTATGGCAAATTATAATTGATAGCATCAAACAATAGAGCAGGGGCAGATACATTCCACAGATTTCTTCTATAAATTTTGGGGTTTCCTTTTTTTTCCTTGTTAAATTTTATTTTAAACGCCAGTTTGAAATTTCATTTCCATGCTTCCCAATGCCTCTTTCCCTATTACTCTGCTAAAAAAAATTGCCACTCTAGTTTTTCCCCCTTCACCCCCCACCCCAGCATGATCAATGCTCCAAAAGTTTTTTTTAACCTGTCTCACACTAGTATTGCTGGTACCAGCAACAGCCTCATCATTTACCCTGCACTGAAAGATGGGAAAAGTTAAGCCTCTGGGTAAGTTTTCTGGCTCCTCACTCTAATAACTAGCGCCACTAACACAATAAAATTTTATATCATTTTTATTGCATCTCTCCTAGAAAATTATAGGCAGAGCAGTGGCTTGCAGAGCAGATGTGTGAAGCTGCAGACAGAACTGCATCTGTTTCCTTTTGCCACAAATTGTTTTGTATAGATCCCTGTTGACTAGGAAATTTAACATACTGTCGTTGTACATCACATTTGTAATAAAATCACTGTTAAACAAACACATTATCCCCTTCTGCTCTCCTCCCCCTTTTCTTTTTCTAATAACAAACTGACTTTATTTTCTCTCCATCTTCTTTCCTTCTCACTCCCCAAAATAGATGGCCCCAGTTTTCCTTGGACCTGGGCCAGCTGAAGAAGTTTGATGCTGGCTTTTACAGCAGTGCTGAGAGTACAGGGAAGGTGGGGAAATGTCAGTAAGAATCTGTTGCTTCCCACTAAATCAAAACATATTTGTCACTATATTTCTTGATGAGGCTTTCTTTTTTTGTTCTTGTTTTGTTCCCCAAACACTGCTTCTTATGAGCAGAAGAGAATTAAGTCACCATCCAGGTCCAGATACGGAATTGAAAAGAAAAGCTGTCTCTGAGCTGCAGAAAGTTGCCTGCAGCATTTAATCTCCAGGCTGGGATGATGCCCTGCTTTTGCTGCAGCTGTGAGTGATTTGCAGCCTCATCCTTCCCCTGGGTCCCTGCATCCACTCCAGTTTTCAGGCTGTGGAATAAACCAGCTCCTGGTTGCTGATAGACACAGAAAGCAGAGACCTCTGATAGAGCACTGCCATTTCCAAGCAAAACCAACAGAATTTTGCTCATATTCCTCCAAGAGGGAGAGTGGTAGGTTAAGGTAACAGAAATCCTCCAAGGTAACACATGTCTTTGGGAAAGTTTCCTGAAGCATCCATGGGGCCACACCAGCTGCAGCTACTCTGCTCCCTGGGGTATGGCTGCACGGCAGGGTCTGTGTCTCAGAAAGCAGGAAAGCCAGACTCTGCCTGCACCACCTCACATAGGTGTGGTGCAAAACCATACAGGACTGCTCAGGCTGTACATCATTCCCCAAACCAGCCATCCTCACAGAGAGGCCCTGCCACACCAGATATCTGGGTACAGTGCCAAGCTGGGAACACAGCTAACACAGACAATAACGAGGGGAAGCTGATGGGATTATGAGTGAAAATCACAACAGCAATAAAAATGACAGAAGGAGTCACAAGCCCTTTAAAGGGTTCTGCCTTATTTGCATTTTCTTATGCTGCTTGGAAAACTTAATGAAGTTTGTCTTCTGTCATTAAGATAAACCAGCTCTGTGGTGGTGCTGTCGGAGCTTCACTAATTAAAAGTCAGCCTCCAAGTGCTTAAAGTTTGTCTACACTTGAAAATTAATTCAGTTTGAGGTAACATATACATTTAATTTGCAGCAGCTATGTTACCTAAATTAGGATATCTATTTTGTAGGAAGAGTTCCTCTGAACTTGGCTCAAATTGAAACTGAACATTTGCTTCTTTGCCTTACCCTGAAGCAAGAGATCCGTGTATAGAGAAGGGTTCAGAGATACCTCTTGCTAAGTATCCCCACGCACAGACAAGACTTGGGATGGCTGATCCACAGCACTTTTCTTTCTGAATGCTTCTCCCTGCCTTGTGCCCCTTCAGCTGAGGTAAGGCTGCAAACAATGTGCTAAATTGATATAGATTATAGTTATCAAATTTGTATGGACCTGTAGTGCTTATGCAAGGCTGCTCTTGCAGCACAAATCCTAAATAAAAGAGCTTGGATTAAACCTTTCCAAAAAACCAAAAATATTTTCCTACTGCATTTGTAAACAAGATAGTTTGGAATAGAGAAAAAAGGACTATGAACGTTTGGGATTGTTTTCCTTTATGTGCATTGTATAAATACAATTATCAACCAATGAAAGAAATTAATAGAAAATGAACACTAGGTAATATAAAAAAAAAAGTTCTGTTTCCATCAAGGGTATTTTCCCAATTAAATTCCAAGAGTTTGCAACATCCAAGACATTTGGAAATTTCAGAGTGCCTGAAATTTCCTCCTTCCTTTCAAATCCTGTTCTCCCAGGTACGTGTCCAAGACGGAAGTTTGTCTAATGCTTGCTAGTGGAAGAGATCCAAGACAAGGACTAGAGAGTGATGCACTAAAGGTGCTACAGACAAAGAAACCTTTCAACTCTTTCAAGTTGACAAGTGATATGTTTATTTTGCAGTGCTGGACACATGTGAGGTCAATCTCCAAAAAGCATGTGCAAATCTCTAAAGCATTGACTTTCCTTATATTCACAAAGGTCTTACATATTCATCTAAGTCACCTGAGGTGCCTGTACATATGCATCACCTATCCTGCTCTGTATTAAAATGAGCTGAATGTTCATTATGGCTGCGCAGTTCTTCCTTTAATTTGGGTCGGTGGTCTCTTGAAGATGAAGTCAGACATCTTCCTCTTTACTTTGTCTCACTGCCAGGTCTTCCTGACCCTTGGTCACTACCCAGGCCTCATCTCTTGGCTCCAACTATCTTGGAGGCCAGGTGTGTTCTTCAGTTCCTGCTCTTGTACAATGCTGAATGTCCTCCCTGTTTCTTCTAAGAACATAACTGAGTCGAATACATGATAGATTGTCTTCGCTCCAACTGCTTCAACTGTACCTATATGCTAATAATTAAACCTTAGTTTCTTGCTTCTACCTTGCTAGCTACAATATCAACTTTTAATTCTTTTTAACCCTTGATTCAAGAGGACATGGAGCAACATAGCATGCACAACTTGACCCTCACAGTTTAATCTGTATGATGTGCACAGGGTAGAAAGATGCTGTTGAAAGGAAAGGCTGTCCCCACACAAAGGAACAAAAGTGGGGAAAATAAATGGAGTTTCAGGTGCTCTTTTCCAGATTGCTTTGCAGAGCTCACAGAGCATAATGTAGCTCCAGAATGGTCTTTAGGCTTTTGGCAACTCCAGACAGGAAAACCAATCAAATTGGGAGTTTTGTTCAGGATCTTAAATGAAGAATCATTCATCACCTTTGTGAGGGAAGTTATCACAGTGCTTCCCTCATCTATTTTAAGCAGAGATTTTGAAGAATGTTGAAGAAAAATGGTAGATGGAGAGCCATGTCTAGCAAAAAGTGTTTGTCATATGAAAAGAAACAATTTGGCAGTCCTTGCAAGGGTGTCTGAGCCTTCTGCTTCACCCACCTGACCAGGTGAAAATAACACCATTTTCCCTCTTCTACATGGAAGGGAGTGGAAAGGGATTTTCCTTGCTGTTAAATACAAAACCCTTTAATCATCAACTACTCCCCACAATATTTTAGTAGATTTCCTACTTGGCTGACATCTATATTTGGTGGGAGTCCTCCATCATTTTTTGTTAGATGTCTGCAATGGATTCCCCCTGAGCAAGGGACTGATGGTTCCAACAATGTCACCTTCCTACGACACAAATGAGAACTGCTGCTCTGGAGGGACACTGGTAAAACAAGAGCTGCCCTCCACTCAGTTATTATTTGCTCTTAAATAATAGGAAATGGCCTCATGTTGTTCCAAAGGATGTTTAGATTGACTATTAGGAAAAATTTCTTCATTGAAAGTCAAGTGCTGGAACAGGAAGAGGCTGTCACCACCTTGGAGGTATTTAAGAGACACGTAGATGTGGTGCTGACGTGTTGGTTTTGTGCTAAGTTTGGCAGTGCTGGGTTTAGGGTTGGACATAATGATCTTAGAGGCATTTTCCAACCTAAATGATTCTGTAATTATGGTGGAATATTCTGAAGAGAGATATTGAATGCTAATAACCAAAACCCTAGAAATACCACAATAAGACAACTTCCATGGATCCCATTGTTTTCTTGTGTTCTGTCCCTCCCTTAATTTTCTTATGTTTGTCTCATGTAAGACGTTTATTACCCTGGATGGTCTGGAATGGACAATGCCTGAGGTCACTGTGGCACTGGCACTGCAGGACTGCGGGGTGGGCTTCTGGTGAGTTGCTGTACCCCCAGGAAAGGATATCATCCTTCTATGAAGCTAATAAATCTCAAGTGATGGTTGTCCATGAAAGTTTTGGGTGTCCATGAAAGTTTTGGGTGAAATCAGCTGGGGGGAGAGAGGGAGGAACACCAAATACTGTTGCCAGAGGAAAATGTTCAGGAGTCGTACATATTCATGGGTGCACACGTGTTTGTGGATACATGTGAATACTCACACAGAACAGGACAACAAAGCACTGGTTTCCAACATAACGTGGAGGATAACAGAGGATGCAATTGGCAGTGGTCATCCAGCTGGGATGAGGTATTCCTCCTGCTGGTATCCAACCACTTGCTTGAAAATGAAACTCTTGGCAGTAGAAAAGCGCCACAGCTGGAAAACATGAACGAGTCAAAGCAAATAAACAATCCCAAAATTAGGTTTAAACCAGAGGAAAAAAAAATCAAACGTCATTTGAAAGCGTACTAAAATTGGCTGCTGTCTGAGAGAGCATTTAGTGGCTCAGCACTTCTCTGCTGCACTTCAGAAATTAAAGAGAGAAACAGAGAAACAGTCTTAGATGAAACAATAAATAATGGACACTTTCAACACATAATTTGCATTTGAATTAACTGGGCTGGCTAAATTAATTCATCTGTTATGAAAGGAGAATTTTACTGTCTATATTTTCAGGCTCCCTGGTGTGCTAAGTTAAATGGGCATCAAGGGAGGCACTACTGGCTTCCTAGAAATTGCTACTAAATTACCTTCCTCCCAATTATTATCTAGTTCACGATTTGGAAGCCTAATGCTGATAACAACAATTGTCCCAGGGCCTTGTTTATTCTCCACTGTATGGATTGTGAGGGTGAACATCTACAGCAGCGCTTTGGGGTAATCCAGGCCTCACTCAGATTTTTGTCTGAAACATTTTTCAGGCCTCCCACCCCAGAAGGGTTAAATCACATAACCAAGCTTATTTTGAATTCAATATAAATTTAATTTTTTTTAAGGCTGAGGGGTGCTTTCTTTGCAACATTATTTGAATTGCCTCCCTGAGAAAATTTCAAATAACCTTAAAATAGATAGTTGATGCAACAGGTTATTAATTATACAGCTTAGAGCATCAAGAACTAACTGGAGGAAGACATAAGCTTGGAGACTTATGGAATAATCAATATATTACATTGTTCTTAATAATGCATTAACATTGTGTTTGCAACTACAAGCACAACTAACATTTTCATGAACTACACCATCAGGATTTTCAAAATCATGCTCAAACATTCCAAAAGCATTTGAAGAAGGGGGAAAGAGAAATTCTCCTCTCCCCATTGCAAACAAACAGTGGTAGAGGAGGAAACCAGCTCGTAATTCAAACCATGTTCAGGGTAGGGTCACGTCCCTCTGCCCTCTCCATCTCAGGAGAGATACACCACAGTAACCTCCAAAGGCACCCCGGGCTTCCCAAGGGACACACTGTGGGCTGAGGGAAAGGGTGTGAGCAGCCAGGCTCTGACGGGAGCAGGGTTCACCAGCAAAACCTATTTAAATTGCTGACACTTCTGCCAGTGTCTGGGGAAAACCTGTTCTGGCTGGGGAACAGGAACAAGCAAGTGATGGACAGGCACCTGGCAGCACTGCCCTCTGCTAGCAAAGATTTTAACACCTCCTCTGGAGTCAGAGAGGAGAGAGGAGTTTTGCCATGTAGCTCAATTCACACAGCCAGGTCGGGACAGGGTGGATTTTGGCAGAATAGCGATATTCCCCAAACAGCTATGCTGCAAAGCAGAAGATGTGCCTGTAGCTCACACTTTTCACACTTTTTTGTGTCCCACATCCTGGTCTACCTTTCCCCAGGGAGGCATAACGCATTCCAGCATCACTATTTTTTTCCTCAATTTTTTTTTAATGGAGGAAAAATGGTAGCAGTCTTTGCTGTGTCAGAGCCCATCGAGTTTCCTCACTCCACATGGACCATAAGAGTGGTGTGAGGAGAAGGAAGAAAGAAAACAGGAAGCAATAAATCAGGGCTACACTCCTCGCAATGGCACTGTGATCCACTATCTGGAGAGCTCTGGCTCCAAGAGCAAAGAGTTAGAAACATTTATACTCTTTCTTTAGATTGCCATGATGAAACTAGCTGATTGAACTGATGCCTGCTAAAGGCACCCAAATATTTTCCACTCATCTTCCTCACTGTCTATTGAATTTTTCTGTGCAGAAAGCAAACCACATTGCAGCAAAAAGCTGCATTGTTACAGAGTCCAAAGGGACTGTCACTTTCCCTGCCTGTCTACACCCTGAGAAAATGTGACCAGGCTTTGTGACAGTCTGTCCTTGCTGCCTTTGTCACTTCAATTCCAAGTATTGTGTATATATTTCTTCAGAATTAAACCTGAGAGGTAAGATACGTTGTCCTGTAAGTCACATCTTTCAAGATATAAATCCATTTACAGAGTTGCTAGGGTTTCTTCTTTGCTCTGAGCTCCAGAGAAGATTGAGAAATTTACATCTAAACAGACTAAATTTGAAGACCGTAACCGGATGGGACTTTAAATATTGATTTTGTTATTAGTGGGATGTTACAGCACAAAGCATCTACCACGTGCAGAGAGAGGATAGACAGACATCCTCTAGAGCAGCTAACACCCTGGAACCTTACAGGATAGCTTCTAAAAGCCTTCACTAAACAAGGAGCATAGAAATTATCTGGGCGAATACATTTAAGCTACCTGAAATGATTGGCAAATGATTGACTCTTGCAAGGGCCATCTTTTAACCAAGGGCAAACTCTGCCTGCACTTGGGTGGAAAATGAAGGGAGCAGATTGCCACTAAAGGGAGCATTGCCTTCCCAGCTAGAGGCTGAGGGTGATGAAAGGGATGTTTAGACACATCATAGTGACAAGTCTGAGTTTTTAAATTTTGTGATCTGATAAATATCAAGAAGCCTTGAGGGAAGCTTTCAAGTACTGAGCAATTCAATATCAAAGATAAGAACAAATAAAAGTATCTCACAAATCACAATTATGAGGACAGGCTTTCTCCAAGATTCATTCTAATTTTCAAAGATTCAGTATATAGTATATATTAAATGTTATGTATGTACTCCTTGAGCCTTCTAATCGAGGGAAGAAATCCTGCATTTCCTAAGCTAATGTGAATAAGGTAGTTTCTTTCCATATCAGAAGCATTTCAGAAAATTAATTCTGTATCTCTGAAAAGGTCATTTATTCAAGGATGAGTGGCAGGTGCCATAAACTTACTTGTATGTCTGCTCAGCTCAAGTGAACACAAAACAAATCAGTTCAGCGTGGTCAAGTGTAATTACCTGCAGGAGCAGGATCCACTGCTTGTGTTTGTTAATAACAATGCCACAGACACACCAAATTCAACAGCAATTTTGATTAGTGTGAGGTCATACACTGCTCTTCCTTCCCAAGTGATTCCTTCTCCTGAAATTTATAACATGATTATTACAGTATAATAATTTTATTAGTATTTGCACTGTGATAGCAATTAACTTCCAGTAATGAATGAACAAATTATGAGGTCCAGTGCTAGATCAGTAGGATTAAGTTTTGGCTGGAGGGGAAAAAGACTGAGTTTTTCTAAGGTGTGCATGTGTTTCTAGGAGCTGGAAGTGCTCACAGGACTTTGGGGCCCTAGCTCAACTTTCTTTCCATTGCCTTGAAGTATTTTTTTAATACATGAAGAATACACACATTGTGGGTGAACCGTTTCACTAAGCTCTGATATGTAAAAGACTTCAGCACTTACTGCCATGCTCTAGGTATCATTTCAAGGACCTGACCTGAAAGTTGCAGCACTTGAATAAATTGTTAGATGAATAAATCTTTACTTTTAAAATAAGTTTTTTAAAATAAGTTTTTACTTTTAAAGTAAGTTTTTGTTTGTCATTCTTTCATGAAACAAGTTAATAGAAAACGGCATGTACTTCCCAATAAACTCCATGCTACTCTAGGAGCTCATTAACATTTTTCTGGATTGGGTTTTCTTCCCCCTTTTCTTGTATGATATAGTTTGGGGAATCCTGGATATTTTAACCCAGATGTTTTTTAGTCTCTTCATTAAACTTAGAACAACAAATGCTTGTAAATGGGGTATGCATTCAATATAAAAGTCAGTTCAATATATAATGTTTATAAAACTCTGAAACAAAAGAGAAAGGTTATAGATTATAAAATGATTGATGGAAACCAGCCAAAAACTTCAGCCAAAGTAGGCTAAGTATTTACAATATACACACAACAGTGAGTCATGAAGTTAGGAAGGACTGATCATTGCAGGGGAATTCAGAGCATCACTGTACAGATGAGTTGCCTCCTACCCTTCAGCACAACTGGGTGGTTGCACAGTGATGCTTATGTCAGTTTTATTTTTGTATGTGATGGCAAAAGCATTCCAATACCTTCAAATGAAAATTAAATTACAACTGAATAAGAAGAAAAGGAATTAGAAAGAAAGATAACTCACAAAGACAGAAATATTATGCAACACAGTTAACAAATTAAGAAGGTTGACCTCGTTGGAATCATTGCTAGACCTTCCCAGCAGGCAATTTTAACTGTGTGCATCAGGCTACAGTTTCCCTGAAGCCCTTCCAGAGTATCAGAAACTACCACGATTCCCAAGGAGTTCTCTAATCATGTAACTTGCCCGGGTGCTATTCAGCATAAGAGCTGTTTAAAGAACAAAGGATATAATTCTACACAATGCAGAACGCCATTTGTCTTGTTTTGTGAGGCTCCTGCTGAAGTCCTGGCTCTGGAGGTAGTGCAGTCAGAATCAATTCTCACCTCCATTCATCGTGCCTCGGGGATGAATGGATGCAGTCTGTGTGTCACATCCATGAGAGCGGCTTCCATTACTCTCCAATCCCCCCAAAACAAGTATAATTCAATTGATTTTCTCTGTGCTTCCCAGAAGGTTACAAAGGACAAAGCTGTGCAAAATGAAAGAGAGCAGCACCCTTCCAGCAGAGCTCCAAAAGCAGCAGGAGTGGGGAGAAGCTGGAGTTAACAGAGGATGCACATACACAGAGGTCTCTGGAGCGTGGGGGCTGCAACGATCTGTCTTCCTAAAATTCTGGCAACTGCAATGCCAAAGGAAGATGCTTTTAGTTCTGCAGTCTTTGCCCAGCTACAACAGTGCTGACTTCCTTTACTCACGTGTTTTTATAATCTGACACAATGAATAGTAGACTTCTTCACTAATCGCTTTCTTATGTTGCCCAGCATGAGATGCTTCTAAAATACAAGGAGCTCTTGTAAGACCCCAGGATCCTTCTATTTTTAGCTTCTTACTGGAAACAATGAACATTTTCTGTAATAAAATTTTGCCATCAGATCTAGTGGGTACACCAGAAAAAAACAAGCTATGGGGGAAACACAATGATTATTTTTCTTACTTTTGATTATTTTAATTTTTCTATCAAGAATACCCAAATTTCATTTCGTTTCATTTCATTTCATTTCATTTTTCCTGGATTTGAAAATGTTTTGTTTTGTTCTTTATTTAAAATGTAATACTACTGCTCTTGGGGGGATAAAGCCCCAAACCAAACATAACTTGCTGTTCTAAATCATATTTCACTTTAGGTCTCAGCATTTGCCACATATGGGACAAAGCACCATTTTTGTTCTGATCTACATGACAGGCTGTCATCAGAATATGAATACATCCACATGGACCTAATAGACTGTATGTACAAGGACTACATGTTCCCAAAAATTCTGCTTATTCAGTCACAATATAAAAATAGAAAAGAAAGAGTCACTGCCTGGCTTTCACGGAATTTTATGTAAGCTGTTATAAAGTTTCTGATGTTTTTCAGATATATAAAAGCATTTCACACATACAGTGAGCAACAGGAGGCAGAAATACATTGACCCAGGAATGCACAGACTGAACAATTTCAGCAGAACAACAGTATGGACTTCATGAACCATTTCTGTGATGGATCCTTTTAGGTCTTCAGTGCCAGGATCTACAAGGGATTTCACCTGCAATATCTATAGGTAGACTTATTCTCATATACCTTGAACTCAGTTAAAAAACCTCTAAAAAATTTAGCTCAGATCATTTTAGGTCTTCTCACACCAGCTAAAGACAACACTGGCCTCCTATTTAGCTTCTTAGGTTGGACTTGATGATGATCTCCAAGGTCTTTTCTAGTTCATTCTGTGATTCTGATTCTTCCTTTAAAAGCAGCTTTGTGCTGTGGCCAAAGTTTTGGTCTGGTAAGCACCTATAGATTTAGTGTTTTCAAGATTTGTGACCTAAGTTAGAAGCCACAATATTCCTCAGTAGGCATTGCTGGGTTTCCTTGTGCCCTTCTGAAAGTGTCATGCATGCAGGAATGAAGTGCCTTGCAATTGCTAAGAAACACCCCCACCAATAGCTCATCAGGCACATAGGCTGATATCCCTCTGACATTTAATGCCTGTCTCCCTGTTGTCCCTTTAAAATAGACCTGAAAATCTCCTGTCTGGTAAGTGAAGAGAGCACAAATGCTCCAGGCTCAGGATGTCCCTCTCCTGCTGAGAAGAAGACCCAAAGAAGCATATGGAGTGTTGGAAGCCAAGACTCAGCCTCCTCATTTTCCACATTTGTTTCGAAGCTTTTCCTAATCTAAATTTCTGCAAATATTTTTTTCCAACAGAAACTCCAGCTTGGGGGCATGTGTGAAAAGAAGATGCAACGTTTCACTGGTGTTAGCAAAATAATTTTACAGATGACATTGGTAGGAAACCAAATGTTTCTTTGGTGTTGTGATGAGCTCCTATCTCCATATTTTTCCAGCAGTGGTAGGACTCTCATTATTTCAGTATTACCCATCTGGATTTTAAAAACACTGAGTTAAACATTTTATAACCTTTCAAAGAAAAAGAAGAAAAGAAGAGCAGAAAAAAGAAAAGAGAGCCTGAGCTCTCCTATAAAAGATCTCTAGTAACAAGTCAGAGGCACAGTCATCCCAAACCATGGAGAGGGGAGGAGAGAGGTGTTACCACAGGGACCCTTCCTAAAGACCTCCCAGAACAACTTGAGCTTTTCAGACAAAAAACATGCAGTGAGACAAGGGCTAAGTTCACAACTACTTACATATTTTATATTGAGTCATAATTAGCTGCAATATATATACTTCACTTGAAACTGGCTATGAATAGATGAGTAAGTGCCAGGGACTGCCATCTGCTTCCTAAGCCATAATTAACTGCCTGATTACGAAATACATATATATTTATCTAATTAGTTTTAATAGCCTTGCTTTAGCTGGCTCTGCTCCAAGCACCAGGTGAAGAAGCACCTCCTGCTGCTCGATGGGAGAGGCTGGAGACACGGGAAGTTCTCACAGGGGGCTCCTCCAGAGGCCAGCATGGCTCCAGTGGGAGGGCAAGGAGGGCGAGAAGGGACACCCAAGACAGGGAGCTGCTGCCCACCAGAAGGCTTTACAGGACAACACCCAGGGCACTGCTGAGCCAGCCCCTCTCTGCCTGTGCCAGTGTGGGCCATGATGCAGAGCTTGTCTTGGGCCTCATGGTAGTGTGGGTGATGATCAGATGGTGAGAAACCAGGATGGTGAGTGCACGGACAGGCACAGCTGTGCCCCACCACGAGGGGATACCAAATGCTGCTTCTTCACACAGAGACCACTGATTATTTGAACCCATATGGGGTTCAAACAATTCTACTGGCAACATGGTCCAGAAAGACTTTCTATGGAGATCAGGATACTTTGCTAACTAACTCAGGAAAATAAAAATTCTCTTAATATGTATTTTTTCCCAGTTGTCTCTGCAGTGTAACCAGTGTTGCATCCACTGTTAATTTTTGGGTGAGCAGCATTAAGGCTTTGCCACAGGTCAGATTTTATCATAAATTCCACATTTTGACTGCAACTTCCTGCAGCATAAATATATTTAGGGCCAGATTGTAAAAGCATTTCACATGCCAAAGGGTACATTTGACATCGATTTCCAGGGAAGCCAGGAATCCAAATGCATCAAAATCCAGCCATTCAGCCCAGCCCCACCGAATCACTCTCTGTTTCCAAGGGCTGCAGACTACCTCAAGTTTGACTTCAGATTAGGAAGTCCTATCACTATAGTAAGCATGGGACATCTCATAACAAGCCACTCATGGAAAATCTCCACAGAAGAAATAAAGAAGATGGACTGCAGCTTCTCCATCCCTCTTTACACACTTTGTGATTTTGCAGGACCCATCTGTCAGGTTCTCTCCTGCACTCCAACAGCTTATATTATTTACATCTCCCCTGGATATCTATTTTAAAGCCTGTGCTTCCTTCCTGGAAGCAGAGAGATCGATCCATGAGTTAGGATAATAAAGTGAAGCCCCTACAAGATGCACTGCTAGGGCTCCCCTGCACATATATTGAACCAGATCTTTGGTAACTGGAGTTTATTCCCACAGGGGAACACCCAGACATGGGGCCAAGCTGCAGTAGCAGCTTGCAGACTTTCCATAGCTTCCCTTTCCACAGCTGGGATTCCTGCTGAGCTCTGCTTCCCCCCCATACATTACAGCTGCCTTTGCACCAGCGCTGATGCCATCAGACCCATCAAGTGCTCCTGTGTCATTTATACAAGAGAAAAGTCCATCATCCCAGAGAATGATTTCACCAAATCCATCATCAAAGCCTGGCAAATGAAGTGTGACAGACTCATTCTCACTTAATGCCCGTGGTGGTGCCAGGTGACAGTAGTGATGCTGATGTGGCTGTCCCACGGCAGAGCAGGGACATTAATTTAGTCACACACCCTCCTGTCTCTATTCCTTGCCTTTCTCCACCGCCCCCATGGGGTAACTAGCTGTGGATGCCATTTCTTCCAGCCTGTGGGGTTAAAAAAAATATCCTCATGTCAGGGGCCTGGGCCCCCACAGGGGTTGGAGCCCTTGGCTCCCACCCCTGTCCTCTGCCCTGGAGAATCTCTTCCTTCTGTTCGTCATGTGGAAAAGAACAAAGCGAGACATCTTCTGTGCTGTTTCAGAGTTGTTTATTTATTTTCTTATCAAGACCTCAGAGGCAGAGGCAGCATCCTCTGAGGACACCAGGGCAGAAAGGCAATGGCTGCAGATCAGCAGCAACCTTTTATATCTTACTAACAACCATTCAAGAAACAATAAGTATCTTATTTTGTTTTCAACACCAGTAAACCCTCATCTTATTGATATGTCTTTTCAATACTAACTTTTTTCCACCAACCCACACACCACAGGAACTGGTGTCAGAGGAGAGAGGAAGAGAATGAGGAGAGAGGAGAAGAAGAAAGGAGAAACCACACTCCAAAGCATACATCTTGTGTCTATATAATACATAGAACAAGATCCTAAAACTACAACCAAAGTCTCTGTGGTACACTAAACAAAAATCTCTTCACCTCTCTGGTGCATTCAGGTTCTCCCAAAAGTGGAGGGAGCTTCTCCAAAAGCCTAGGTCGCTGGCTAGGCCACTTTTGAGGAGCTCTGGGGCTATAAAGAAACCACCAGAGGAGCAGGAGAAGCTTTCAGGCTTCCCTGGACTCCAACATCCTCAGAACTCACTTTATTTCAGCAGATGGGCCAAGATCCCCCAGGCCCCAGAGAGCCTTTGCATGTTGGCAAAGGTGGAAAAACTCTGCCTGCAGTTCCCCAGTGTTTCTGGGAGGCTGCAGGCCCCTTACAGGTCTGGAAGGAGCATTATTGCTCCAGCACTGTGATTATAAGCTGCACAAAGCTGCTATACTGCAAGTGATGAGTGGGAGGAGGAGGAGATCACAGCTCTTTTTCGGAGGAGATGAAGGGATGTAATTTTTCAAATGGGACCAATAAACTGAGACATCTCCCCTTAGAGCCTGCTTCTTGAGCACTGCTCACAGCCTCTCTCAGCCTCATAACAAGACAACAACTGCTTGAATAAGAGAATACGAATTTCTGCTATTCAAGTAAATAACCTGAAAGAAGCTTAATTCTTACCTCTCTCACAGAACCCACCAGCAGACAGCTAAGCAAGATCATTTTATCCTACAAGATTAAGACATTTAGCAAGTTAAAAAGAATCAATTACAGAAAATCCACACCATCACCCTGGGCCTGTGTCTCTGCTGAGAAACATGCAGGACATTTTCCTTCAGCTGCAAGCATCCTGTTCCCTATTCTTATTGTTATTCATGAAATCAGAATCCCTTTCTGTAAGAACATTACCCAAAGCAACTTTACTGCTCTATTAGAGCTTTGCTCCTGCCAGTTCCTACACCTGAATCCTGATGGCCTCTCTCCAGAAAAGCATTTCTGTACATCCTTCTGTAACCAAAGGAACATCATCTTTGTGGCTTCCTGGGAACATCTCCTACATTGGGATTCACCAGGGCACTGTCAAATCAGGGCCTACCACTTATCTGTCCAATTAACAGCATTGGGCTCCTTAATTATAAGCAAACCCAGGCAGATATTTTATGCCATTTGTTGGAGAAATTTTGTATGTTCTGCGACAACAGTTATCAACATTTTCTTAAAAATATGCATATATATATACACACACACATACATAAATTATTAAAATCATGTTCTGTTTCCAGAAATTATTTTCTGGCCCCACATTATCAGAGGTTACAATTCATAGGATGAAGGATTACAGGGGTGTCGTCCTGAACTTGTACTGGAGAGGGATATTCAAGTGACAGGTCCAGTCTTCACAGTCATCTTGAATGAAATGGAAGAGAATTCCTCAGGATGGCACAGGAAGGATGCCCTGTTAGTTCACACTTTATCAGAGATTTCAATTATACTGACCACTGAAGCATGCAGGATTCACATGCTCCTTGCTTCTGCCTCTACAAATGGGAAGAGCCAAAGCTGTGTGTTCCATGATCCCAGCAGCCAAAGCTCTGTGTTCCCATGATCCCAGCAGCCAAGCTTTTGTGGGTGTGCAAAAGGCTCAGGCTCTCTCTGCATGCCCTGGCATTGAGTTGCTTTGCTTTCTCTGCCAGAGTGGATGGAATTCTCTCCTTTCCACCACTCGTTTTGCCATGGGAACTGTGAAAAAACAGCTGATGTACAAAGCCATGTTACCTTTAGAAGGGCCAGAAATTCCTCAGAGAGCTGACCAACGTGAAATATTCCCATTTGCCTCTTTTGAAACAGATCTAAGCATGCATTTGCCTAGGGAGGAAACCCAATACTACTCTACACACACCTCAAATACCCAAATAAAAAACTTCCTCTTCTATGAGTTTTTATACTGAAAATAAGTTTAATTTTCACATTCTAAGTTTCATTTTCTCTTCTCTAAATGGTAAAGACCTGCTCAAGGGAAAGGGAGCGTGAGTACAGCAGCCCTGGTGCTGCTAAAGCTCAGCACCACACCAATTCCTTTTAGACTCACTGAGAGCGGCTCGAGGCTCAGCAGGAGGAAGAGAAAAGTGTGTTTGGTGGCTGGGACAGAGAGGCTGGTGGGAAGCCATATGCCCTACTGCCGAGCAATTCTATCAGTGCTACCACGGCAATAAAACTGGGAGCACTGCAGTAAGAATTAGATGAGATTTGTGTCCATAGCAAGTGAAAAGCTTTGCCTGAAGAAGATTGGGTGCAATGTAAAGAGAGACCTTATTTTGTAGAATTGCAGGTCTTAGCTTTTCTCCCCACTTCAGCTGGCCTCCCTCTGTGCTGCTCTGAACACATGCCTCCACCCTTGGCTATTATTAATCCTGTAAAGCTGCTAGAAACCCATTCACATGGGAAATGGTGAAAGCACATCATCATCTTCACCTAAATTTAGAGACTTGAGGCAAAACCAAACCAAAACCCAAATACACATGTCCAAACAAGAGTGTTAGGGGAAAAAAATATCCAGCCAAACCTACAGGGCAAAGTTCTCATGGTAACCAGATCCACACATATCAAAGAGCTATTTTACTGAAAGTTTAGATTTTGTATTTTCATCATCGCATAAAAGAAGAGGAAAAAAGCAGACTGTGGAACCTCAGCACTGAGTGACAGCCTGGGAGAAGTCACCTTCACTCACAAGGCCAGTTACCTTTATCTCCAAGGGGAGGGAAAAGTTTGAGATCTTTTGAAGGACAGATGATGCTGCAGATATGACCTTCCTATTCACAGTAGAAAGCAGACCAAGACAGAGAGACCTTCAGCCCCTTGATGTTTTTCTGAACAATACTGGAAATAAAGGATTTTTAGTCAAACAGGATTTGTTTAAAGTTTTATCTGTAGACAGCCAAAGGATTTTACTCATTCAGTAAAAAAGCACCATTCACCCAGGTTATTTTGTACACTGAGTTTCTACCAAATTACACATACTCCTTTCAGAACTAAAGTTATTTCAGCTATCCCCCCCAAAAATATGGTATCAGCTCTCAAACAACCTCTATTTGATATTTATGCTTGGACCACTGCAACTTGCTTATTCTAAATCCTAGTTTAATGAAAACTGCCAGTAATTCCCAAGATACAGCTGACAAAGTGATGAGCAACACTTCCCTCCACGACAGCAACAAAGAATTTTTCCAAGGTGGGAACTTCAGTGGAGGGCTTTTAATAGGAGTGTTTGAACAGCATTAAAGGCCAAGGTCTTTCTCACCCACCTTCAAGTCTGGAGGTACAGGATCCATACCCTTCCTGCTCAAAGAGGGTGTCTGTGTGTCATATGGGCAAGTTGTATATTTTAAAAGCCAGGGTCCCTTTTGTTCTTAGATAATGAAATTTGTTCCTTTAGACTAGTTGTTATTAAAACAAGTTTTCCATAGAATTTGTCCAGGGCTGGAGACAATTTCAGGAAAAGCAGAGCATTCATGTTGGATGTAGAAAGGGCACGGGCTGTAGAGCAGCCTTTTACACTATGTTATCTTCTCACCAGATCTATAAACCAAGGGACTGTATTTTAGAAAAGAATTGTTTGAGAAAGTTCTGTGTTGGTTTCAGAGTGGATTTTGTGCAGAAATCCTGCTGTTTTGCACAAAAAAGGTCACATTAGGAAAAACATACAAAAATCTCCTAACAATACCAAGCATTTAGTCTTTTACTGCTTCAAAGGGGAGAGATTTCTTGTTCCTGCTGATCAGTTGCTCTCCCTGTCCCAGAACTCAGCTGCCCACAGCTCATGGCTATGTAGGAATGCCTCTGAGCATTGCTGCAAGGGCAGCCATGGGTACTGACACACTGCAAGGCAGTGCAGGGGCTCCCCTCTCCTTCCCAGCACAGATAACCTGCTGGTCTCTGGATCTATCGGGAAGTTACCCAGTCCCCTCTGAAAAACTGCACTCAACAGAAATAACCTCTGGGAAATAATTGTGGAATTTATTTTATTGGAGTCACTTTAATCTTAACATCGAAACAACACGATGGAGTAAAAGAGCTACAATAAATTGAAAACACTGTGACTTTTGCCTTTGCAAAATCTCTTCATTTTCATCTTTCTTTGCCTTCCTCCAGGGCAAAGAGAAGGTCAACATCTATGAATTTCTTCAAGGAGAGAAACTCTTTTCTCAGCCCTCTCTTAATGCAATGACACTGCCAAAGCTACAGGTTAAATGAGTTCAGTGACCTGTCCAATCACAAGGTATAACTTACAGAAGATTCAGCTACTCCACACTGCATCCATAAATCCAGAACCTGATTCCTCTCAGCCACTGAGACTAATGCTGTTTTGTGTCTGTTCCTGCCCAGGAATTAGCTATATTCTCTGAGCCCCACGGAGGCAGCAGCCAGTACTCCTCCCAAACCCTGTGCAAAGGTGGAGGCATTTGGGTCTGGGGAGGTATAACTCCAAAATGCCCCTTACCAGCTTGCACCAGCTCTGTCACTGTAGCCCAAAATTCCTGGCTTAGCCCTGATAACTTGTTCAAGGTGACCACACCAGCCACTTTCTCACAGTGCAGAAAATGCTTCCCATGAGAAATGCAGAAAGTGAGAAATGCAGAAAGTGAAACAGTGAACAGGATGCAGCCTCCAGTCCAGAAAGCCCTGGCTTGCCAGGAACATGAAGAACACACACCACTACACACACCTTGCTTCTCCCACCACTCCTGAGCACCAGGTGTGGAAGAAAGGTGGGAAAAAAGAATAAAGGTGGGGAGTAGCAGTTATTTTGGGAAGCACAGTTTGCATTCCATGGGCAAGGGACACCAAGCCCAGCCTGCAAACAGCTCCCAAACACCCCAGGGCTGGACTGCTTCAAAGTGCAGTTGTGGAGGATGATGCCTTAAACTGCTTCCAACAGGAATGGCCCCTCTCAGCACACAGAAATCCAGCATAGTGTCTCTGGCCTTCCTCCACATGAGTCCCAGCCAGGCTGTGTATTTCTGCCCATGTGCTCACAGCTGGAACTGAATCCTTACCCATGAAAGGCATTTTTGGGTTCTTTCTGGCCTTTGAGAAAGGACAGTGCCTCTGCAGTCAGAGAGTGCTGGCAGAGGCTGACACAGCTTTCTGCCATTCTCTGGCTCACAGCAAGGCAGATCAAGGGACTCCAAACCTCAGACAGAGGTTTGGAGGTCTGGCTGGGAGAACTGGAGTCAAAAGCTGCCTTTCACTTGTCAAATTAGATGTCCCTGTGATGCTGTCAAACATTACGGCTCCTGGAGAAAGAATGGAGGTGTGGTGACATGCACAGGCATGATATGGTGGCTTTCACACAGAAATGGCAAAGAGAAGACAGATTTCTTAATTTCCATTATTTTAAACCATTCTGAAGACCAGAACAAAGCTCTATGCCTCTTTAAAAGGGCAAACACACCACCTCCATAATTTCTTGCTCCAAGGTGCAGCCCTCTGGTGATGTACACCTTGCTTGGGAATTGCCCTGCCGGGGTGGATGTCCTGTTGTGGTTTTTTTAATCAGCAAATATTACCACCCACAAACAATATCCCTTTAAACAGTCCTAGGGTTACCAAAGCAAAGTTTTCAAAACAAATGCTACATCAGGACTGGCCAAGATGGGTTTAACCTACTCAAAAGCATTAGTCTGTAATTTTATCACTCCTCAGTAATTACATCCCAGTAAGGACATGCCACCACCTCCATCCTCTGCCCCAGTTCTCCCCCCTCACTGCACCAGGTGCAGTAGGGTTAGGAAATACCACACAGCTGCAGCTCTCCCCATGTCCAGCCACTCTGGTACTAACCCTCTGGGCCATCCCATGTTTTCATCTCCTGTGTTCACCCTCAGCCTGCTTCCCCTCCTCACCAGGGCAGGAGGAAAGTGAATACCTCTTACAGTCAGTTTACTGCACAGAGGGTGCTCTCTCATCCTTATCTTGATCTCTGGAGATGCATCTGTCTGCCATCTCCAAAGAGCTCAGACATCTCCAAAGAGCTCAGCCCCAGGCAGGTTTTGGGCATGGAAAATGCCAGGTCAGACATGGAGAGCTACGAACAGCAGTGAAGTCCAGGGCAGAGAGAGGTAACTCCCACATAAGTCAGGATTACTGTGCTTAGCTACTTCTTACATGAAATAATAAATATTGGAAGGAAGTGTGCTTGCAAATGTGTGCTTTGACCAAATGTTGTCATTTTGCAGTTGATTTAAGAGCACCAAATTGAATTTGAAAATGCTATTATGAGAAAGGTTAAAAAAATAAATATATTTGAGTAGCTATAGCCTTAGGGGCTATCCTAATTTTCTCTGGGCCAGCTTGCTCACTCCTCAGAGTCAATGTAGATCAAAAGAATAATTTATAAGCTTTAATGAGAATATTGATTTGTAAGGTTCCTTCTACTCATGTGAGCAGGGAGGGGGGTGACGGGGGAAGGTGCCCTGCAGGCTGTGGCCAGAGCCTTGTTGGAGGCTATAAACCTTGCTGGGACACAGAGAGCCCACAGTGGGATGGGGAAGATGCTCGGTGCAGCACAGACCCTGCTCCCGGCAAGGATAGGCACCAGTGTTTCCAAACACCTCACCGTCTAATTTGTGCTCAGGCAAAAGAGCCGTCCCACAACACAAATCATCGAGCAATTAGCATGCAACACTTCAGCACGACTCTCCGTTGCTTGTTGTTGAACTATCTTCAATGCCATTAATGAGAGCTAATTAAATCAATCAAGTCACTGCCATGACTGTAGCTACTGGAGCGGTATCAGATCGGGAGCGTTTTCTCGGGCACTGTAAGTATCAAGCTGCACATTTATCATGCTGTCCTTCCAGCATACATCTGCTCTCACTGCTGCGTGTTTCATTTATCATATGTTGTCACTGTCCCTACCCCCAGTACATCTCGGTGTCAATTAATTCTTCCCCGTGCGGCTCGGGCGCATGGCACGGAATAATCTCCGTCCTGATATCGACCCCCGAGCTGTCCTCCCCCGGGAGCAGCAGCGCTCAGCCACGTCCCCCACATTACGTGGCTGTGACCCTAAACTCTCTGTTCCTTTATTGCAGGTTATTAAACCCCCAGACCACTCCCACACACTCGGGGGAGTTTCAGGGGAAGCAGTGGAGGTTTGGGCTCCTTTGCCCCTCTCTACCCCCAGGCTTGACAGGATATTTGCCATGCAATTCACCAAAATAAACTTTTCAGGGAAACCCCTTGAGTGGATAATTGCTGTGGACCTTCAAAATGCTTTTTATGATCGATGAACATTCAAATAACAGATTTATCTCCACGTTTGCAGTACTAGGCAATGGCATTTCTGCTATACCAGCAGCCCATGTGCCTCCTGCTCCATTACCATGAGCATGCAGGGGAAGGAAAGTCTTTTTCTACACAGGAGCATCGTCTCTCATTATATCATAACATTTGGTCTCTATTTATGTTTCTGCTCTGTCTGGCTAACTCTCCTTTTTATTTACAAATCAGCTATATTAATGTGCTTTAATTTCAATGCTGGTTGTTTATTTTAGAGATTAATCAGTTGGCAAAGGGAAGAAACCCTGCCTGAACAGAAAGCAGCACCAGCTCCAACACCATAGATACACTTGTCCTTATTCAACAGCAGACTTAAAATTAGCGAGGTTTTGACTTCACAGACATACCTTGTGGCATTTTTATGTTTGAATTATAAACATACTGACTTTCAGATCAGAGAGGGAGCAGGTAACTAATGCAGTGTTAGTCTCCTGCCACCCCTTGGCCATGGAAGTGCGTCCCCTGCCCTGTCACCATGGAGAAGAGAGGTGGGGCAAAGTCTCTGCTCGTTTCCCAGAAAGAAGGACATGGAGGAAACACATGCATGGAAGCAGAGCCCCTGGGAAGAGCCACACTGTGTGGAATCCCACTCCAAAACAAAAACAGTTACTAAAAGAACACCTAATTAGAGGTAAATGCAGTGAGTCACAAGCCAGAAATTTCTGCAAGGGGTGTAAATGCCCAGATGAATTTGCAGGTGGCTTTATCCTGGCTTTGCATCCACACAAGAAATAAAGGGCCTATAAATAACCCTTATGGCTTGATTTCTCCAAACGTGGCACTCTGGGAAAAAAAGCAAAGTAATGCTCCAAATAAACTGCCTTACATTGGCATGAGACAGACTCAGGCTGAACAGGGGATCAGTTCTCATCCTTCTGTGCAAAAAGCTTTCATCTGAACACAGCCAGGAATAATAATTGGGGTCATTATTATTAATTATTATAGCTGTATGCAAGCTCCCAGCAGAGATGAATGCCCAGGGATTCCTTTTCACCCATCATCCAGCTGTAGAAGGACCCAAGAGATGAAATCAAGGCTTTCTGTGGCAGAAGAGATGACAGCATATCATTAGGCATCACCACACAGGAAATCAAGCAGCATGTTCAGTCCCTGTGACCACTCTGGGCACAAAGAACAAGAGGGATTTTTCTTTCCTTCCTCCATACCCAATTCCTTCCACCACTGAGCACACAAAGTTAAAGGTGCTGCAGAAGAGACAAGAAGAGTGTTTCCCTGCTTTTGCATTGCTACTCACAGAGCAGCAGCCAAGCCTGCCCTTGGAAAACATTCAGGAGAGCTGATCATGAAGCAGGAGAGTCCAAGAAAAGGTGGAAACCTCAATACATTTGCAATATTTGCTTTTTCTGGTTTTTGCATATTGACACTCTCCTTCCCATGTCTAAAAAATTAATTTTTTGCCAAACTCCCATTTTCTATTGTGAGAGTCATGTGGGGAACAAAGCCTCACTCCTTGTGGTGATGATCACAGGGACTTGACATCCCAAAAACCAAGTTCCACGTAGTGCTACATCTCACAGGGGAAACCTCAGTCCTGATCCCACCACGTCAGTTTGCTCATCTAATACATCCCTGCATCTCTGTGTTCTGCTGCAGCAATTTTAAGGCCATGGCAGACTTGTTCATGGAATAAATACATTTGACTGCACAGATCTCTCCAACTTCAGAGAAGATCAATGAAATTATTTCCTTAGAGGAAGGAGTTTGATTAAATTCTTGGTTTAATCCCCCTAATATAATTTAGTTGAGCAAATTTATGTGACTAAAAGGATTCTGTCAGTTGAAGGCATTTCATCAGGCACATACACATAATTCTAGTGACAAAGTGATTTTTTTGTCAACAAAATACTGCCTGGCACACGTACAGAAGTTTGTTTAGCAGTGAGTGAGTACACAGTAAAGGCAGGAATCAGATCACGAAGATTATGCTGTTATGAAGAGACAAGAAGGAGAGAGAAATTATCTGTTTGGTGCCAGACTGTGGGAAGGAGCTTACATGAAAGGAAAAGGAGTTTACAAGGCAGCATCAGTTTCCTGTGGGCCTTTACTGCTGGCATAAATCAAATCACTGACACAAAGCCACGGTCACATTGCACGGGGGTTTCGCTTCCTACTCTGCTTTTGATCCTGCAGTCAGTAGATCTGTTTAATGTGCTAATTGCAAACTCCTCTGGTCTTTGTCCAACATTTCTTCTGTTTATTGGTGTGTCTGGCATCAGAAACAAGCGAATAAGGTGATGGAATGCTTCCACTTTTTGTGTGGCCACCTTCATCTTGGTGGCTTTGAAAAAGCACCAGCAGTTGCACTTTAGCCCCAAGCCTGAAAACCTGTGGACATTGCAAGTAAAATCCCCCTGGGCCAAGTGTCTGGGGCCCAGCAGCCATAGAATCATAGAATGGTTTGGGTTGGAAGAGACCTTTAAAGGCCTTCCAGTCCAACCCCCTTCCACCAGAGAGCAGGGACACCTTCCACTAGATCAGTGTGGTCAGAGCCCTGTGCAGCCTGGCCTCGAATGTTTCCAGGGATAGGGCATCTTACAGAAAACAGGCTGAGGTCTGTGGCCAGGGTAGGTCAGACAGGGCAGGGAGCTGGGTGCTGTATCCAGGAATGCAGAAGTACAGGGAAAAGAAGAAAAAGCAGGGAGTGAGGACACAGGTGCTCAGTGCTAAGGAAGTGGAGATGCAAGGGGCAACATGCAGGAGCAAGGAAAGGAGTTTCCTACAGCGAAAATGGAGTGCACAGCAGTAAAAACACACAAAAGAAGCAGTGAAGTTAACAGCAGAGAACAGAGCTATTAAACATCACCTGTCCTCAGAGATGCTGGCAGGAAGAGGAAGGAGGAAATCTCGGAGCAGCTTTATTTATTTGCTGGAAGTGCTTTTGATTTTCCAGCCGTGCAAGAGCACCAGCAGGAGCCCCCAGCCGGGGAGAGGCCGGGCAGGGCACCTCAGTGTTTGTCACCTCAGTGTTTGTTCGGGTGGAGCAGCTTCTCCTGAGCCCTCAGGGTGCTACAGAAACATTTTCCTTTCCTGATCCTGGAGGTCAACAGAGCAGCAAGGGAGAGGGTTCCAGAGTGCTGTGGTCAAGAAAGTGCCTTTCATAAATATGAAAACCTTATTTGTGACAGGAAAGGATGTGAGGTTCCTACAGAACTTAGGAGCTGAGTTTTGCCTGCCTCCTGCCGAGGCCTGCTGTGCCCCCAGCCCTTGCCAGCTCCTCCTATGCCTCCCAGTGCTGCACCGCAGCTGTCACTCACTGACCCATCTCTTACAGAGCACCCTCTCTTTAGTCACTGTGTAAAGTTCTTCACTGCTACTTGCAGGGGGAGCTGAAGTCTTCTGATAGGAGGAGCTCAGCCAGAAAACCCTGGTTTTCACATCTGGCAAGGAGGGTTTACATATCTGGGTAAGTACCGACCAGGAGAGAAATTAAATTAGTCGCATCCTTCTTCCTCCACAGCAGCACTTCAGCTGAAGCAGTAATGAAGAAAAATCTCACAAACCAGCCACTGGCAACCAGAATAATTTGTCTGCTATTGATCCAGAGTCTGATTTAATGGGGTGGAAAAGCAGGCACAGGTCCCTCTCTAGTTTAGGGAAATCTCACCTCATCCTTATGGGTTCTGCTGGCCCTGTCCTGCTGCTGTGCCACCCTTGTGCATCCCCAGCTCAAGCCCTGCACATGCATTTCACCTCCAGGTGCCCTGAGAGGGTGGCTATAGCCCGAGAACCAGCACTGCTCACAAGAGAGGAATGTCCTCAGGACTTGTGAGAAGGGGAGATTGTTCAGCTCTGTGCTCAGGTGCTGAACCCAAGAGCCTGCAGGTTTAATCTCAGTCTGCCACAAAATGGGAAGAGATTCAGACTTCATCAGGGAATTTTTGCAGACTCTCACACCCAAACATTTGCTTTGGAAAAGGGTTTGCTCTCGCTCTGCTTGCTGACATTTGCATCTCTGCACCAATAATTGAAAGCTGCAGCCTCACCACAAAACACCTTGAAATTTATTACTATTGTCATCAACAGGAACTGCAAAATTAAAACCCAAGACCCTCCCTCCCATCAGTTTTTTCCATCCACAAGCCCAGCTCTGCCTAAATCATGCAAAAGCCATAAAAAGGAGCTGCATGCACCAACCCATAAATCCCAGCTGTCCTGTCTCCCCAGCTTAATGCCAAGTGATAAAGATGCCCCAGAGTTTATGTGGCTGCCACTGCCCCCCTCCTCCCCTCTTTGTTGATTGTATACATAAATAAAACTACAATGATCTGATTTAAGTCCCTTAACCAGCAAAAGCAGGAGCTGGGAGCCCCAGCCAGTCTAGCTGGAGTGACTCACAGTGATTTTTGATTGAAGCTGACTATTAGCGCATACAATTAAGATGCTGCCTCAGTTTAAAGATGAATTAGCCATACAGAGACAAATTGTGAATGCTTATTGCTGCCATGCTGAGGCAGGTAATCAGGGAATGAAGTTGTAATTGTGGCACCTCTTGTTTTGCTCCTACTGGAGCACAGAACGTGAGATTCAATTTAACAAACAATTTGCCACACGGCTCATCCCTGCTGGGTGGGAAAGCAAGGCTTGCTGGCAAGGCTTCCTTTGAGTTCTGCTCCTATTTAAACCTGTTATAAGCAAAACTGGCACTTGCTTTAACCTTTACACCAAAGCAGAAAGGAAGAGGAGAAGCCCAGGAGTATTGCTGATGGTGTATTTGAGAGTGTATCTTGGGCTTCATCCAGAGGTGATAAAAAAAGAACCCCCAAAACCATACTGGAAACATACTGGAAAACCCCAGAAACATAGTGGAAAGTATCACCATTCTTTTGATGCTTTTTGGGTCTTTCTGAGTTTCCCTGGAGAAACCAATGGGCAGCTGGGCCAGCATGTTGGAGCAGCAAGTGCCAATGTGGGCAAGTGGTCAGGGATTTATATAGGCTGAGAGTTGCTCTGCTGCTGCAGGAGATTCAAGTTACAGCCCCTGGGTGATCTTTTAGCTCATCATCCTCTTTTTTCCCACAGGGAGGGAAGGACCAATTCAAGCAGCATCTCCTGAGCAGCTGGCTTTGATCCTGCTGCAAGGGAAGGATTGCAGAGATCCTCTGCCAGGCTCAAGGGGCTGGCATTCAAAGGACTCCAAAAAGACATTAGAACCAGAGATTTCCTGGACCAGAATCACAGAGCAGAGCTTTGTTAGCTTTGTTTACCTCTCTCTGGGACCCATCCTTGCATACTAACACCGTCTCCAAGTTTCTAGTTCAAACTTGGCTTCTCCAACAAGGCAAATTCCATGGAGGAGTTACAACCAGCCCTCTCAGACCCTTCCTGCTTCACTGTTGTTAGTGATTCATAATCAAGCAAGTAACTTATTTAAACCCCCAAATCTCAGCAACTGTATTATGTTTCTTTAAGGCTAAACATGTATTTACATGTCTGGAAAACTCAGAGCCAACCAGGACCAGCTGCTCTTGTTGCTTTAGGATGTAGACATTGTGATCACCTTTTTTGTCAAAAGGAGGACAAAGAAAGTTGTTCTCTAATTGCTAGTCTGACCTAGAAAACGAGGGTGTCAGCTGTGACAGAGAAGCCCCTCTGTTTATCAGTTTGTAAGTGGCTCAGTTTTTTCTCCTCACAAACATCCAGGAATCATAGAAATCAGAGAGCACATGGTAATGTTAAGTGGTTGGTAACTGCAGAGGCTCTGATGGAAACCTTATAGAAAAGAAAAATAAAAGCACATCTTCAGTTTTCCTTGTTTTTTCTCTAAGTACTGCTGGTCAAGGTCTGTGGAGAGGACATTGTATTGCCTACAAGAATTATATGGGTCCAACATCAGCTGGATCCTCTTCTTCACCCCTTATCAGTCTTGGAAAAGCCCCAAGGCAGTCAACAGCACAATTTGATGGTACTTCAGGCAGGTGCAAATCAAAGGAGTGAAGAACTCATTTAATAAAGTTTAGTGTCTGGACAGAGGCAAGAGCTGTGGGCTCTGACAAAGCAGAGAAGAAGCAAAGAGAAGCACAAATGTTTTGCAATTTGTATGTGAGCAGTGCTGGGTACTTGGGGGAGGATGAGGGTGATTTTCTTTTAAGGGAATGATCTGTACTTTGGGAATGCTCCTCTCCAACATCTCCCAGCCAGCAGTCAGCCTGGCCTTAGTGCAGAGCTTAACCCTTGCCCAAATGTCTTGTGAGACACCAAGCACTGGTCCAGATGTGGTATCCATTACAGGGCAAGTGTTCTGAGGCAAGATGATGCCTCCTTATCAACTCTTATTGAATTGCCACCATTGCACTAAGGGGTTTCGTTTGTTGTCCTGTTGTTACAGAAAAACAAGACCAAACTTACTCTATTTTGCCTCTCCCAGATGATAATTAGCACATCTGACTCTTCTAGAACAAATAGCCACATGTTTCCATTTAAAGGAGCAGAGGATGAACAGCAAGGCAGTGTTTGGACCCACCCCAGTGCATATATTGGATAGAAAGCTTTTGGGCTATTCAAATGAGTGTTTCAGGTGTGCTGATTTCGGTGTGAAGGCTGCACCTTGAGGCAGCCCCACAGCTCAAGACCCAGGCACAAAGGGTACTGCAGGGAAGTTTCTGGAGTTATTTAGCAGCTGGACAAGGAAAGGAACAGCAGGTGCTTGGTTTGTAACCCCTGCCTGCCCCTTGACAGCAGGACCTGCTCCCTGGGCAAAGCTTGGGAGCTGTGAGTTCAGGTCGGCAGGAAGGGGACAGACATGGAATTCATAATGGCTCCTTCAGGCTGCCCCAGGCACCTAATTCAGGTGCAGGTTACAAGAAAAAGAGGCCTCTGTGTCCCAGAAGGCACCCATCTTTGATACCCCGAGTTGGCTAGAGACAGACACTGCAAATATCCTTCCTTTCTGACACAGGCAGGTCATGTTCGATGCTCTGCTCTACAGCTGGGCAGGGAAATCAGGCAGAGCAAGGTCGAACGGCTCACCTTGCAAATGCTTGCATGAATACTTAATCTCTCTCCTGTGAGCAGTCTCACCAGCTTCAATACAGCTGTAGATATTTAATCAAGAAGAGAAAAGATCTTTAACCCACTGCCTGCCTCCAAGGGGATTTGGGGGTGGGAGACAGAGAGCACAGTCCCTCACCTGAGCCACCCCCACCTGCAGCAGCCTCCTGCAGCACCACTGCAGCACCATCCTGAGCATCACCACCACAGGGATTTCACTTACACAAAGCCCTGGCAGAGCTGAGTCTTTCTGCTTTTAACACACAGGAGGTTGCAATCACTTTTCCTGGCAATCCACTCCTCTTATCCCAAGCCCCAGACACAGCAGTTAATGTTCTCCAATTCAAAAAAACATCAATTCCACCACCACAAAAGGAAAAATGCTAAAAAAAATCCCTCAAAATGACCTCACACAATAAAAAGCTAAAAAAAACCCAAACCCTTACCCCTTTCGGGCTTCCTCCCAGCAACACAGGTGAATTTCCAGGCCCTGCAGAGATGCCACATTTCTCCCACCCAGAGAAAAACTCTCAGGCATCCCAACCTGACACCACAGCAGATTGAGTAGCCCTAAGTCCATCCCCACCTCCAGTTGCCCCCAGCCTCAGCCAGCTGCTGAGTGATTTAGGAACCCCTCATCATCAGTGAGTGGGAGCAGACACTCGTGCAGCCTTGGGAGGTGCCACCCCAGACCAGCCCTTATCTCTGAAAGCAGCAGGTGACCTCTTCATGGACACCCTCCTGTGCTCTCCCTTCAAGACACAGAGGAGGCCCCAGGGCTGAGCTTCCAAAAGGCTGTTGAGAATCACTGAAAATGGAATTTGTGCCCTAGTGAGAGCTGAGGAAAAGCAATTCCTAAGTCAAGCTGCTCAAGTTCATCATATCATGGAAACACAAGCCCTGCTGAATCATAATCCATTGGTTTTATCTTCTTGGGGCAGGAGACAAAGTTACACAGAAAATGTTGTCTACAGACATCTCTATTTGGAAACAAATGCATATGTTACTGCAGTAAATTGTCTCAGCTAAAGGAGATGGAAATTAGATCATTTAAAAGCAGAGAGCTCTCCCATATTGTTTCAGCAGAATCATCTTTTTTACATAGCCAGGCAAGGGGCTCATTTTGGGGGAAAACAAACACATCTTTTATGATTATGGCCATTCAAAGCTGTTTCTTTCACTCTAAATTGTTGCACATGGAGGATCAATGCCGTTCTCAGATGATGATTTAATTAAAAACTCCTTTTTCAAGTTGAGATCTGCAAAACCTCTCAGAATGGCTGATGGATGATTTGCTATTACCTTGCCTGCTTTCTATTTAATATTTTTTTTCAGAATTTTAATTGCTGCCATTTGAGGATTATTGATTACCTGTAATTGCTCCTTTTCTCAGGTATCTCCCTAGTTATCTTCAGCTAAATGATCTCTGCAAAAGACAAAAGCAGAGTGCTTCAGAACCTAATGGTCTTCCTTGGTTAATGAACACTGATAGCTTGATTCCTGGACACTTCATCGGCCTGAACCTGGAAAGTGGTTCAGCCTGAAAATTCCTTTTCCTTGAGAAAAGACACTAAAAGCACCAAAACACCTTTTTATACACCAGTCACAGTAAACAGAAACTAGACCAATGAAGTCTTTAGAGCACAGTACACTCCTGATTGCAAGGAAAAATCCCCTCCTGCCTTCCAGAGCAGGCACTCATTTCACACCAATGCCACTCCCGCAGCTCACAGGCATCGAGGGACCCATGGCACAGCCACCAGAGCCAGAGGAACTGGACCAAAGGGGATTCTGTTTTCTAAGCTCCTAATTCTGTCGGCACCGAACAGCCCATTAGACAAAGAGGTTTGCTCAATTTACCAGTGCTCAGCTCACAGACTGCTGAGAGCTTGGACTTGGTCCTGGATTCTGCAGGAGCTGGAGACACACAGTTGTTTCCCACCCCCTTGTCTTACTTACTATCCAAATTCCATGGAGATCTTTAAAAAGATGCAGCAGAATCACCCAGTGCAAAGCTCATTTTCTTCCTCAGGTATCTTTCTTTGCATTTCAGGTACATTTAAAAGCTCACATTTGAAAACACAGGGTCAAAAGTGCTGTTACATAGGGAGCATCAAGCGCAACAAGCATGAAGCTGCCCTTTGCTGCAGGTTTAAGGTAATACTTTCAGTTCAGTCTGAGAATTATGATCTCAGACTACAGCAAATAATCCTGTTGGAGTTGATCTGGTAATTCTGGTGTACCTTGGTATAAAGATAGAGTGATTAAACAAAAAAACCCACCCTCTGAAATCATTAATTTCAGAGCAGTCATTTTTAGCAACGGATCATCAGCTAAGTGGGAGTTCATTACCAGATTTTGTCTAGAAATAAGTTTTAGGTAGTGAGTGTCTGCCCACAAGACTTAAACAATAAAAACCATGAAACGTGGTGGTAGAAGTCTGAGAAATTTTTTCCTTTAATTTTTTTTTCCCCAGTGTGCCCTGACCTGCTGCCCAGTGGGGAAGACACTGCTGCTCTCAGCTCTGCCCTGGCCCCGCCACTGCAACCAGGTCCCACTGTGCCATGGGAAATCCCTCTCATCCACTGTCCTGGGTTATAATGTAAGATGTGTCCAGGGGGTGTATTCTATCACCATCTTCAGGTTTCTGTTAAAACCAGGTGGGAGAGCATTCCCTGCCTCCTCCCTCTGTGTTATCTTTTGTTAATGGCCCATCGGTGCCGGGCACATGACTCAGAGATAACTGGCTCCTGGACTATCTCCTGTTAATGGCCCATCAAGCTTTATCTCATGACTCACCATCCCATTGTGAGATACTCTGCCCAGGGGGAGGAGCCAAGCATCCCATCTTGGATATAACTGAGGTTTTGAGACTCCAGTTTAGCTTTCTTCTCCAGTGAATTTCCCAGAGGATAGGAGCTACATACCTACCATTGGACCTTCCGAGGAAGACCAGACCCTTTCACTGGATCACTGCCTCAACTGAACTACATCCATCATTTCAGGAGGACTGCAGCCACCATCCCTTTGGACTGCTACTGCTACTCTGACTAACAGGGTGCCAGGTTGTATCTGGCTCTGCCAGTTTAAACCAGTGTGTTTATTTTGGTTTTCTTTTCTTTTCCTCTCCCTGCCTTTATTCTAATTTTCTTAATAAATTGTTGCTCTGACTTGGTGTCTCCCACTGGTTTGTCTTTTCAAACCAGGACATCCACAAACTGCACCAGCATCCCTCTGCCCCAGGACACAAGAAGCTGGAGCAGTGGGAGGTTGCAGACGCTGTGGTCCCTGCACCCTGCGATGGGCACGCAGACCCAGCAAACCTTCCTGGCACACCCACGGGGCAGACACCTGTAAAGGATACTGCTGGAAATGGAAATGGAAGCGTGGCAGGCAGCAGGGAGACATATGAAGGGAATCTGGGATATCTAATCCGGTTGGAAAAGACAGCTTGGGTAGGCAGCTAATTGGGAGCCATGGGAAAAGCTTTCCCGGCTGCACGCAGCCAGCAGCTCAGGGAGAAAGGAGCTACAGGTTTTCTGCAAGAAAAAGCTGACTGTTAAATTGAGTACAGCACTGATGGTAAATGCATTTCATCACCAAATTATCTATCTGTAAAAAAAAGCACAACAGAGAAAAAGGAAAAGAAAGTATGTGTCAAGCTTTCTGGGCCTTTTTTCACTTTTCTAGGGGAAACTTCCTTCCAGTGTACTGGCAGATATAGCACAGTGGGAATGTTTTCACCTAAATAATTGCCAGTAGGCTAAAGCAATTCATTTTATTTTTTTTTCAATAAAAAAGAAATTAAATACTGACAATTATTTAGTAAAAATGATGGCCAGGACAATGGTATTATTTTGTAACAATGCGGGGTTTTTTTTATTACACATGAAAACAATTCTTACAGTTCTACATCCTGAAAAAGAGTTGTTTATTCTGTAAAAAAAGATAAAGATTAACCATTAAATTTCTGGGGTGACCTTCATTATTAAATCTCTGCTCTGCAGTGAGCAGCAGACACTCTCAAGGCATGTGCTGGCAACTTTAGCTGCCTTTGCTCTTGAGTGCTTTAGTCCCACAAAGGAAGACTGACATCAAAACCAGGGAAAAAAGCTCATGAAAGGAATGAAGATTTCTTCTGGGTACAGAAGTCAATTTAAAATTTGGACCATCCAGTCAGTGTCAGTCATGCATTTAACAGCTGCAGGGACTTAAAGCATTAAGTAGGGACAGATTCCACTTATTTTCACAATAAAGCAACATTTGGAAAGTTATAACAGAGCAAAATGAGGCATAGAAATAGAGGGGAAAAGAGCAGGGTTGGAGGGAAGCAACAGAGGATTTCACAGTGGACTCCATCTCGAAGGCTTACTGTAAATATTATCCCTGTCCAGTTGGGGGAAGTTTCTTGAGGTGCTTTGGCAAATAATCTTTTTTCTTGTTGTCATCAAAATATGTTTAAAAGGATTTGTTTTTCACATGAATGCAGCTCAAAACCTTGACTTGAACCCTGCTTTTTTGGAAGTCAATAATTTTTTTTATTTTTTGCCTTCAGTGAGGCCAGTGTTGGGCAGATGGGGAAGCACTCGGACAGTGAGTAGGTGTATTGTGCTCACCTGTGTATTGACAGCAGAGAAGATAAAAGTTACTCTTTTGACTGCCATCAAGGACTTAGGGAAACTTGGTCCCACAAGCAGGGACAGGAAGGGCCTTCTTCACATTATCTCATGTACCCAAATTAAGAGGCAGACACAAGAATGGTTGTTGGTGTCTCCTCCCAGGTGACAAGTTATAGGACAAGAGGAAATGGTTTCAAGTTGCACCAGGGGATCTTTAGATTGAATATTAGGACAAATTTCTTCACTGAAATGGTTGTTAAGCATTGACACAGGCTGCCCAGAGAAGGGGTTGGGTCATTAGCCCTGGAGGTATTTAAAAGCCATGTAGATATGGTGCCTGGGGACACGAGTTGGTGGTGAGCCTGGTAGTGCTGGGCGATGATTGGACTCAAGATCTTAATTTTCCAACCTAAACGATTCTGTGATTGTGTCAGTAAGAAGAGTGATGCAGAGCTCTCACACTGGAAAGCTGGCTGTACTAACAGGCATCTACATTAGATCCACAAATTGAGATGATGTGAATGTGAAACCCATCCCTGGTGTAATGCAGGGAAGGCGAGGGCACGCGTTTGACCACCTGACTGGGCAGTGTGGGAGCACATTCACTGCTAACTGACGTAATACATCAAGCCTTGACTTGCCTCACCAATATCCTGGGAAAAAGAATCACCTTGTGGGATGGGAGAGCAGCCACTAGGTGGGATAACAGCCTAGCAGGCAATGTGCCTGGGTGATGCCTGCACCCAGCCTTGGGCCAGCTTTGCTCACAGGGGTCCCACAAATAAACCTCTGCACTCTGTGTCAAACCTGCCTTGTCCAGGGAGCAGGTTTAGGAGACCACAGCATGTCTTGAAATATTCATAGATGTCATCTGTAATTGCTCTGTTCACATTTATAGCACTACTATTGCATAGTTCCAAAAATGGACTTGCCATATTTTCGAACATCCTTACAGGGCTGTTCCAGAGGTCAAGCAGAAACTGTAATACCACAGTAAAAGCAATGGACAAAATACTTTGAATCAAAGAATTTGGCTTAATTTGCATCAGAAGGAATTTCACCTGTAGATTTTTCTTCTATGCTTTATGGAGTAAGGAAAAAAAAAAAGTGATAATCCCGCTTTAATATTTACAACACGTCCTTCATGCATCTTTAATGGCATTGTTTATAAAAAATGCATTAACTGTTCTGTTTTCCTTCAGGCAGGGGGGATCCTTTACAGGATAGGCAGCTTAATTTGGATCTTAACAATGACAACGTTCCACCAATTAATGTATCTGGGAGACGAACTCCAGAGCAAAGATGTAAGAGTGGGAGCTCAGCCTTGGCACATGAATATTCTTAAGGAGAAAGGAAAAGGTTTTTCTCTCCTTACAGTTTAAAGTAGATCAGAAAGCTCCCCAGAAGCGCAGGAGGGAGGCTGACTGCTAAGTGGGGCATGCAGTGACAGGACAAGGGGGAATGGCTTCAACAGGGGGCAGGGTCTGATTAAACATTAGCAAGGAGTTCCTGCCTGTCAGGGTGGTGGGGCCCTGGCACAGGTTGCCCAGAGAAGCTGTGGCTGGCCCATCCCTGGAAGTGTTCAAGGCCAGTGACCAAGCTGGATGGGGCTTGGAGCACCCTAGACTAGTGAAAGGTGTCCCTGCTCATGGTGGGGGGTTGGAGCTGAATGGTCCTTAAAGTCCACTCCAAACCAAACCATTCCATGATTCTATGGCATAGATAAAATAAGGCTTAATAAATAACAGCATCTTACACAAACACACACACACACACACAGTTTTTGTATGCTTTGGGTTTTCCTTTCTCAGATTTTTATATATGGAGTTGTTGCACTCCCCTTGCTTCTCTTTGCACAAGAAGGCTTTGTACAAGAGGGTAGGGATTGGG
Source organism: Erpornis zantholeuca (assembly GCA_013400515.1). Classification (NCBI taxonomy): domain Eukaryota; kingdom Metazoa; phylum Chordata; class Aves; order Passeriformes; family Timaliidae; genus Erpornis; species Erpornis zantholeuca. The sequence goes on along the minus strand of VZTN01032989.1, from coordinate 126,826 downwards.
CTGTCCCAAACCCACCTGCAGGTCAAATGATCAATTATCCTCACATCCACTCTCTCCCAGGTGCCTCTGTGACACTGAAAACCTTGCTTCCATTGACAGGTTGCCATAAAAAAATCCATATAGGCAATTAGAGTTCATACAAGACAAGGCTTTACACCAAGACTTGACTTTCCCAGGTAACAGAAAGTGATGCCTGCATGTTAACAATTTAGTGATAAGTTGGGCTTATATGTATGTAATAAATGGTTATGTAGCCATGGTACTTGAATAATAGTGAAGATGCTCATTTGGCAGGAGGAGGCTGAAAATGCCTCTTACATGAGTTAAGGATCAAGAATCTGTAATCTTAAAGAAAATGTAGGAGTGAAATATTAATAAATCCCAGGCAAATTCCAAACAAATGGTACAATACCAAGGCAAGCACATTTCTTTCAACGATAATCCTGTTCTGCAAAAGCAGTCTGATCATATAGGGGTTGTTTAAGAAGTCAGGAGGGTGTGAATAGATCACTCTGACAACTAAATTAAGGATGAAAAATATTTTTGGGAGTCATAGCATTGATTTCCCTTCCAATGAGAGCCTCACCTGCCTCTGAATCTCTAATACTAAAGATTATGGATCAACATGGAAAGGATATTCCAGAGGATCCAATGTACCTTTCAGTGTGCAGAAGAATGAATTTGATTTCATAGCATTTTCAAAAGGATTTAGAATTACAAAACTAAATCAGAATTATTTTTGTGTGTGAAGCGATAAAGATGAGAGATGCCCTACTGAGCCTGGATTGCCGAAGTCCTCACTAGAAAACAACCATATATTAACAATTTTCAAATACAGAGCCACAACAAGCAAAAGTGTAGCAGGAAGGAATCATAACATTTCAGAAACTGCTGCTGGCACTGGCTGCTGTAATTTCTCACTTGTAACAATCAGCCATTATAAAGGAACTTGTACTTTGGAAAGAACCAGCTCTGTCTCTTACACTGTGACAAGTCAGGCTCAGCTAAAAATAGCAACCAGCAAGGAAAAGAAAATAAATGCATTTCATGGCACCCTTTAAAAAGTCCTTCCCCACCCTCCTCCCCCCAGATTTCAGCTGAAAATCTCCCCAGAGCCATGCACGCTGCCGGACACCAGGAAGGGACTCTGTCTCCAGACACACATGGGCTTGTAACTACACGAAATGCTGCAGCTGTTGAGCAATGGACACACTCTCAGCCTCTCTGTGCCCCCTCCTCAGCACCACCCCTGCTCCTCCTTCCCCCTTGCACCTCATTTTCTTACAAGATCAGTTTGGGGTGCGCAGGTTAAGCGCTCAGGATTTCCTTGGGCTTAGGAGATGTAGGAGCAAAGCGTGGCTGTGAGAGCCTCTGACAGGCTGAGAAGTGAGGTGGAGGTCTCACAGGAAATCTGATGTGAGGCCTGAGCCCTGATGTGCTCACACCACGAGCGCATCCATTATTCTTCCTCGGCGCCGACAGAGATGTCAGTCACATGGCTAAAGGACACAGGAGAGCCATGGGAACAAAAAACCCTCTACAGTGGCAAGGTTTCATGCTGTTTCTTTAATTTTTTGTCTGGCAAGTGAAATACATTTCACCAGAAGGTGGGAAAGGACTTGGAACAAAATTGATCTTGGCTGAGCAAACATTTGACAACGTTCTGTGGGAAACAACCATCTGTCTTGGGAGATATCAACTCCAGGAGATATTGATGGCACTAAAAATATCTGCCTTAGTCCACAGTCCCGCGGCATTCAGTTTTCAAGCGTGGAAAGCTTCAATCCTTCAGAAGTAAACCTTTTTATTTATTTTTATTTTTGGAGTGTTGACTTACCAGGTGGGGAGTGAAAGGCTCTGGTTTGTTCAAGATGCAGCCACACAAGTTTTTGGTGCCTGGGCTGAGTGGAAACTAGAGAGGAGCTGTAGAGAGATAATTAATATGGATTAAATGGGAAAAGGGCTTTGTGCTCTGCTTCACAAGTACAGACCGTACACAGAGATGGATGTCTCTATCTCAGAAGAGCTTCCTGGAGCAGTTTGGCAGGCTGGTTTCTTCTGAGAAACATGAGAGGAGAGAGAAAAAAAAAAAAAAGTACTCTTTGAAAGAAACTTTAAAAGCATACCATGAATTCAAAACAGCTCTTCCCTCCTCACTGACAAAGAGGCTAATGGATTTATTGAAGCTGAGAAACAGTCCCCATCCCATGAATCATTAAGATTTAGACTATTTCACCTTCCATGTGTCACTAAAATTCAAGATAATCCGAAGTTTTACAAGGGAAAAGTGAAGATGGGGCAGGTTAACTCCACCAATGAATATCCTGCACAGAAGCTGGCAATCCATTTTTGTACCTGTGATTTGCTGGTCTCCTGCTGCCCAGGCAGGTGCTTTTCCATGGGCCTGTGAAGTAAAAAATAGTTATTTTTATCACAAACCAGAGGTCTTTCTCCAGGACATATTCCTTTTGGAAAAGGCAGTCTCTTGGCCATCAGGGGTCTCTGTGGGGAATATCAGAGATGAGAGGATTGCAGGCAAAAGCCTTGAGTCGTTCTTCCATACCTGCTCCAGTGTTTCTTGCTCACTCCCCCTGTGATTTGTGCAAACTTTCCACCACAGAAATACCAACATCCACATCTCCTCGCGAAGAGCTCCAGCTGCAGCAGGAACAAGATGTTCATTCCATGGGAACAACCTGCATTTTGCTCTTTAAAGCCCTGCCCCCTCATATATCCTGGGATAATTTTTAGGGTCGGTTGTTTTGGTTTTTTGTCGTTTTCTGGTGGTTTTCTCCTTTTGGGAAGGTTTTATTAGCTGCGTCTGAGTTGGGTTGTCTTAGGTTACAATGTAAGGTGTAACCAAAAGCATGTATTTCATCACCATCTGTTAAAACCAGGTGGGGCAGTGTTCTTTATTTCTTCCATGACAAATCCCTGGTAACTCCCTGCAGAGAGATATCTTTCTGTTAATGGACCATCAGACCTCACTGCATGACTCCTAAAATTACATCATCCCATTGTGAGATGCTCCGCCCAGGGGGAGGAACAAAGCATTCCTACCTGGATATAATTTGAGGTTTGGAACACCACGCTCAGCCCTTACCTACTGGATTCCCAGAGGACAAGAGCTACATAACCACTGCTGGACCTTCAGAGGAAGACCAGACGCTTCTACAGGATCACCACTTCAACAGAACCACATCCATCACTTCAGGAGCACTGCAGCCACCATCTAACTGGACTGCTACCACCACCCTGACGGACAGGGTGTCAGGCTTGTACCCTGACTCTCAGTTTAACCCAGTGTTTTCTGCCTTTATTTTAACTTTGCTATTAAATGGTAGCTCTGCCTTGGCGTCTCCCACTGGTTTGTTTCCAAACTAGCACATGGGCTCGTGGTTGTTGCCCAGGACAGCCAATAACAAGTGCCAGGCGCTCGTACCAAGAGCAAGGACAGATGATGCTTCCTGCTGGCACCCCCCGCCTCCAGCGACTGCCCACCACAAACCACGCAGCCAGATCCTCCTTCTCCACCTCTAGTGCCTGCCAAAGAGGACTGCTGCTCTGCAGCCAGCATGGCAATCCCATGGGATCCATGCAGAATGCCTTGCAGAAGGATGACTGTTCAGTACAGGCAAACGATCAGGAGAAATAACACTAACTCAGTCAGACACTGCAGTGACGGAGGTGGAGAATGCAGTGAGTAATGAGTGCTTCATCCAGATACTCTCAGGTGGATAAAGAAAAGGGGGTGTCCCAGCAGTACAGGGACAGGGTTTATAGAAAAGAAGAATCCCCACTTCTGGAGTAGTTTAGGAAAAAAAAAAAGGCCAATAAAACACTTCAGGAAACGGTAGCTTCATGGAATAGTGAATAGTACACGTCGGATAAAGGGAATCAGGGTTTGTTTCCTGGGCAACTGGGGAACCATAAAGATACTGGATCACATTTAGGAAAGAAGTGGAAACACCCGAAATAGGAAGGCAAGCAGGAGAAGGGATTTCTTCCTGCAGATACAGCAAGAGGAGACAGGAAGCTGATAGGATGCATGCTTTTTAATGTTTTGGGGTTTTTTTCAAAGTTGGGTTTATTTGCATGACAGCTTTGAAATAGGACAAAGTACAGAGAAGGGCAATGCTGCATAATGCGAATGGGGAAAGGGAACTGCTTGGCTTTTTCATTTAAATGCATGAAAATCTCTGTGAGGTCTGTGTGTGTTGAGAGGAGGGGTAGGAATTTAAAAAAAATATGCCAAAGTAAACGATGACTCCAGTGAGAGAACAAACTCAAGCTGAAGGCTCATAAGCACAGCTGAAAGTAGGAACTGTGCTAATAGTCCCAAGCTGTGTTTCGGGTTGATGCCGAGTGGGGCACTGACTCAACCAACGTCAGCAACACAGAATTTAACACCAGAAAACCCTCTGTATCTCTCTGGAAATGAAATGTGAGGCTGTGGTCACAGGGACCCGGCTGCAGGGATGGGGAGGATGCAACTGCTGTGGACCTGCCCATCCACAGGGATCTCCTGGCCACACTGAGGTGGGTGACTGGGGGTGGTGACATTCCAAACTCTAAGAGCCACATCCTGCTGATCCTCTCTGCCTCCCCCCTCCCACTCTTTCCCTGGTACCAGCACTGCAAGGGAAGGATGCACACTGGCAAAGTGACTTATTGGGGAAAGAGCAGAAGAGGGGAAAACCAAGAGATTCAGGCCTGGACATACCAACGCAGGGGATAGGCACCCCATTGTGAAGGGACTTGGAGGTTCGATGGTGGGAGAGAAGAGAACATGCTTGGCTTCCTGCTAAATGGTGACACAGACCCCTCAATCTGTCCCTCACCACCAGAGCTGGCTGCCTCCCTCCATCCTTCATTGTCCTGTGGCCATCTGTGTGCTAAGGCAACCTTTGAGGGTGACACAGAGGGAGAAAACACTTGAGAGACACTGGACTGCTGCTCAAGACCAGAAGACATCCGTGGTGCCTCATTAACAGGAGATCTTGCTGGCTTTATAATCATCTTCCCCAGATGCTCAAACACAAACAGGTTTCCTTCTAGCATCTGAGGGAAGATCATCAAAACTCACAAAGCACAGGCTGGTCTGAAAACAAAGGAAATGAAAATCATGGAATCACAGAATGGCCTGGGTTAAAAGGGATCTTAAAGATTATCTCATTCTAGCCCTCTGCCATGGACAAGGACACCTTCCACTAAACCAGGTTGCTCAGAGCTCTGTCCAACCTGGTCTTGAACACTTCCACAGATGGGGCATTCACAACTTCTCTGGGCAACCTGTTTCAGTGCCTCACCACCCGCACAGTGAATTTCTTCCTAACATCTAATCCTTAGATAACTCCTGATTCCCAAACCTCCAAAACCCAAATCCAGATGAAGCCAATTAATGTAAGGAACTGCATATGGTCACTAATAACACTTGGATTTCAGTTGTCCTGGTCAAACCAAAGCATTTTTGTCACATCATCAAGTACATGCTATCTGTGCATTCTTTATTCAGTAATGATTTGTTTATACATGGCTGTGGTGCACCCTGAAACATGCAGCTTACTAATTAACTCATAGCCACCTGGGATGGCAATTAGCACAACAAAACCTGGAGCAAATCCATTAGGCTGATCATGGGATGTACATGCTTGAATCCCTGAACACAGGGAGCCTGACTGGTTTTAACCCACATTAAGGGGAAAACATGCATTTCATGTTGAGTGCAGGGAGGCTGTCCAGGGCTCACACATGTGAGAAACTAGGCTCTGGCTGTGCAGGGAGCTGCAGGCTTGAGGTCCCTGGCCTTCAAGCTGGTTCAGTGGCAGCACAAGGAGCTGCCTTTCAATATCACATCAAAGAGCTGAACTCTTTTATCCCATGGAAGAACGGCTGCTCAGTGCTGTCCCTCAAAGCTATCCTGCCAACAGACCATGGACTGGAGGTTTTGTGATGAAGAACTACAGATCTGCCTGGGACCACTGAACCAAAGACAAGCTAAATTTGGGTGAAAGACTTCACACTCTGTGCACATGCAGAAGGGCTGCTAAGTCGATACAAAGCTTTCTCGTATTTTACCTACTGGGTTTGAGGCCCTTGGGGGTTTAGTGCCTTCCCTCCTGTGCTTCCATGAAAAATTACTGGGCACTGCTTGTGCAGCTCCACACTGTGCATTTGCTGCTGAGGGGTGAGTTTAATCCTGCTGGAAATGCAGAGGTGGACTGCAAAGGATGAACTGTTTCCTGTCATCATTTCAGCTCCTTTGTGCCTGCTCAGGGGCCTTGCCTAAAATCAGTGACAATCTGCCCACTTCCATACCTAATTATCATAAACATGTGAAAACAGACCACAGCATAGTTAGCAATTCTCCCCTCATTATGCCAGTGTGCTTCTCATAGCATAATCATGATCAGCAGACACATCATTCATCTCTCACCATTTTCCTTTTGCAAGTTTAGTTTCTCTCTCCACTAATAAGGGTTTAAAAAAGAAAAGAAAGAGACATAAACCACCACCTTTTGAAGGCTGAGTCTGTCCATGAAGCACTGGTGACAAACAGCCCCTGACCAGAATCAGACTCTGCGGCAGCCAACAGCAGCAGAAATAAAAAAGCATGAGGTTTGAAAGAAAACTTGGTGCCCATCACAGGCAGCTCAGAGTCTGCACTACATCAAGGCCCAATTTTCACCAGGATTAGTTAACCAGCCATTTCCTTCCTCACTGGCTTTTAACCATTTATTGTTTATAGTGCAGCCCAGGAAGCTCTGCAATAGACACTAAAGCATTTAAGAGAAGCAGCAGGAATGACTCTACAGGAGTAAGTTAAAGCTCAGCATGTGCCCTTCAGCTGGAAATCATAAAGCATCCCTGCAAACATTTAGCTGGGCCCTGAGCTGGAAGACAGAAAACAAGAGGGTACCTTTCCTGCTCCCCATGGAGAGGGCTGTTCATGACCTGTTCATTCCAGGTGATGTGAAAGCTAATCTTAAATAATTTTTGCTCATCTTTAACTAACTTTTATTTCAAATATTGCTTTTGCCTGGGTAGCCTTTTTATTCACTCCTCCCTCTCCTCCCTGTCTTTGATGATTGCCTGCCCTTGGGAGTCTTTTCCTCCTTTCTCTATCCAAAAACATTTGCATTCTTCCTCAGAATGGTGCTGATAGAGTCTCCTGTCCCATCATACCCAGCTTGCCAGTCATTGCATGCTTTTTGAGAAATAAAAATAAATAAAATTCAAGACGTTAATAAAACTTAGGATCCAGAGAAAATATTTGCTTTGGATATTGTACAGCATATTTAAGAAGCTAGGATCTCCCAGTTTTAGGAAGTAAAGAACTGTTTTACCTAATACACTGCCTTTTTTGTAGAACTGATCTGAAAATTCTGGTCTGAAGTGTGGACTATTTATTCCAAGACTAGTGAGTACCAGCAGCTGCACATGAGGCTTTGAAAAGGACAATGGATGTTTGTAATTTGTGTCCAATTTGTTCTGTAAAGCAGCTTAGGACTTAGGAATGAGTGCAGATAAGTTTGTGCACCATGCCATTGTCTTGGTTTGAAAGACAGGTGTCTGCTAAGGAAGGCAGAAACCTCCCTTGGAATGGAAGATGCATCCCCCTTCCCTCTGAATTATTATAATTCTGCAATCAAGGGGCTTTCAGGCAGAAATATGGGAAATAGGAATAACATTCCTTTACTAATATTTATATATACACATATATATATAAAACAAGGCAGGAGAAATACTGGTTTAAACTGACAGTCAGATACAACCTGACACCCTGACAGTCAGGGGAGCAGTGGCAGTCCGATAAGATGGTGGCTGCAGTCCTCCTGAAGTGATGGATGTGGTTCTGTTGAAGCAGTGATCCTGGAGAAAGGTCTGGTCTTCCTCAGAAGGTCCAGTGCTGGGTATGTACCTCTTGTCCTCTGGAAATCCAGTGCCAAAAGCTGCCTATGGTTTTCAGAATCCCAGTTTATATCCAGGATTGAATGCCTGGTTCCTCCCTCTGGGTGGAGCATCTCACAGTGGGATGGTGAGTTCTGAGATAAGGCACTGATGGGCCATTAACAGGAGATCATCCAGAGGGGGGAGGGGAGGCAGGGAGCACTGTCCCAGCTGGTTTCAACAGCTCATGAAGATGGTGATAGAATGCATGCTTTTGGACACATCCTGCTTTGCAACCCAGGACAGCCACTTTACAGGACAGCAAAGCCAGTGGCTGACTGACACCTCTGGGGGCTGGAGCAGTGACTCCTGTGCCAGAGAGCAGTGATGCTGCTGGTGGAGGTGAGAATAGCCAGGCTCCCAGGGCTTCCCAGGCTCCCCACTGCCAGTGGTCAGAGGCCGGGCCACCTCCAATGGAGAGCAAAGATGAATACTCACAGTGGTTGGTTTAACATCGACTATCAACACTCCTCTGTGCTCTGGCAAATTGAGTCTATTTTCAGGACAATTTAACTATTTGTGCCTCCACCTGGTCTGTTTGATGCTGTTAAATTCCAGCTCAAAATGGGTCTGTTTTGGAACAGCAGCACTGGCAATAGATAGCACGGCTCCTGTAATGAGATCCTTTCATCTCATGCGTGAGTTAACAGTGAGCCATCACCCCAGTTAGCAATGCAGATAAAGTCCAGCTCCTGAGACCTGAGCCAGCAGAAGGGTTGCACATGAGAGCTGGATTTCCAGGCTCCCTCAAAGCTGAAGTCCTTCCTGCACAAGGACCAGCAGTCCCAAAATAGTGTCAAGTCTGTCTCAGCCAGAAAAATCTCACTTTGGACAGCCTGTGAGTAAGTGTGAATCCAAGCCCAAAGCTCTGACACAGAAGTTTCCAGTGATGCCTGGGGAGGCCACCTAAAAACAGAGACTAGACAGGAATAAGGGAATAAAGGTAGGTATTTATGTGAAGGTACTTCAAGGTACCCCCTTGGGAGTCAAAGGCTACACCCAAGATGGACCCCGGGTTACAGGTTCTTCACACTTTTGTAAGTTTGGTATTTGCATATCAGGGTTAATCCTCCAATTATAACTTCAGTTCATGATGAAATTACCCCAAGTTTGCCCCTGTTCAGAGGCCTTTAGTTTCCACATTTTAGGGCCTGGTGTCCTTGATGTGGAAACCTAGAGAGGTTTGTTATGTCTTCCCAGCAGGAGAGAACAGCAGCTAACAGGCCACAAGGAACTTCAGAGTTACACACTGGGCAGCACAGGATCTGAAAAATAAAAGAAGTTAAAACCTAAGGCATCACCAGAAGTGACTCTTCTAGTAATCCCCTCCCCAGCCAGGGGTGCTCCTGTGTTCCAAGGGGCAGTCCCTGACTCGTGGCTGGACTCCATCGAGCTGCCACTCCACTCCCTGCCATCTAGCAATGAGCACACCTGCCCTTTGTTCTCAGGAAAGTACAGCTCTGCTTCTCTCCCACACCAAAAAATCCCAGTATGATCAGCAATTCCTCCAGCTTAGTCTGAGGAAGGTGAGCACCACCCACCCACACTTGGCAAACATTTCTGCCTGCCACTTCAAATGCTCTGTGTGTTTCTCCCGCCTTGCCTTTTCCCGCTGGAATTCAGAAGAATGCATCTCCCTTAAAAAACTCAAACCAATCTCACACAGAGAAACCTGACCAAAATTGGCCATGCCACTGCACATGCCTTTTCCCCAGAGGGGAGGATGCAAAAACAAACAAAACATGGCAGATGTTTGTCATGGTGTTTAATGTGCTGCTGGAAGGGGTTCAGATCCTGTTGTGGTGAGAGCTTGGAAAGCTACAGTGTGGAAGCCAAACACTTCAAGATGGGCTTTTTGTGCTGCTCTGTTTTGAAATACCTCCAGATGATTCGTCACAGAATTAATTTAGGCAAGAATAGATTTCCCTAAGCAAGACAATGATAGAACATTACACTTTGTGATTAGGCTGAAATTGCACTACCTGAAAAGGCAATTCCTCATCTGAATCAGAGTATCAAAATAATTTGATTTTTTTCATTGAAGTGTGGAGAAGATGAAGAACATTACAGCAAAATGCCTTCAGATGGAGGTACAGGCTGTCCTGCATATACAGGTCTTTGGAAATTAAAAGTGGTCTTCATATTTTCCAGTAATTTTGAGTTACTTGCCTACCTTCCTCAGCTTGTTTCTAAATTGCAGTGACACACATGGTTAAATTCTCAGCTGTATTAAAAATACCCTGAGTGAATGAAAAGGAAAAAACCCAGCTCACAGTTTGTGCATGTTGTATTATATCATTTGACTTTAGGATGTTGTTTTATCAGAATTTGACACTATCTACTTGACTCACACACACAAAAAATGTAATAAAACCACCGAAAATGTCATGCCTGTGAGCTTCAAAGCAGCACAAAGCTTGACTATTTTAACACCTTTTTTAATCTTAAAGGAACTGCTTACCCATTGATTCAGCCTGTTCACCCAGGATCATTCTGTCACTGTTGCTCAGAGTTTTAATGCATTTCTCTCTATGTAGTAACTGAAAAAAAAAATTAGATATAACACAAAATTTCATGGCCTCTGGTTCAGGCTTCAGAGCTTCCTTGTGCTCCTTGTAGAGCAGCTCATTAAAAATGCATCATGCTAATGAGGAAGCAGTAGCCTGCTGGCCAGAAAAGGTCTGCAGAGGTGTGGGGCAGCTCACTGAGGGAAAAATTCTCTCCTAAGGAAAGCAGGGACAGAAACTGATTAATATTTCTGGACTCAAGGTTTTGATTCAAGCATGACGTCAGGAGATGTACATCCGACTGCTCCTCCCAGTCGGTGCTGTTATGGCCCCAGGGAGGGAATTCTCACCCGGGGGGGTGGGCAGTGGTTGTTGTCTGGTGCCTCTTGCACAGTGCCCCACTAGACAAAACACAGCACAACAAACTCCTCGGGAAACGTGGAGCCATGTCCAACCTGTGACAGGAATATCCTGGAACCCAGGATAGCAGGGACACGACCGGAGTGGGCACCCCCAGGGCTCGCCTCCCTGCAATAATGGCACGAGCTGTGGGAGAGTTTTCCCAAAGGAGAGGGCCTGCATCACCCTGAGATCCCATTCCTGTTGTAGCAATATTCCCCACGGCAAAGTGCAATTCCTGGACAGAAACCACTCCATGTTAAAACAACAGAACTCAGCACGCTGTGAAACAAGTCACCAAAGCCCAGGATGTTACTCAGGTACCATAAGATTTTTAAAACTTTGCTCATTATGTTCCTTCTCTTACTGATGCCTTTAGATTTTGAATGTTCCAGCTTTTCTCTGGGAGCAGGGAGGCAGGGAGACTTGCCCTTTCTTCCTTTTCCTTCCTCAGAAGCAAATGTGCCTTCTCTCCAGGTCATATATTGTATAAGATATTTTGGAAATCAGCAAGCAGATCTGCAGTAGCATGCAGGTTCATTCTTCATGTTGAATTTAGGACCACAGGTATCCAGGTATAATTTTATTAAAAAAATAAAATAAAGGAAGCAAAGATAAGCAGTCAAAATTAGCATGCAAAGTAGAAGCTGTATTTTTTTGTGGGCAAATATTAATTTTACAGAAAAGAAGTAGAAGCAGTACTCTTAATAAAACAGTTTTTCCTTTTAACCAAAGACTATTAAAACAAAAGACTCTTTGAAAAAAATCCTAACCAAATATATCTGACAAAATATCCAAGTCTTTCTTCTTTCCTTGCTTCTCCCCTTTCCCCCCTCCTTTTCTCCCCTTTAAGGGAATTGTTTTATTTTCTATTCTTTTGTTGTCACATCTGGGAGGCCATTTGTGTTGTTTCCTTCAATATATTTCGGGTAACCTGGCAGCAGATGTACTGTAAAGCAAATTAAGATCCAGGCAGGCAACACGAAGGGCTAAAACAAGTTACTGCAAATCCAGGAAAATCTGGGACAGAAGCTGGAGTTGGAAAGTGGTGCTTGGGGGCAGCTCTGTGGGTGCAGGGTCAGGTCTTTGCTGGCCCTCTACCTTACCTGGGGGCAGGTTCATCACCCCCTATGTCGTGAGGGGCTCTGCTCACCCACCCTGTCACCTACCCAGGGCCTCCAGGCTCTGTCTGCAGCAAGAAGCAGCACGTACACCTATGCCCACTCAGCAGGAGCAGCTCTGTAATGTGAGAGTTCTGTGTCTGTTCTCTCCCTTAGACACCTATATGGTTTAGGAATACACAGGGAGGACAGGATGTCTGCAGGTGGGTGGAAGTGTCTGCCTCAGCTTCTCCGTCAGCAATGCACAAAGGCAGCTGACAGCCTGAACTGCTCAGCAGGCTGGGGAGGAGTAACACATCCGGGGCAAAATGGAGCAAAAAAGGGGATTTTTCCCTCCAGTCCACGCTGCCTTCCTAAGCACCAGGAGAGTGGGAACACATTAAAGGGTCTGTACTGTACCAAGTGTCTCATGGCATCATTAAATTGCAGATGTGCCAGCAGATAATTTAGATAAAGACCAAGAGGCACGTAAGAGTTATCAGCCATGACTCCCTGGATGACAGGTTGTTACCACAGTCTCCTAAGATGCTGCATCTGTGAACTACAAACACCCTTTTTATTTTTTGCCCTCCCACTCAGCAACCTTCAGAAAAGGGAGTTTAAGAATCTTTTAAGTTGATGTGCTACAAAGGAACCAAAAGAAAGCCTCAAGGGGAAGATATTGGCTTTAGCTATTTGATCCAGGTTTTTACATTGCTATTCTATGCCCAATTCTGAGAAAAATAAATCCCTTTATCCTCCAATTCCCTACCTGATCAAAACTAGGCCATTTTACCCAAATAGCCAAGCCACATTGCTTAACACCCACACTGATTTCAGCCCCCTGGGAATCAGATCTGAGAGATTTTCCTTTGAAGGACTACTCGGAAAGGAGAGTAATTTGGCTGCTGCTGCTGCTGTTATGGAGCTCTGTCTTAGTCACAAAGTGTTATTCTTCCCACCAGGAAAACGAGTGGTGCAGCAGTGGGAGCAGGGACAGGGGCAGGGAGAGGTGCAGGCAGCAGCCCTGCTCTGCCCTGAGCTGTGCCACAGCATCTCCCAGCACAAGCACAGCACAAGCACAGCACAGCACAGCACAGCACAGCACCACAAAAGGGTGCTGGAACTCTAGCTTGGCTTCCAGTGGGGCTGTGAACTCTCCCTGAGGGTCTAGACTCCTGTCCTGGGGAAGCAGAAGCTGCAGCCACCCCTGGGCAGCCAGGGGACCTGGCCCTGACCCCAACCCTCACCTTAACCTGCCCTGACCTCACGGATGGAGGTACTGGGCAGAGGACAAGCAGTTTTCCATGGCTCACACAAAGAGAAAAATCTTAAAAAAGGTCTCAGAGTTCTGCCACCTCTTCAGGGAAGATATTGAAAGAGGCAGGGAGAAGGGAGGGAGGGTTATAAGCAGAAAATGTCATTAAAGAGGCCTCTCTTGAGGAAACCAGGATAACAAAATGCTGCAGGAAAGTCCAGAACATCTATTAGCATCTCAGTTTTCCTAGAGGTTTGCAGCAGAACATGTGGGAACCTCTAACTTCTTACAATTTTCCTTTAAAATATAACCTATTGGACAGGCAGGATGGTCCAAACACTGCATCCTTTCCAAGGATCACCATTACACAGAGAAAACAGTTATCAAATTAATGGATAAAGAAAAAGCTCTAACCTGGTTTTGTTTTACAGGTGTTAACTCCAGAGCAGATCACAGCTGGGGGAAGCTGGTTCTAGAATACAAATAAAGGGCACTTTCTGTAGGCTTCCTGCCTACAAGGTAGGATGAGCCATGGACAAAACAATCCCTTTGTCCCTTTGACTCCCAAAATCATGCAGATGAAACCCAGACATCATTACCCAGCTGGGTCCCTTGCAGCAGCACAGAGGAAAAGGGTGGATTTCAGGATAGTTTCAACTACAAGATGAAGTTGTCCACACTGCAACTGATTCAGAGAATTCACAAGAGTTGAAAGATTGTGTCTGGCTTTTGTTTCTTTGCTTTCTAACACCTTTTTTAAAAATGTATTTCTAACATTTCCCCATGTGTTGCTCTGTCTTGCCCTTTACTAAAAGGAAAACATGTTGCAGAAGCTCAACCCAGCAAAAATTCAAAAATTGTTCTTAAAGTCATCCTCACAAACTCAAATACTCTTAACATCAAGTGCAGCTCAATCTATTCTACCAGCACAGGTCCTGCTACAGCCAATAAGAACTTCCAAGAGAGGCCTTAACCCAGACCAGTGGTCTCCATGAATTCCATATTAAAGCCAGGCTGATCCCTTATCCTGAGCCCTTCCCTTTCACCCAATACCTGGAAAATGCAATGCATCACTGCCAATCCAGGGAAGAAGACTCTCCACTAAGCAGGGCTCACCTGCTTCTGCATTCTCCTGTCTCCATTCAGTTTTCCCCTGATCTTTGCCTCACTAGATCAGTTAACTGCGATGTGCTCCTGCTGGGAAGCCAACTCCTGCCAAACACTTTTGTTCTTTTGGGTGCCTTTAGTCTGACCTTTTGCTATTTGTTTATTAAAAGACCATACAATCCTGACTCCTGTTTTCTTATCTAAAATTTATTTTAAAGGAATTATCTCCTTTTTTGCCCTTGGTTAACCCCAGAGGAGTGAGATTACTCCAATAATACAAACTCTGCCCAGTTTAAACACTGACTATTGGTCAAATTTTAAGCAAAAATGCATCAGGCCTGTTTCCACGGTCATTTTTTAAGCTGGGTTTTCTCAGTTTCCTCTTGCCATCCATACTTCTAGGTCTCTATCCAGAGCTGTGAGTCTCTTGGTAGCTGTCACCAAGCCCTGGAGCTTTTGGATATGGCAGGCTTTGCTCCAAAAGAGTGCTGCAAATCCATTCCCGCAGCTGCTAACCTGCCCCGGGTGCTGCCCCTGCCTACTGCCTTGGAACAGCTCGAAAGCCTGCCAGGAAAAGAGATAAGCACATTTTGGGGTACCCACATAAAATGCATCTGATGGATGTGCCTGTTCAAAGGCTGCATCCAACCATCACCGCAGAGTTGGTGGAGCAACCTCAGCTGATCTCAAAGAGAGCATGACCAGACCTGAGGATGGCTGCAGGAAATGATATGCAATTTCCTGCTTTCCTGCATCTTCTTTATTTCTATAGCAGCCCTCTTTAGCTCATCAATTCCAAGCTGGCTGTTGAATTGTCAGAATGGAAAGTTACTCAGCGTTCTCCTCTTGCCTCCCTGCACTTGCACAGAGGGCTCAGCTCCCACTGCACAGCCACGAGAGCTGGATGCCTGCAGGAGGAAGGCCTGTTTCCTCAGGGTGAGTAAACCATTCCAGTACCTGGATCAGCAGCCAGGCCAACTCTGAGCCAGGACAATGAGTCTGGGATCTGCTAGGGAAGCAAAGGTTGCTCTTGGCCTATCCCTGTGCACTGACACATCACAAAGCAGTGACCTACAGTGACTTTTGCAATAGCAGCCGTATTTCTGTGAAAGACCAAAGAGAGGTCAGCCAAAAGATGAGGGACTCCTGCCTCCCTCCAGAAGGAAACAAACCCTCAGCTTCAGAAGGAAACAAAGTCACTGGCTGCAAACTCTGCAGCCAGCCCAGACAAGCATCAGGTCGGGAGCAGCCTCCCTTAAAGGAAACACAGATCCACTCTCACCTTTGCTTGTTTTCGGCAGTGTTAGCAATGCCCTTGTCAAACACTAGGCTAAAAATATCTTTCAGCACCTGCAACTGTATTCTATTCCTCAAGGATTTTTTTTCCCTAAGTGCATGCATAGACATTGGAAAGCAAAACCAACAGATGAAACAAGAGCATTACTGAAGATGATTATACAGGAATCTTGGCTAATGAGCTTATAGCACACCTTACTTTCTTGGCTTAGCATCTCATTAACACATCGGATCCCTTTTGCTTTAAGACACCGATAATTTCCAAAGTTTACGTGAATGTCTCCTGTGCCCAGGCAGCAGAGTCACCACTGTTGTTGCAATGGCAAACAAGCTATTCTATCAGCTAGGAAAGGAAAGTGCTGTATAAACACTGACTAATTCCTCAGACGACTAACAATACCAGAGCAAGGTGAAAACCTAAAGTAGCTTTCCCAGTGAAATGCAGCCAAACCCCCTTTCCACAGTTAATGGAGATCTGTGACTGCAGCACATTCAAATTTATTGCTTTCTCCAGGAGCTACTCTTATAGGTTAAAATGCAAATTGTACTTTCACTTGCACTGGAGTGCAGGTCAAGAGAGGGGATTCTGCCCCTCTGCCCCTTTCTGGTGAGACCCCACCTGCTGCATCCAGATCTGGGGTCCCAGCACAGGAAGGACATGGAGCTGTTGGAGTGAGGCCAGAGGAAGCCACCAAGATGATCAGAGAGATGGAGCAGCTCTCCTTGAGGGAAGGCTGAGAGAATTGGGGTTGTTCAGCCTGGAGAAGAGAAGGTTCAAGGGTGACCTAACTGTGGCCTCCCAGTACCTGGAGGGGCCTAGGAGAAAGATGGAGAGGGACTGTTTACAAGGGCCTGGAGGGACAGGACAAAAGGAATGGCTTCACACTGGCAGAGAGCAGGTTTAGATTAGGTATTAGGAATGAGTTATTCCATATGAGAGTGGTGAATGGCACTGGCATAGATTTCCTAGAGAAGTTGGATGCCCCTGGATCCCTGGAAGTGCTCAAGGCCAGGCGGGGTGGGGCTCTGAGCAACCTGGTCTAGTGGAAGGTGATCCTGCCCACAACAGGGGGATTGGAACTGGATGATCTTTGATATCCCTTCCAAGCCAGGCCATTCTATGACTGTGAAATACAAACCAGCTGGAGTGACTTCAGTGACATTATCCTGACTGCCTTAACCTGGACCTTAATCATTCTCTTCACTTCCCCCACCCCACCACAGCTGCATTTCACACAGCCTCACTGGAAGTTACCACACCCACACATGCACCTTACACTTTTTAAAAGGTCTTTGACCAAGTAATCTTTTTACCCCACTGCTGTAAAGCCACTTCAGAATTTTCAAGACACTCAACATTCCCAGACAACCTCTTAG
>VZTN01032989.1:34662-109250 GCA_013400515.1 Erpornis zantholeuca | reverse complement strand
AAGAGAGAACTTTACAGCAGCCAGCCAGGCAAAGGAGATCAAGTGAGGAGACTGGTGGGTGGTAGATAGAAGAGGAGAAATCCCAGGAAGAGAGGAGAGACTTTTCATAGCTCCATCAGAAGGTCAGAGGAGTGTCTAAGGACACTGAAGCAAATGGAGTTACCAGATTAGAGTTTTTCTAAATTAGTATTCATAAACAAAACAAAGCAGAATTTTCCCCATCATTAAATTAAAAGTATGATTACTTTAAATTTTTTCTGTTGCTGAGAAAATGTTTGCAATTAATTTCATTAGCCCATTCATGGCTGTTGGAAGTTCCTTCTGATGGCTGTGCCTGTTTAAAGGCTGCATCCAACCATTACAATATGTAGTTTATTCCTCGAAATCTTCCATATAAACCTCCCAGTCTGCTGTGGACTATCAGACATGCAAAAACAAACTCTCAACCTTCATTAACAGACAGGCACATCCTCACTATAGTTACATGAAAAGTTAATTTTTGTCTTCCCATTGGCTGTCATTTCTCACTGCAGAATAAATGATGCCTCAGCTTCTTAAAAACCCAGATGTGTTTCTGATACTGTTCCCATAAACTTTAATCATTAACATCGGAGAGAATGTAATAAACCAAAGTTTCACAGTCTTGTTACCTCATTACAGTTGTTCCTCAGCACCACAGAGCCACTACGGCAATTTCTCATCACTACATAATTTTCAGGCTACTTCTCCCAATTTCATAGATGACAAAGCAGAAAGCTGCATAGCTCATGTAAATCACTGTACACCTAATGTCCCACCAAAAGCCTGCTGCTGAATGACAAATCAAACACCAGCCCTGTCAAGCCTCACTTTCTCCCAGCCTAATGTGTGGTGGGGAAATACAGAATCACAGAATCATTGGGGTTGGGAGGGACCTCTGGAGATCATCCAGTCCAATCTGCTGC
This sequence comes from Erpornis zantholeuca, assembly GCA_013400515.1. Classification (NCBI taxonomy): domain Eukaryota; kingdom Metazoa; phylum Chordata; class Aves; order Passeriformes; family Timaliidae; genus Erpornis; species Erpornis zantholeuca. Next base: position 108,306 of record VZTN01032989.1, on the reverse strand, counting down.
CAAGTCAGGGCCACCTGGAGCAGGTGACACAGGAACACATCCAGGTGAGGTTGGGATATCTCCAGAGAGGGAGACTCCATGTCTGGGCAGCTGCTCCAGTGCTCTGCCACCATCAACATAAAGAAGTTCTTGAGTGAGACTTCTTGTGGCTTAGTTTATGGCCATCAACTAATCATAACCTAAAGGTACATCCATCTGTCTGATCACAGATATTTATCCTCTTTCCCTCTTCTGAGCACACCAAACAGCTGCAAATCAAAGGTCTTTTATGACCTTTCTGGGGTCAGAAATCCAAAGTATGGACCTTTCATAATTCAGGGAGAGAGAGAGAGCACACCCATGTACAGCCAGCATGAACACATGTCCAGAGAGGACTTGCAGTAATGCACAGACTCTCAGAACCAGGCCATAACCTGCAGTATCTGCTGGATACAACTTCCAATTCTGTTCATCCTACTCCGCCTGATGTTTGTTTAGGGAAACAGAAGCTCTTTTATGGAAGAGAGAATAGAGCTGAAAACCTCCAGCATGCCCTGAATGGTCTTTCCACAGCTGGCAAGAGATGGACAGAGCATCAGAGTCATGGAAACTCTTTAGGTGTGGCTTAGAGATGTCACTTGTGTGGCACAAGAAGGGGCTGAGCCTGCATTCCCAAAGTGGCCTTGCATTCACCTCTTGGCTCCAGCTATTCCAGGGAGCACCATTCCCTGGAGTCCTCTGCCCTGCACAGCACAAGGCCCTTTCTGGCCTTACCAGAGGCCAATACCAAGCAAATTCTGTCTGTACAAATTAAAATGCCTTTGTTTACTCATTGTCCAAGCACACTTTGAGCTTTCCACCCCATTTTCCATGTACTCTCCTCTCCAGCTCTTTAAGCTTTGCAGCAACAAGAACAAAACTTCCCAAACACTTCCTTGCATTTCTTCCCAGTGGCCTTAAATGCTAATGTGTTGTGTAACTGCTGTGTGCCCAGGGACCCTTTACATTATTTAAAGGCTGTCAGTCAGGTGTGAACCTTTCCATTGATTTACCATTCACTCCTCATCCTCTCCTGGATGCATTAGGCAGCTGCAGCCTGCCACTGGTATTGAGGAATAACAATTCCATTTGTTTGAACCTGACTTAGAGCCGCTCACTTTTGCAGCCCGTATAATTCTCCTTACTGTGGTTTGTGTGACATTAATGACAAAATAAATAATTCAGCATGGTTTTCACCCAAATGTAGCCTTGTCAGGGACTAATATACAATCTTTGCTAGCTTATTTAACAAAACATGCCTCTGAATGGTGCTTTTAAAAGCTGAAACTCTCATTTTAATGGAATTTGGTGGCAAAACTCCCCCGAGACCCAACGGTAAGGAACAGGCACAATCTTCCCACTCTTGTTCCTGCCAACCCACCTTCTCATTTAGCCCTGGTATTTATGCTCTGCACCCACCCAGCAGGTCTGTGCCTTCTTTTCCTGCACATCTTAGGTTGGCTTTTTTATGGAGCTGCACTTAACTTGAAGGGGCCATAAACTGAAGCTGAACAGCACCAGGGATGTCTGCACAGGGTAATTAGGAGGAAAGTGAACACTTAGTTCCCTAATGAGACCTGACAGGGAGGCTTCAGGAATGAAACCACTCCTGTTCTTGCTCTCAGGGTGGTGGGTTTAGCGACACACCAAGCCACTTCCAAGCATTTCAGGAGGGTTGCTTGGCTACAGAAGCTCTATAACAGCATTACAATTGAAAAACAAAGAGGAAAAATCACTAATTTTTTGTATATTCATAACAAAGTTTCCAGTATCTTCACTGAGGCCAGGACATGCCTCTCAATACCCACTCCCCAGTCCCTCTATAGCATGCTTTTTCTCCATTTCTCAGACACTCATTCCTACTCATCCTGTGTTCATTAATGCTGTCCCTGAGCTGCTGTGCTAAAACTGGTGTCAATAGCTGTAGAATTTATGCACAAAGAAACACTCCTACCAAGAAAAACCTTTCATCTTTCCCTTAAAGCAGTGCTGCTTTCCCTTAGAAGTGTATTGGCTCCAAAATGACCTCAGGGTTGACCTGGGATTAAGACCCTTATTTCCTCCTGACTTTATGTTCACCTCCTTTTCTTCTTTTTCCAGGAAAACCACTTAGTTTGTCTGTAAGCACATTCAGAGACAGCATATACATAATGCCAAATTATTCTCCCCTGAAGCAAGGTCAATTTGATATTCAGATTGGCTTTTCACTCATCTTGGGGCTGCAAAGTGGTTTGGTTTTCTTTCAGCTTCAATTTACCTAAACTATCAGTATCTGATTTTGGATTTTGCAGACTAGACTGCTATCCAGGGTGTTTTTTTCCTCATGTCCATGGAGTCTGTTCTTCCTGTTATGCAACTGCAGCTGCTGCTAGCAAAGACCACCGTGTGCATTAGGTAGTTGATGAAATAAAGCCTAATGAATTCTCATGGAGAGAGAAATCATTAAAAGTTTGTGATTTCAAAATCATGAATTGCCCATTTCCTTCAAAACAGGATAATAATGAATAGAAAACACATTTTAAAATATATTCTAAGGAAAATGGCTAATGGTTTCCTTGGAGCTGGAAATAATGCTCCAGGAAAGAGATGCATGTGGCCCCAAAAGCAACTGTGATTGAGAGGGAGTGAGAGACATGCAATGCATCCTTTTGAGTTTTCTTCCCCAGCTATAACACACTGACCACAAAGTTTCTGCCAACTCAGGTCCCTTGGCAGCCCACAGTTCCCTTGGGAATCCCTTCAAGCCCCACTCCACCACGCTTTAGCTCCTTCCTTGTTCTCCCAGCATGAATTCTAACCTTAAAAATATAACCAATGATAACCATACAGTAACTCTTGTATCATCTTGCAAAGAGGTGTGTCCAAAAAACTCTGGCTCCTTAATAGAAATAGCCTGGTTTAAAGTCCTGATTGGTTAAACAATGGGGTTAGGTCAGAGGCCATTGATCTATTAAGCCAAAAGCTAGAGTTTAACATGAAGAGTCTCAGTTCTGAATGACATTAAGGTTACCTGCTCAGTATTGATTTTATTCACATCAGCAACGTCAGCACAACCAGGAAGGAGCAGACAGAGGGGCCTGTGGTGTTGACTTTTGGTGGATCATAGAGAGATCACAGCAAAAAGATGGAGAAAGCAATTATTTTTTTAACTTGTCTTCAATTGTAATATTTAACTCCATTACTAAAGAGAACATTTGTAGCTTCCCAGGAGAAACCTTTTGACAAAGAATGTAAATATGAAAGATGTTCTGGTAAGGTGCTTTCCTTGACCAATGAAAGAGTTTTGTTTTTGTTTGTTTTCATATTTTGTAAGACTGTGCTGAAGAGACAGAGACACAGTCAGACAGACAGACGACCTCCAGCTAACAGGCTGGACAGAGAAAAGATTTGCTCTCTGTTCTTGATAATATCTTGATAATAAATAAGCCTTCTGAAAAATCCTATAAACATGGAGTCATTTGTGAACAAACCCTAGCACTTAAAGCCACATCTTTCCCACAGGGGCCCAGAAAATTTCCTTAAAATGAAGGAAACTGACATGGTGGGGACATCAGCACTGGTCTCATAATGTGTCTGATATGGCAACAAAAATCAAAGTGGCCTTTTTGTATAAATGATCCAAGAAAAACACTGCATCCAGCAGAGAACACCTGATGGCACAGTGGAGCTCTTGCAAAGGGTTCTATTCCTGCCTATACACACAGTTTGCAGCCTGATTTGCTCAGCACCAGCTTTAGTTTAACTGTGCATTTAGTCTGAATTGCTCACAATCCTTACAGAAGCTTACGTGGGATTGACACAAATACCAATGAATTACTCAGATCTGGAGTTATGACAATGACACCAGGAAATGAACTCTCGGGAGCTTTAAGAGAAGAGAAAGAGAAATCTAAAAAAAAAATAATAATAAAAAGAAATCACAGTTGCCTTTTATTTGAGCTCCTGATATTTTCAGCTTATAAAAACATTACCTCAGTTAACCCTCTGCACTAAACTTTTTTATGATGGGAATAAAGTTCTTTTTTTAACAAATAAAAAAGCATTCTCCCTGGCATAGCAGCCCTGCTATCATATTAAAGGCACCTCCCAGGATAGAGCTATTCCAGATTAGAGAGAATTTTCATTGAAACCAGAGGCTGGATTGCACTTTTCATTTCCATCCACCACGGCAGACAGGAGCAGCTGGCTGGGATCCTTCAGGAGCAGTGCTGTGCTGGTAAGTGGATTGACTGCACTCAGCAATGCAGCAATTCCCAGGGACCCCACGAAGTGCAGCCCAGCAAACACTGACCAGTGCCTGATCTCGTTCAGCACACACTGTGGGCGCTGGCGACTTCCCCTCGCACCTCGGTCCCCCCAGGAAAGGGCCATGACAAAGGGAGAGAGAGCTGGAGCTCTATTTTGCTCCCCTAAAACAATTGCTGGCGGGTTTTGAAGGCTGAAATCTGCTGTGCTGTAAGCCTGACAATGAGAAGCATTTGGTTGCTTTACTCCCAGCTCTTCCACCCAGCTGGGACATCAGCACCCCACATTTTCCTCTCCATGCCTCACTTTCCCTTGCCCATCAGCTTTGCAGCTGGGGAGGATGAGGATGACCCTTTCCAAGCCTTTGTGCCAGCCTGATCACAAAGATCAGGGTGACTCACTGACAGCTTGGAAAGGTTTGGCTCCTTTGAGAAGATGCTCTTTAAACCCAGCATCCCAAATGCTCACAGTGCAGTGCTCGTGTCCCACAGTGCTGCTGTGGCACACAGGGCACAGGCCCCACGCTGTCCCACAGAGCCAGGAGCCATTCCTGCTGCTGCCGTGGCACACAGGGCACAGGCCCCACGCTGTCCCACAGAGCCAGGAGCCATTCCTGCTGCTGCCGTGGCACACAGGGCACAGGCCCCACGCTGTCCCACAGAGCCAGGAGCCATTCCTGCTGCTGCCGTGGCACACAGGGCACAGGCCCCACGCTGTCCCACAGAGCCAGGAGCCATTCCTGCTGCTGCCGTGGCACACAGGGCACAGGCCCCACGCTGTCCCACAGAGCCAGGAGCCATTCCTGCTGCTGCCGTGGCACACAGGGCACAGGCCCCACGCTGTCCCACAGAGCCAGGAGCCATTCCTGCTGCTGCCGTGGCACACAGGGCACAGGCCCCACGCTGTCCCACAGAGCCAGGAGCCATTCCTGCTGCTGCCGTGGCACACAGGGCACAGGCCCCACGCTGTCCCACAGAGCCAGGAGCCATTCCTGCTGCTGCCGTGGCACACAGGGCACAGGCCCCACGCTGTCCCACAGAGCCAGGAGCCATTCCTGCTGCTGCCGTGGCACACAGGGCACAGGCCCCACGCTGTCCCACAGAGCCAGGAGCCATTCCTGCTGCCAGACCCACGCACGGCCTCCTCCCACACCTCGGAGACACTCGGGGTGGCTCTGTCAGCACAGCACAACATGAATGCACACAGATACTGTCAAGGACAGCAAAGAGCAACCAGCACAGCCAGCCCTGCTCGAAATGCTGCCAGAATATTTATAACCTGACTGTTCTGCCCAGGGAGCTGCAGCCTAATTTAGGCTCCTTTTTCCTGCTTACTTTCCTCTCCTCAAACACATGATTTTCTATCATTAATCTTCAGACTCTCATACTTCCAGTGTCCTGAACTTGTATTTCTCCTTACAGGCACAAGCTGTCTTTCCCACTGCATGGAGCAGCTGACCTGGTCACCTTTCCTGATGACACTGACAGCTCCTCAGGACCAGGCCCATGGAAAGGAATAAATCACTCCCAGGTGTCTGTGCACACACTTGAACAAGGTTTGGAGAAGTGGTTTTGCACAAGAGGCTGCTCAGCTCCACCTGTATGCTTCCATCTTGGTTTCAGAGGGATTTCCATAATTGTTTCTACTCTTTCAGTCATTTTCACCGGACCAGAAGTTGGTCTTGCTCCGCACAAGTGATTGTGCTGTTCTTTTCATCCTCCCCAACCTCAGCCAGGGCAGTTCTGTGCTCTGGCACAGATATTAAATGCAAGGGGACTTTAGGAAATTAACTGGCAGCTGTGAGGTAATGGGAAAGGGCTTTTCAGCAAAATCAGCACGAGATTTGAAGCAACATTAAAGTCCCTACAGAGGCAAGCACGGGCACGCATAAATTCACAGTTCCTGTGGGGCTGTTCCATTCAATGCAGCCTCTGCCCCAGGTACCACGAGGTGAGGGAGGGAAGGATGCACAGCCTGACAACCTGCTCCTGCCTGTGGCACTCTGCTCAGCCTGGGTGAGGGATGGCCTGAAAATGGCCCCCATCCCTCTGCTACAGCCTCTGACCTTCTGCCTGTGTGGCCTCTGTGCCTTTTGGGGCTCGTGCTCCCCTCAGAGGGTCTTTTCAGGCTCGGTCTTTGCCACAGAAACGTTGTGTCTGCCTGACCCTAAAAGCTGAGATTGCTGGGTATCTCTGAGCTTGCCCTTTGAGAGGAGCACAGCTCATTTCCTAGGCACAGGAGGGAACTCTTTCCTTGCCTTCAGACAGAGATGCACATCATACACAGGAACAGCAGATTTAGGACTTCACCAGTAAGTGATATTCCCTATTATGTAGGAAACGTACCTGTTTCAAAGGTGCTCTTTTAGATAGATTTTGTGCACTAAACAGAGGTAAGCAGAATGCTGCAGGATGGCATTTTATTAATTAAAGAAAAAAAAGGCAGAGTTTACTGACTGAAACCACTGACTCTCACTGGCACTGGAACGGGAAAAATTATCAAAATGTTTTCATTTTCTATTTCAAATTATAACTCTAGCCTAAGTAAAGGTATTAAAAAAATTGGTATTGAAAAGCCCTCAATGCTACCAAGAAAAATCAAGGACTTCTAGTTTTGCTAGCTAGCAAATAATTCAATTACTCACCCAGCACTAACGTGAGGGCAGAGAGCTGGAGCGTTCCCTGCCATCGGCGCGGGGGAGATTTAGGTGCGTAATTCCATTAGCACTCTGGAAGTCCCTTCACATAAATCTTTGTGGCATTAATGAGGAAATGAGGCATCAATAATAAAAGGAATTTGGTTCCTTAGCTCCACTTGAGGATCTCAAGCAAGGACATCTCAGGTTTCCCACTTCTGCCAGGCGTGGCTTGTGCATCCCTAAATCTTCCCGCAGGCTCAGGGCCTGGGCTGCACTGCAGTGGTTTACAGGCCTCATAGTGGTCCTGGAAGAAGGGAAAAGTAAATAAACCCTTGCAAGTAACAAGAAACACAAGTGCCATTTCCTCAGCGTTCACAGATTTGGATGCTCTTAGAAGCCGTGCATGAAATCGCACAGTAAAAAGGAAGAGAAGGAGTTAAGCGTTCAGGAGCGAGCAGATCTGCTCCGTGCAGCCAAGGCACAAAGCTCCTGACTCCGTAACATCCTCACCGAGCGATTGTGTGAAGGCTCCCGGTGTGGCAGGCATTGTTTCATCTCCTTATCGGCAGCACACAGTGCCGCCGGCTCGGCGGCGCTTCCCCGAGAGGGCTCCCCCCGGGATGCTCGGGATGTGCGCGCACAGCCCCGGCAGGATGAAAGCGCTCCCAGCCCATCTTCCTGCACACTCTCTCTGCAGGCTTGCTCAAGGAGGAGCAAAGGAACAGGTTTTGCTTTTAAGTTAGAAAAGTAGCGCGGCTACTGGGGAAAAAAGGGAAGAAAATAAAGGAAAAAAGCTGGCTGCTGTTCCAGCTGTGGGTGGAAACGGCTTTTCCTTCTCAGGAAAGCTCAGTCTCTTGGCCTGCTAGACCTAAAGAGAGATAGCACCTGCCAGATAAAATACTTCGTGTTTCCCAGCATCTCCTGCCACATAATCACACCAAGCTTATTTACAATTGAAATCACAAGTTATTCCAAATATTGGTCTTTTTTAAATAAGACAGCCTCTCTCCAGTGCCTCAAAGGGTGGATAAAATAGCAACTACCTGAATGACAGACACTGACTTTCCTGAAATTTCTGTGTGCAAGGCCACAAAGATCACCTCCCGTGGGAAGACAGGAGCTCAGCAGACTGCAGCTGAAGGACAGGAAATCAGGACAGCCAGGGCTAATGGGAGGGGACCACAGAATCCTGCACATATTCTCTCTTCTTCAATACCTGGAAGGCTTTTTTTTTTTTTCTAACTGTGAAAGGAAAGGAATTTTGTGGTGGCTAGATGAGTTTTTGGTTCTACAATGCACTATCTCTTTTTTTTTTTTTTTTTTTTCCCTAAGGTACTGGGGGCAAAACCAGACCAAAATATCGATTTTGGTTCTTGATGTCTCTTCCTTCTGACCTACCAGTGCTCCTCCCTTACAACTTCCACAATTTCAAATGAGCTTCTGGTTGTGCTTCAAGCCTTTGGGAGCACATTAGGTGAAGATACATCTGGGCACATGGATCACAGATCCAGCACTGTTCTGCCAGAATGCTCATTTTAAACTTTGATCCTCTTCTCAGTGCAAGACGCAAAAGCAGTTAACAAAAGAAAATCTCTCTCCCCTCCCAACCAAATCTCAGCTCTTTCCTGCTGGTTGCATGAGTCCACAGCCCAGCCTGGCAGGAACAATTCCCCCCACGCTGTGCTACCATCACTGCACTAAGCCACGCAACTGGAAGAAAAGTTGGCATGATGCCTTCCTTCTCCACTCAGCTGAGTTTGGAGGATGGAGAGATATTATGAGTGTTTGTTTTTGCCTTTCCAAAGCTACTTCTGCTTGGGAAGAAAAGCTTTGCAATAAGCAGTCTTTGCAAGTGTCCCAAAAGGTGCAACCGAAGCTTTTGTGGTCCATCCTTCCATCTCCTAGCCAGGCCTTTGCACACATGGATTAACATAAGTCCAGCAGCAGTTACAGGGCCTTGCCCTCACACAGGAGATGTGCAAGTGCTGTGGCTGCAGCTCTCCTGGCCCCAGCTTGGCTAAAGGCTGGGCTGGTTTGAGTGGTGCTCTGCCTCTCACCAAACACCCAGAGCTCTGCTAGAGCAGGAGTTGGAGCAGCTCACACCACCCCAGAGCCTTGTCTCCCAACATATTTATCCCTCCCGGCTTCACAAAGAATTTTTGCAACTATGTTGGCAGCTCGAGAATATAATTGCATTTCTCATGATATTGGGTGGGGGTTTTAATGAGACTGCAGCTCCTGGCGAATGGAGGAATCCCAGGGTTCATGCAACCAATTAAGCCATCTAATTGCAGTTGCACCCTGAGAACACCCAGCAAGAAAATCCTCGAGGAGGGAAATCTGAAGGTAAATAAAAAGACCCTCTTCCTTCCCCGTGCAATTTTTGTGTAAGAAAATGCTCTCAGGGTTTTCAAACTAATGACATGGGAGGCCTGAGTCACATGTACAAAGCTTCAGTTTGGAAATACTAATATTAATATAGAACAGGCCGGCAGGGAGATAAGGTAATAATGGCTTTAATCATTAATCACAGCTTATTTTTATACTAATAATAAGATTAAAGCACTTGGAAGCAGGTAAAACACACACCTTGACAGCAGCCATTGGAAACAGGGTGACACGAGGCAGTTTAACAGCCAGGCAGAATTACCAGTTGCATCCCTTTGACATTGACATAGCACCAGGGTGTGAATTCAGTGGGATTCAGGGATTACAGGGCAGCTCTGGAGTATCTGGAACAGCAGAAAAACACAGCTGAAGTTTAAATGAAAACTAGAGCACTGTGACTTATGTCAAGTTTAGCTCTGGAAATTAATATCCTACCCTTTCCTAAATCTTGGCACCTAGGAGTCAGTAAGGAATAAAACCTGCAGTATTTATGACTTAATGGGGAAGGGTTTGTCTGTTTTCACAAATCCAGCTGGCTTGCAGAGGAAGGGAATACGGATGGCCAGAGTCTCATATTCTAGCTGTAAATGATGATTCCTTCCTCCATTGTTTTCTGGTTATTAAATTCAAGTTGAAAAGGCAGTTTTCCTTATGTTTACACACCCACACAGTTAATTGGAAGTAAAAATATGTCTGTTTATGGCCAGGAGTGCTACCCCTGTTTGGGAGAAACAGGTTATTGTGCAAAATCCATGTAATTGGTTTCCATAGCCCAAGGCAAATCAGGAATATTTTCTTACAGCAGAGGAGCAGATTTATACTGAAGTGTCCCTTGAAATTTCTCATTCAAAGGCTGATGGCTCTAATGACTGCCTTCAAATTGCTATCAATAAAAGTCTATGCAAAAATGAAATTCAGCGTGCAATTTGGCAAACAGCTGTATGCTCCCAGCCTTCAGCCCCTAATCTAATCTGGGCCCAAATTTCTCTTTGTGAAGATTTGTCATGTACACAGGCTTGATCTTAATAAGGCCATTAGCACAAGGAGATTTGCCCAGGCACACCAGTGCCTGCAGAAGGAGATCCTGGGTGCAGTCGGCTGGCCCCAGGCCAGCCCCATCCCCCACTGCTGCCATTCTGGCACAAAGGGATCCTTGGATTTTCCCCCTCCCCAGCAGGTCTCTGGCTGACCCCAGCACAGCCNGAAGCACTCATGAGTCGTCATTGTCCATCTTGGGATCAACTGAGTCCCAGAGTGTGCACCTGAAGGCCTTTCAAATAAATACCTCATTTATTCCTTTATTCCTGTCTAGTCTCTGTTACTAGGGAGCCATTTAAGGCATCAGGTGCACAAACCCAAAGCCTCAGCCCCAGCTCGGCCTGGCCCTTGCCTGGATGGGTGCGCTGAGCCAGAATGGGGAGCTGCTCCCAGAGCCTCCCTCTCCCCAGGCTATCAGCATTCCTTCTGATGCATTCCCTGCTGCCCCAGAGCCACCAGGATGGCTGAGCACAGGCGAATTCCCTGCTCTTCCATTCCCCCTTCCCTTGCATGCTGTGCAAGGAGCTGCCTCTGATTAAATTGAATCAAATGTCTGTGCTTACGAGACGTTTTGACCGACAAATCATTTTCCCTGTCAGACTGAGATCCGACAATGATGGTAACTCAAATTTCTCCAGCCAAATGGCTTTGGAAAGCTTTGCTGCCATTACAGTCCGTGAATGTCAATGGGTTTAGCTAAGTGCAGGCAAAGACTGATGGCAGCACTCTCTGCATCTCCTTTTCCCACCAGAGAGCTCTCTGCAACGCTGGCTGGCAGGCCTGCCCCAGGAAAGGAGGGAGGAAGGAAGACACTGGACATTACTCTTATGATTTGCATTATATTGAATTTATCTTTGCTTTGCCCATTAAAAACAGGTTGCAGAAGATACCTCTATGAGTTAAACACTGAATTAATTTCCTTCTGAAAAGAGAGATCTCCCTGGAATACTGAGGTATTTAGACACTGAGGTGTCTAAACAACTGAAATATACTTCCAAAGGAAGTAATGACACTACTATTAAAAGAAAACTCAAAACAACATCATTAAAAAAACATAAAACCCTATAACAGAATTACAACTCATTGAAGTAAATGAGTGAATGCAAATCCTGACTTTGAGTCTTGTTTGTCAGACACCTGTTTCTGGAAGAGGAGCCCCAGAACTCCTCTGGTACCCTTGTGGGAAAGCCCAGGAGCTTCCCACTGCTGCCACACTTAGCCTGCACCACCCAGAGACAGCTTTGAGCTACATTTTGAAGCCTTGCTTTGCAAACATAAAAGATGGAGCTGGCTGTTTTTGCTGTTTGAACCCTTTCATCCACCTTTAAAACTGAGAGAGTGTGACAGTTCTGCTTAGCATAAAGCAACAGAACAGGTGAGGACAGCTCAGACCCTGTGCTGAACTACCATCCATCACACCATATCTTTGCCTTCCTGCTTCTGTTAAGTGTGGCTGCACTGCCTCCTCCCTTGGCTCCCTCTCTGCTTATTTTCTTTCCAGGGAGATATCATGAGGAAATGAGGAAAGTAGAAAGGGAGAAGGAAAAAAGGCACAGCACAGAACACTCCTCTGCATGGAAGAAGGAGGTAGAGGGAGAAAGAGGAAAAAAACCCTGGGAAATAGCACAAGGCTGAAAAATGCACTGGGAAAAAAAATAAAGCAGCTGGATTTGCTGGCTGAGAAAGGAATATAAGAGCAATCTGAAAACTAGCCCCAAAAGAGCAGGCCCTGGCAGAACTTAATGGAAATGTGAAGAAACTAAATATTGGTAAGAAAACAATGAAAGTAAAGCAACAGGGCAAACAGGCAGAGCTAGAGTGAAAGAACACAGATAAATCTCCATATTAAAAAAGACCACAATTTTGCTGAAGGAAAGTAGCAAAGACTATTGACAAAAGCAATTTCAAGTGGAAGTCACTGAAACCACTGGAACCTCTTGCAGTGTCTTAAACAGGCTCTGTACCAGATCCTCAGCCCTTATTGAGCAAATGATTGTGGGATGAACCAGATGGGCTGCTCTTATGTTGTCTTTAACAATGCAAAAATAATCCATAAAGTAGAATTTAAGATGCCTCATTCATGCCTAGTAATCACCTTGTTTATTCACGTGAAGAAAACTGGCCCAAACCTACACTGCATCCAGGAATCCTAGTTGGAATCAATGCCTACCCAAGCAATAGGACTTGTTGTTTTTGATGGCTTAAATGGCTACTTAGAAACAGAGACCAGACAGGAGTAAAGGAAAAAAGGAGGTATTTATTTGAAAGGCTTTCAGGTGCACATTCCGGGCTCCAGAGGTCCTGCCTCAGTGGATCCCAAAATGGACGCCCTGGTCACGAGAGCTTCACACTTTTATAACAACATAAATTCACCAACCAGAACCCAGCCAATGATGTGATTTCTCTTAAGCTTGCTTCCTTCTCTCCAAGATGATGGTTTACAGTTCTTGTTTTTATGTGTCCTTGAAGGGCAAGTTAGAGGTTTTGTTATGTCTATCTAAGTACAGAGAACAGCACTTAAGCTACTTAAAAAACTTCAGTCACACTAGCAGTACAGGATTAGAAAAATATAAAAGTTAAAACCTAAGGCATCACTTTCCTTCCCTCTCCAGCACACATCTGTACAGACCAGGCACCCGAGAGAGGAGATCCTTGGCAGGAGCTGACAGGAGGGTCGGGGACAACTGATGAAATTTTAGGTTTTGGGCAGCTGAAGGATTGCTACTGAGCTGTGTTGGTGAAGCTGGAAATGTGCAGCTCTTTGGTAGCCAACAGTTAGCAAAACTTCCCTGCTTTGGTGTAAGCGTGTGCAGGCCAAACCCTGCAGGTGAGTGCCTTCCTCAGGTACCTGCTATCCACAGACAGCAGTTTTCTCTCACCCCACGGCAGCACCCACCCTTCTCTGCTGCAAGAAAGGCCTGACACAAGGGGCCCTGCTGAACAGAAAGTGTGTGCCAAGGGAGAAACTCAATCACTCCTATTGCAGGCTAAAGAGGGTGGGAGGATTTTCTCTGTCTGGGGAGTTCACTGCTGTATCCTGCTGTTGCAGTTTTCCCCCTTCTAACAATACTCCATTATTCCAGAGGCACTACCACCACTGCTATAGTCTTACTTTTTAAAAACTATTTTTAAAAATCTCCTCTGCTGTAATATTTCACAAACAACAAATGCACTTAGGATGACAGAGTAAGAAACCCCCCGAGTGCTTCCAGAGCTAGAGAGATTGATAGACTTTGCCATGGTCTGTGGGACCTTAGCCCTCATTAAGGTCAAGCTAAATTACCTTACAAATAATTTAGCCTCTAACCACAGCTCCTTGATTCTGAACTGATAGATTATGCAGCCATTAATCAGCTCCAGGTCTGGCCTTTGCTTTTGACATTCAGAAGGTAAACTTACTCCATGCTGGTCCTCTTATTTTCTCAGATACATTCATACTCATAAAAAAAAAAGAAAAAAGAAAAAAAAAATCTCATTCCCTACTAAGCACTGATGATTCCTCATGCTTCATGAAAGATTGAACACACCTTTTAATAAATTTGTTTATAATGCACCAATTTCATTTTGCCTCCTCCCAAGGAAGCAGATTTCAATTTGATGGGCTGGAAGACATGAGAGATTATTTATGGCTGTACATCTGGGTCTGTAGTCAGCTGCAGAGCCATAAATTTGGAAGACAGCACAGTAACTGATCTTCAGTTAATTTCCTGGAAAGTCTGAAAACTTTGTTCTGGGTGATTGCTGACAAAGATATAATAACAATAAAATGACCCAAGAAGGCCAAACCCAATTTAATAATTTCCATAAAGATCATTTTTATCAGAGCTCTGTAGGACTTCATTCACCGATCCAATACCTACATATAACCAGTGAAAATTTGCTTTCATTCCCTGATCAGATTTGTTTGGCCTGGACTCCTGTAGCTGTGTTTAGCTCTCAGATGTGTGTTTTAATAAGAAATACCTTCATATCCAAGGGCTGAATTTCACCCAGAGAGGTTATTCAGTGAGGTTTCATTTCGAGAGATGCCCAAAGGCCGTGGCCTTATCACTCAGTTGCGCTCCAGCTCCCCACAGATGGTGGGCATACACTTGAAATAAAGTTCTGACTTCCCATTGCTGTCATAAAGCGAGCTGTAGAGCCACCCCTTCTTAATTTGTCTTAATTAAAAATATATCTTCTGGCTCATGGAAAAAAAAAAAGAGAACTCCTATCCATAGGTGATTAATGAACCTGCAGATATAGTCAATAGCCTTCCAGGGGCCCTTCTACACAAAGCCCTGCTTCATTTGCTGCCCTTTGTATTAACAAATGTTGTGATTTCTACATTAAGCCTAAAGTATCTGGCACAGATACAGAAAGAGAATTTAGATATTTTCTAAAGGACCAGCTTTCTGCAGGACATATGGAAAAACATTTTATGGATATTTCCCATAATGGAATAAAGAGTTTTGCATGAAAAACTCAAAAAATAGTATTTCAATTTCTCATTTCTTAGCAAATATTCCTTGTTCTGTTTGACTTCAAAAAATCAAAATGCAAGTGAGACAATATTAATTCCAGCTGTTTCCTCTACCTATTCATGGGTAATTTTCATAATAATAAGTGAAGCATTATCATTTGTTTCTTGCCCTACCCCAATTAGTCTTTTCATTATTAGACCCACCTCTAGCCTCATGAGATCCTTATTGTTTTCTAAAAATACATCTCGCCCAATTCACAGTGGGGAAAACGTCAAGCTTTTAAGGCTAAAACCAGAAGACAAAGGACAACACCAAAACCAGGAGTGGGAAGGAAAAAGCTTGCTGTTCTGTTTTTTCTGTTTGTTTGGGTTTGTTGTGGGTTTTTTTTTCTCTGTTTTTAAATGCCACCCCTGCCATTCCTGGGGAGAACTAGGGGACAGTGCTTGTTTTATGGTCGGGGATGTTGGACAGCACTGCTTTCATTCAGTCTTACATCACTTGAGTGCTCAAACACAGCTCAAGCAGCCCTAGAGCTGTGGGGTGCATTATGGATCTGTATCTCTCTGCCTGCACATGTCTCCAGGTGTCTCCTACCTGGTGCAAGGCAGAAGGAGATTTTCAAGGCCTATCAGGCAGCATCTCCAGAGGATGTCCGCTCTGGATGGAGAAACTCCATAAACAGTAGATTTTTTGATTTTGTTTTTAGCACTCAGCAGGACTTTCTGGGATGTCTCTGGCCAGGCTGCCAAAGCTGTTTAGCACCCAAAAGAGTCAGCTGGCCCAGAAGCTCCACCGCTAATGTTAGTGGCTAAATGAGAGCTGACCTCAATCATGCGAGCAAGCACTTTGGGAAAGTCTGGCCACAAAGCTTTCATCTCAACTGACTGCTCCTCAAGCAAGCGGTAAATGTCTTCTGACATTGTCCTGCTACTTCTGTGCCCTAACATATGCACTCTGCTTATTTATAGGATGTGTGAGCTGCACACACATCAGGCCGAGTTCCTCGGGAGCAGTCGCGCTCTCCTCTGTGCACCGCGGCCAGTGGTTCTCCCGGGCTCTGGGAGCAAAGGCTTGCTCTGCCCTCCTGCTGCACAGGAGAGGGCAACAGCTCCCAGGTAACCCAGATTCAGGGACATTTCTGGAAACAGTAACAACTAACAGGAGTAGGAGGGAAGAAGCTGATGAGCTGGTGAGCTGCAGGCCCACCATGCAGAAAGGGGAGCAGAGGGACGATCCCACCGTGTCTGCAGCAGAAACTGTCCCCCCCCCACCTGCAAGGATTGCCTAATTTGGAAAGGTCTTCAAGGCATTCCTGCCTTGCCCAGGGGCTGGGAGATGCCAGGGCAGAACAGCGGAGCCTACCTCCAAAATACAGGATATTTAGTGTTGGGAACACAGCCTAAAGTCTTCAAATAAAAATCCACCTGTGCTCAAATAGTAAAAACGCAACAACCACCAAACAAAAACCACAGCCACATCACAAAACAATTCTGCCCAGTTGGTTTAGTGGAACTAACCAATAATTCGGCAGAAATTTGAGCTTACTGTTCACCCATAAACCTATATTTACTACATTTATTATAAACCTAAGTTTAGTGTTAAGAGATTGGTGAAAAAAAAAGTTTCTTCTTTTAGAGCTACTTGTAATTTCTTTTTGTATTCTGTGTGCAGTAATATAAATTATTATAGACAAAACCCACGTGTCAATGCACCAGCCTCCATGTAAGGACAGACACACTCGTTTTTGCAGGTACAAACAATTGAACTGAGGTGTTCCAACTACAGAGAAGAAAAGCCATCATCAAGCAAGCATCCCCCTTCATCAGATGTAGACAGGCAAGAAAATCCCCTCTGTTTAAGGGCACAGTGCATTCTGGTGGGCACCAAGCTCTCAGGCAGCTCAATCATCACATAAATAAGCCCTAATTGGCATTCCCAAATGTTTTGAAATGGTATTGCCTGCTGCTGGCGCTCCGAAAGGTACACCTCTGGAGATAATCAGGGGGGGAAAAATCATCAAAGATCATTTGCAATTAGATGCGACAAACCCATGCCCAACCGGTGTGTGTGTCAGGGGTAAAAATAGCAACAGCCCAAATGGCAAATGCCTTTTGGTTTGTCAGGAATTGAATGTGTAGCGCCAAGCAAGCGGTTATTACAGGCTCTGATCAGCAAAGCAGACAATCATTTGCCTTGTTATCGTGCTGCCTGCCCATGTGAACAGCATCAAACAACCATTAAAAGACACCCTGCTCGCCCCCGAAGGGAACGCGGGTGGTGAGTATCTGAAAACCTCCTCGTTAACAAGCTAACCTTTGAGTCTGGTGAGAAGGCAAGGAAGCATTTACCAGCCACTCTATCAATAATTATGGAAAGGAAAATCGTAGCTCATTGTCTATCCCAGTGTGGGGAGATAAACAAGGCAGGCCTGGGGCGAGCAGCCCTTCTACAGCAGCTCCCAGCCATAGGATACAGCTGCCAAAAAGGCAATTATCCACAGAGCTGCTCCCCTGGGGCCGTTCAATACAGGAATGATGTATGTTTGGAAACCTCAAAGCCCTTCTGCTGTAATGGGAGTCTCTGTGGCACACACCCCCTCAGGGACCCTGAAATATGCTGGCAAACAGCAACCTGAAAGGCCCCCCACACAGGTGGGCAGTGGTGTGCCAGGGCTGAGTTCTCAAACACCATGGGTTTTGTTCTCTGGAGCTGTGATGTTTCCCCAAGGCCCTTTGAACACGTAGGGATGGGCACCTAGTTTTAAGCAGAAAGTAGTAACTCAGTTCCATACTTTTCATATTTCTCACTCCTGTGTCACCCAAGAGGACCTAAAAAACTAATTATGCTTCAGCATGCAGCCACCCAGCTTTGTTACACGCCGAAATCCTGTTCCCTTTCATAGCCTAACTCCATTTTGTCTCCAGCCTCATCGCCATGAAGGAGGGAGGGCACACCTGAGCCTGCACCAGGCTCCCTGGGGGTTACTACCCTACTCCAGCTCAGCCTTTTGCATCAAACCAGTTATCATTTCAATTAATTGTGGGTATCATAGTGGTTGACAGGACAACCTTACTACCAAGGGATAATTTAATATGACTAGACTGTAATCAAAGTGTTAATAACCTCAAAATTTAATCTGCAGAAGTAGGATTTATAAAAGGGAAAGGATAAGCAGGGCTCAGATGAATAATGTTAGTTGTAACATTACAGCTAGTTGTAATAGAATAATTAGTTGTGATATCCAGAAATAAAAATTACACTGCTTTGAGTTCCAGGACGTGTGCCAGAAAGGGGCTGTTAGTCACAGCCATGAGGAGCAGCTACAGTCCATTATCTCGTGAACTGCAAGGCCCAGAAATGAATCCTGCATGTCACAGGAAAATTGAGACTCTGCATTTCCAGCAGTACACAGCTTTTCATTTCAGCCCTTGAAGAGATCCTTTCTCACTTTCTCTGGAATGATGTGCCCTCCTGTTTGGAGAAAGGCATCCTCAGAAGCCCTCCTGGCTGAGCGTCACTTTTCCTTTGGACACGGTACCAACTTCTCCCTCCTGCGGCAGGTGGAGCTCACCCTGGCACCCCCACCCGTTCTCTTCCTCCATCCTCACCAGTCTTGAGGAGAAAAAATAAAAAGCTCAAGCCACATTAAATGTCTGTTTTTCCTTGCAGGGCAAGGATGCTGGGTGATGGTTTGGCTGCCTCCACCAACAGGTGCTGCTTCCTTGTGGGGTTAGGCAGCCCCTGCTGCTCCCTGGCTCTGTGTTCAGGGCCAAATGCTTTAATCATAGAATGACAGAATTTGTTTGGTTGGAAGGGAGCTTAAAGCTCACCTTGTTCCAACCCCCCTGCCAGGGGCAGGGACACCTTCCACCAGACCAGGCTGCTCAGAGCCCCAGCCAATCTAATCCCCTCTAATCTAGTAAACACACTTCTGAACCCAGAGTGCAGGAGGCAGCAATAAAGCTCAGCATCATAGTGAGAAAGCAAGAAGCTGTACAAAAGCAAAAAGTTATGTGACCAATTTATTTATTTTTTTTAATTATGACAGCAGCCAGTTTTTACCATCTCATTGTTACTCATTCACTTGCATGCCAGACACAGAAACAATTGCTTCACCTGGTAGCCATTTTTTAAAAAATTACTTTGAATGACTTCTGTAATTTAAAAGTTACTTTAAAACCATTTTCTGCTTTTTAGGTAGTGATAAAGAAATTAAATGCTTTTTCAGGTTGAGCTTATCCATTTCTCCTTCATTTCCTCCAGCATACTTTCTTTTCTTCCTCTTCTTGCAGTGGCAAAAAGAAACAAAAGGACTGTGAAGGAGGAAAACTGGTAAAGAAAAGATATCTCTGTCTAGGGAAAACAGGCAGGAAAAAGAGAACAGAAGTTGTGATTTTTTTTAAAGGGAAATCATCTGGAATTGAAACAACTGAAACTTTTGTCTCCTTCTCAGACACACACATCCCCTCACCCCTTTTTCTTCCTGGTCCTGGCTGGCTTGCACCTTCTGGCAGGCACGTAGGTGCTTGTTTTGCTCTTGCTCCTCAGGATGGAGTCACCAGAAACGATGGTCCCAGGAGACGTTTTGTGTAGGGATAAAATGAGAAGAAAAGCTGTGCTCCCTGGCCCTTCCCTTGCACACACAAGCCTGTGCTGCAGCCCTGCTCCTGCTACATCCTCCCGTGGTATACACCGGGGGAGACACCACTTAGCACATCTGGGGAAGTGCTTCCCCACACGGGCACGGGAGCCCGGGCTCAGAGGCAATTAAACACTCCAGGCTGCACATGCTCACACACCTGCCTCTGGTGGCTGGCACTAAACAAATGCTGCACTGAGCCAACCAATCTTACAGTGGCCTCATTTTTCTAGCAATGGTGCCTCAGGCGAGGCCTGTGTGGCCCAGAAAGGAAAAAGGTTAACTTTTTCTGGAATTCCCTGAACCTGCTTATCTTCTCCTTCTCCCTAAACATCTGCCAGTTTCAGACACCTGTTATAATATATCAGTTTGGCTTGCAGTGGTTCCTGGAGTCTATCAGCAACCTGAGCAATTAGTATTGTCAGCAAATCATTCATTAACTGAACTATTCAGTTTCAGCTAACTTAAGACTAATTGTGTATTTAATTCCTATCTGGCAAGATCAAATCAATCAAAAAAAAAAAAGACCATGGGTAAATATCAAAGATCAATAGGTAATAAATAAAAACCTTAATTAAAGTCTTATCTGAATGCTAACAAAAAAACCCCAAGTAAAGCAGAGGAGATTATTTCATATCAGGTCATTGTGATTATCCTCCTGCTGTCTCCCCAGTTCAACCCTGGTGTTACTCAAATACTTGGTGAAAAGGCTAGATTTTTGGCATCGTGAGAGAGCCTCTTTCCCTCCCCACCTGGCAGAGACCCCACGCAGGCAGTTCAATGCCACTTCGAGGGTGAGGAGTGACCTCACAGAAATGGTATTTTCCTGCACATTCTGCCCTGTGAATTGGGAGCTGCAGCTACTGACCTTCCTGGCAAGGAGACAATTTTGCTGCTGGTTGCTGTTGTTTGTGCAGAAGCATCGAGCTGTTAAAGAGGGAGCAGGAGATTGTTCCCTCCTGTGTGTCATCAGCAGAGGTAAAGAACATCTCTGCATCTCTGCTGTGCAAGCCAGAGAGTAATTAGGGGGATCAGCACAGGCCTTTGTGTTGATGAGCTGATTATTTGTTCCTGCCCTTGAAGGTTCAGGCCCCGTGTTGTCCCCGAGCCCTGCGATGGCTTTGGCACTGTCAGGCCAACAAGAACATGAGACAAGGAAAGCAAAAGCACTAAAGCTGATTTTAAACTGTGCTCAGGTATACAACCTTCAACAAAATCAAGGCCCAACAGATACATCAATAAGTCAAGCTCTACTGAGGTCAAGAAAGAAAAAGAAAAAAACCCAAACCAATAAATCAGTCTTATCAGATCGATACACCTGATCTTGGTGAGATCCATGGGCATGTTTTGTTGGCAGGGAAGATCATGGGCTCAGCCTGGAGAACGTCTGCCAACACCACCAACTTCAGAATGCTGCCAAGAAACCTGAAAGAGCAGAACTACCTCCCAAGGGATGGCAGCCAGGCTCTGCTGCCCTGCCCACAGGCACTGAGATGACACACCTGTAACCAGGAGGAGACCTTGGTGGGGAGCATAGGCAGGAATGGGATGGACATCAGAAATTCCTGTTAACCTTCCTACCCTCCTGCTCCCTTGCCCTACACCCCACTGATGTCATCACTTGCCAGTCACTTCCTTCTGGCCATTCCTCTCACCCGAGCGCTCCTTTCCCCACCTGAATTCTGTTTTCTGCATTAGCTCCTTCCTACATTAGTCACCACCAAAGTGCCTTGGTGCAGTGCTGAGTCTGCACAGAGGAAATGGCAACCCTAAATGTAAGTACCTCTAAACTGAAAAAGCATCTTTACAGCCAAATGGCGAGCTGGGCCCCTCACAACACACATGCATGGATGGCATCTGCTGCTCTGTGCTCTTCAATCAGTGCAAGTAAGTACCAGCTTGGTTACAGCAACTGGGCTTCTCCAAAAAATAAACAAACCCAGCCAAGACAATTTACTGTATAGCTTCTGTACATGCTTTGGACAAAGCTCTAATTCAGTGGCTTATTTTTGGAAAAAAAAAATTATTAGTTACCTACCTCCAAGTATTGCACAATGAGAGCTTTCACCATGTTGAAGTGTGCACTGGCCCCAGCTTTCCTGTTGATGCCATTTTTCTGCCAGAGCTAGGGAGGACACACAGGAATCTCTCTGATCAGAGCTGGCAGAAGTGGGTGGCACCTGCTCAGGAGGTTGGGGAGCCTCTGAACCTTCATCACCAAGCACAGTGCACGAGCACCAAGGCTTGACTGGGACCGAGACTGTGGCCAGCAGCTTTGGCTCCGGGCATGTGTTTCTCTGTTTCTGCAGCATGTGCAGTGGTAATTGTTAAAAACCTGCCTTTACACTGAGCTGTGCAGGATGTGGGAGCTGCTGGAGGAGCTGCAGGCTGCTGCAGCCTCAGGCTTGAAAAGTGTGATAAGGGTTACCCCATGTGCTGCCTCTGTCCTGACCCCGTCCTCTGCTTTTGGGACCAAGACAAGCAGTTTTATTTCATGCACACGCATGAGATATCCCAGCTTTTTGAGCACCCCCTGCACTTTCCCCCTCCAGATCCTGGATCTGATGCTTCCCACCGAGCCAGACAGGAGGCAGCCCTATGCAGGCCTCCCCTTTTTTATGCTGCTTCCCACTGCACTGGGCTGGAAACTGCCAGCAGAGCCAAGGAAGGAAGGCAGAAGCATCAGCATCTTCTTCACATCTGTCCCACTGCCCAGCTCTCAGCTGCAGGTGAGGCTGAAGCCAAAAGACCTAATGAAGCAGAGAAGAACAGCTACACTCCTGACATAAAAGGCATGCCAAGCTTTCATCTTCTGAGAGGTTAAAAATAAACAGTTTAGCTTTCAGCAAAGTGGTCTGATTAGAGGCAAAGAAAACTACACTGATTTCCATGGAAATGGAATATTTTGTTGCTGCTACTTGATCTTGTTGAAACGTATTAAGAACACAAAAGAGTGCAATTTCAATATCTGGAGAGTGGTAGTGTACTTTAAAAATTTAAATTAAATTGATTTCTGTTAAAAGAAAGCTTGCTGATTTTAGTTTCTTAATTAGTTCATTACCACTGCAAATGGAGCATGTTCTTATAGCTTCCATAGCTTATAGAAAGATATTATAGAAATACAGAAACAGCTGCAACCCGCAACAGAAGAGATACAGACATAGGCAATATCTGTACATAAGAATCAGAGACTTAAAGATCCTCTAAGGTCCTCTATCTCCTCTCTAAAACCAGCAAAGAATTGTTCTTTAACTTTTAAGTCTTTCTAAATTTAAACCCATTACAAAACAGATCCTAGTTTCTATGGAAGAAGCATCAATCCCTAAATTTTGTTTGCTTTTTTTAACGTGTAGGAACACTTCCTAAGAATGAGACCTGCCTACACATGCTCTGGAAGCAAAATAGCACAATTAGTTTGAGTTCTCCCCTCGTTACTGCGGCAGGTATCTCCATGGGGAGGTTTCTTTGGAATGAGCTGCGTCCTATTTCAGTTTAACCCAGATAGTAACAAAATAATCACTCAAAATGGGGCAGTGCTGCCATGACCTTACCTGTGACAAATACTGAATAGAGGTGTGAAGGAAAGGCTGCTTCACTGACACGGTTGTTCTCTTTGTAGAAGTACCCCAGGGTAGGAGCACCTCCAGCATTTCCACACACACCACTGGGACGTTGTCACAGCATGGCCCAAGTGAAATTTCTATCAAACAAATGTTAAAAATATCCAAAATCTTTTTTCTTAGCGAAAATAACATATTGTGAGGGTAACAAGAGACATTTCCTCAAAGTGAAATTTCAACAGAAACAATAAACCCTTTAGGTTTTCATTTTGACAGCATGACATTTTTTTGACATAAATTTTATATTATTGTAATTTTAGGTGACAGAGCAACTTGAGCTTCTAACCAAAAGGCTGCTGTATTTTTATCTGTGTATTATGTTTTCCCACATGCTTGCAACTGGCATGTGCACTCCTTCCAGTAAGGATGACCCAGGAAAGAAAGCAGAGCCAGGAAAGATTCGCCCACAAACCACCACAGCCCTGGCTGAGGACAGATTTCCACTGCTGACAAGTCCCATTAGGTCTTGGTCAGTACAAATATCATTGATACTATTGCTCAAGGGGACCTTGCCTTCCCTTGCCATTTCTTTTTTCTTTTCCTCATGAAATCAGTCCTGCAGCTTCCCTTGCATTATGCTGAAGATCCTGTTTGGCTAAGGCTTCCTGTACATTCAAAATGAAAGATTGTCCATGGATATGTTTAGGAGTGGATCCACAAGAGAGGCAGCTGCTGAAATACCTGATTTCCAGTGCCTGCTAATTTTCATAGCCCTGGTGAAGGTGCTGGAGCTCTTTATCAAAGGTACAGGGAAAACCACAGAAGGCAGCAGCAATGGCAGCTACTAAGTAAGAAACACTGCTGAGAAGAGAGGGACATAAGTTCCATTCCTGGATGTAATTAGGTGGCTGTGGCTCATGAGAAAGCAGAGCCTATTAGCACAGGAGCCTGGTGAGTACAGGTGATGGGAGAATTGTTGGCAAACAATGACCTGGGTAAGGGTGTAGGTACCCCATTATGGCCATTACACAATTCTTCCTTTTTTGCTATTTCTCTTCTGCTTACAGACACCTTTTTTTGCCATTTCCTGATTCTCTACTCTCAAATAGGTGAGTAGTATAGCTTGATAGGCTGGGTCAGCTAAAAGCTCCTCAGTGTTTGGTACTTGCAGCTGCACAGATTCACTGTGCAGACTTAATTGTACTAAGGACTGGTTTAAGAGCAGCAGATCAATGCCCTGGAGAGTTGTTATCATCCACAGATAAAAGGAAGAACACCACCAATAATGACAGAAAAGGCACTCATCAGCTATATTTTCACTCACTGTGCTGCACCCAGNAAAAAAAAAAAAAAAAAAAAAATGTATTCAGTTCACCACTTTAGTAATTTTGCTTTTAAGAATATCTGACTTTGTATTCAGTCAGCAGACCCTATTACATGAAGCATTTTTTCGGACACCTGGTGGTTTTGCCTGCATACACAGCCTTCTGTTCCTGGCCAAATACATTTTTGCTTCACTGCCTGCAGGCAGATCACCCAAGGAGAGCAGAGCAGAGCCTGCCAGCCCCACACTTCCCCAGGCAAAGCATTAGCTATGCATCAGCAACTTTTATATACAGACCTTCTTCAGAGATCACTTTCCCCCTGTATCACCTGTACAGACGTGCTGCATTTTACCTGCCTGGTCTGGCACTGCCCACTTGGTGCAGCTGAGTGTGTTGGTGGTTCCTGGGCAGCTTTTACATGTCACAGTTCCTATCCAGCTGAAGGGCACTGCCATTTGGATGGTGCTAAACAGGATCCTCCTCACAAATTTAAACAGATAGTGGGGAAAATCGTAATGAGGGTCTTAGGCATAACCCCCGGCACACATGGACAGATTAACCATCAAACCACTGCTTTGCTATGTTGGTTTTTTTAAAAAGCTAAAATCCTTTTGAAATAAGCCTGTGTTTATTCCTTCTAAAGTAATGATAATTGATTCAGACCATCCTGAAATGAATTCGAGCTCAATAAAAGTCGTGGCCTAGGGAAGAGCTGCACCTTCACTGTGCACAGGAATCCAGCTTGCTTAGGAGCCTGTGAAAGCCACAGCTCTGCAGGTGGGAGGCTAATTTCCAACAGCCTGCTTCAGCAGTAAAGCAATAAATACAAAATCCTCCTCAGACCTTTCAGACACCAGCACTTGAGAAGCACTGAGAAAGATAAGCACCCTTCTTTTAACAGAAATCTCAAATCCCACTGGTTTGCCCAAATCAGGCTCAGGATTTGACTAGAGTTATGTGTAACACAGAGCTATTTATGTATGTACTTAGTACAGCTGGGAGCCAGCAGGCTGTGGTTCAAAGTGGGGCACAGGTGCTGGGGTGGTCATTCATGGTCAGTCACTGTCGGGGTCCCATGGGGGGGACAGTTTGCAGCTGCCCTGCTCCTTCCCACTCCTGAGGCAGGAAGGGGCTGAGCAATGGGTGATTCTCCTGGGACACTGGCTTCCCCTGCCTTTTCTCCAAGCATCAGGGAGGCAGGAGGAAAAGAGCTTAACTAGAGAACAACGTGCGTCCCTTTTAGCTGACTCTCTCAAAAAAGGGAGCAAACTTGGCTTCCTATTTCTAACCATTCTCATAGAAGGCAAGCTACAAACAAGTAGTATTTAGGTCAGCAGAATCACATTTATAAGCCATAAATCAAATCCAGCAGACCTTGAACACTTATTTGCAGTTTATAGACCACAACTTTGAATGTCCCGTGAATCCCGATGCTGCACCGCAGGATTTTGTTTCCAAGGCATTTAGGAGGCAAATCAACAAAGTCCAGCAGCCCCAGAGGGGTCTGTCATCTGCCACGGAGATGTGCAGTGTGCTGACACATTCAACAGCAAGGAGCACATGCAGCATTTTGTTCTCAAAATCCCAGCTTTTTGTCAAATAAAACTGTGTTAAGCTGATGATAGCACCGAGCTGCTGCTGTTATTCCCTGTCTGCAGGGCTCCTGGTCTTCTTCATGCAAGACAGGCTTTGTGTCTTACATCCCTGAGTTCTGTCCTTGTTACACTCAGGCATTTTGCTGTCTGTATTGCCCTTCCCTTTGAGTCCCTTGGTTCTCTTATGTGACGCTTTGTGCCACTCAGGGAGTCTGATGAGTATCTTCTCAGTTAAGGCAAGGAATTCCCCTTCCTGCACCTCATCAAGTTCTCAAAATAGAAAGAAAATTACTTTTACATGACAACGAAGTAGTCCCCATGTGTGGGAAATAGCAACTCCCATGAAAAAAAGAATGGGAAACTGGTCATGTTCCCTTAAAAGGAGGTGAAATGTTTGTCCTTTGGTTGACAGAGGAGGAGATGTGTCTGAAAGGCATTACTGATGTATCCACTAAAATAAATTTTCCAAAGGAGCCCACCAATATACAAATGCTTACAGGAAGGAATATTACTCAAAAATGGCACTGTGCTCACATCCATCACGTTTGGCACAGTCAACAGGCACTAGAGCTGCCCCCCTTTGAAGGCAAACATGACCTGTAGATCTTTCCCTTTCACGTTGTTTCCCCTTCTGCACAGCACTGTTTATGTCTGGGCTCCTCTCAGTGCAGGCTCTTGGCAGTTTAAAGAGAGCAGTAATTGCTACTTCAGTGGTAGAGGGGGAAATAAAGGGGCACCCTGCCTCTTGTTTGCACAATTCTCTCCCCTTAAATGGAATGACGAGGTTGGATGAATTTCTGCCTTTGAGGGACAGGAGCTGTGAGCCTCTTCTGAGGCAGGGAAGCTGTGCTGATGTGCCTGTGTGAGCCACCTCCAGTCCTCCTTCACTGCTGGCTTTCCATGGATCATGTCTCTGCTGGCTGCTCCATGTGGGGAAGCAGCGCAGCTCTGGGTGCAGGCAGGTAGGGCAGGGATTCATTCTCTCACTGCAGCAGCACTTCCTTGATTTTCCAGCTGTTTACTGTTACAGGGAAGGACAGGGCTGACTCTCACAAGGTCTCACAGGAGAGCTTTCCCGTGTCTGCCTGATGATCACGAGGGTTCATGAGGATCCTGGGCTGTGGTGAGAAGCAGCCTGGCCGAGATACAGATGAGAGAAATGTGCTTGTTTAGCCACCTGTGACTTGAAAGCTCTCAGCCTGTTGAGAAAGGGCGAGTGCACATCCAGCACTCCTCCAGGCGTGGGCAAGATCCACTTCAGAATCACATGGGAGAGAGGAAAGTTTTGTTCTTGGGAGGTGCCTGGAAATTTTATAAAGCTTCCCTGCTCTAAAATATCCATGAGGCACGTGGAGATCAAGTAACAGAGACACCATGTGATGGGGAGACACAGAGATCGCAGGTGATACCCCAGTGTCACACAGGGCAGGCAGAGGAAAAACCACTGAGAAATCCACTCCCCTCCAAATGAAAACGTGTGGGAAATGGGCAGTCCTTGCAGCCATTTCTATGCTTAAATGCACCCAGTGGGGTCAGAAAGTAAGAGCCTGTCCAGGGACCCTTTCCCCCACACCCATTTCACCAGCATCTTTAAAAGAATGGGGAAGAAGAAAACAAATAAACAAGAATAAAAGCCTTGCTATGCTTTGTGGAGTGACACCCAGGATAATAGTAAAATAGCCCAACTGCAGATGGTAATGACAAAAAAGGACAATAACCTCCCCCTTTTCCTGTAAGCCTGCTCTTGGCTCACCAGCTGGGGAGCTGCAGAGGTTTGGGAGGGCAGAAAGTGATCCCCCATGAAGTCACTGCACCTGCCTTCTCAGAATAGAAGAGTGGGTTTTTATCACATAGGGAGATGAGTAATTTTCTATTCCCTTCATGTGGAATGTAGGCTCTTGCCTTAATAAATTACTGCCTCTGCTGATAACACATCCAATAGGAGTTGCACTGGATCATTCACTGACAGTTTCAGGTCAAAGTTGCCTCACTAAGTTTCTGCTCTGGAATATCTGTTATCAGCAAAGAAGGCACCAGCCTCTCAAGGGAAGGCTCCTGGGAGCCCTGCATCCCTCACAGGGCAGCTGGAAAATTGGGCTTGGCAAAGCTATGTTTTTAGGCATTGCAGATAATCCTGCTTGGGCTGTGGTTGAGGCTGCAGTTAAGGGGGGCTGGTGAGAGCAGGTTGTGAGGCAATACCCTGAAATACCCACCCTGCTGTCTGTAATTGCATAAGCAGCTTCCCAAAAGGATGGGGAGACACAGCCCAGGAAATTTGCTGCTGGAGGTTATGGAGATAGTAGGTATTTTCAGGAATCAGCACCGCTGCCAGAAATTAGGGTGGAAAAACCCTCCCATGGAAACTAGAGGAGGCAAAGTGAGGAATGCTGGGACAGCGAGAAAATAGAGTGATGAGAAAGCCAGATAAAAGGTAGGATAACACTCCTTTCACAAAACAATCTGTTGTGGGAAATGTGAAAATTAAGTTCGCTCTTAGAAATGGGGAATCCCACCCAAAGCTGCTTTTCTGGGCAAGGGGATTTTCTTGGCTTTGGTTCCCTACCATTTTTAAACACACAGGGAATTTAATTAAGCATTGCTACTTTCCTAATTGTTGAGGCTATTCTCAGAGGCTCCCAAGACTTTCCAGGCTCTGCAGTGTTGGTATGGAGTAGGGATTGCTCAATTAGCAGCAAGATATGGCAAGCAGTGAGATCTGGGCCTCAGTGCCATGGTAAAATAGGAATTCTGTCAGTTTTTGAAACACTGATGTAATTCTGCTGAGATGGAGCCAGAGAAGGGATTTATTTTGCCTGTTCTGTTCCTGCAGATTCACCTGGATTTTTCCAGAGGACATGAACACAGTCTTTGCTTGCCTGCAGTGCTGTTTTGTGCTCTGCTCTGCAGGGACCACATTTCACAGGCTATGTGAAATTACATCTCAACCTAGAAGTGGGAGGGTACACTCAGCCAGCTCATAGGCTAACAACTTTCAGCTCCTCTGATGGAAGAAACCCCTGTACCAATAACTAAAACTAGCCTGGACCCATCTGCAGGTTTACAGTCTGTTCAGAATCCCAAAACCTTGTGCTTGGGGCACCACTAGTCTTTTCCTGGGACTTGCACACTGTACATCTCAATAACATAAAAGGCATCTGATTTTCCACAGGTGTGACTTCAAATTGTCAAAAAAAAAAAAGCTGAGGGTAAGTGTTCAGCGCTGCCAGGGCTTGTTAAAACAGTCCAGCCTTGAAATTACATAAAGAAGGGGAAGTAAAAAACAATTAAACCCCCTTTAGGTTCATTGTAAGCTTTTGCATTTTCCTACTCAGAAGTTCAGTCAAGAGAGCAATGCAAAACAACCACAGACCTGAGATGAGCAAATAATACAATATTCCTCTGGCAAGAGGCAAACCTTACCCTCCCTCTCCTGCTCCCCAGCTTTGACTGCCCTTCTGAGTCCCAGACATTTAATTTTTCCACAGAATACTCAACTTCTGGTCTCCAGAAAGGAAACAGAATATTCACGCCAGGGATTTCATCGCGTTCGGTGCCTCCTGCCGCAGCACTGCCTCTCCCTGGGCAGTGCATCGCCCGGGGACGGGGCTGAGTGGGGAGATACCCTGCCAGCCAGGTGGGTAAGCAGGCTGCTCCTGCCCAGGCACCCAGTGCCACCCTGCCTGGAGGGGGCTGGTTCCCAAACCACGGCCGAGCGGTGGGTGCACAGTGCTGTGCCCAAAAGCAAGCTCAGAGCAGAGCAGAGGTGCCTGGGGCTGGTCTGCCAGTGATGCTCACGTCTAACCTCTGCCTCAGAGGCGTGTGCCTCAGCCAGGTGGGGCTGAGGGATGACACAGGACTGTCTCTGGATCCTCACCCTGCACCCCTGGCACTGCAGAAACACCGACACTGCCCACCAGGACCAGGGCCAGGCCTCTGACTCTGATACACTAGTGGGGATCTTTATTTTTGTGAGCCACCAGCCTATCCTTGCTGAGCCCGTCTCCTCCTCCTTACTCCTCCAAAAGGACCCAACAACCCAAAGCAACCATTGGAATTGAAATTTCTGCTGGAACAGTAGACTTGTTACAAGATAAACACTGAGGGATGGAGAGTGTTAGACAGCTACAGGCATCACTGCAAGCCCTTCTGATAACAACAGACTCAGACCAGTGCATCGTGCCTTGCACACGTGTCTGTATTAATAGCTTGGATCTCTTCTGGGATTTGGCAGAGATCTAAAGTTGTATTAATGTCTTTTTCTTGCCTCCTCGATAAAAAAAACCAAACCAACTACCTTTAAAGTGAGGTCCTAAGCTGTCATGAGTTCTTACTAGACGTGCTGTAATTGCTATTCCAAGAAGAGCAAAGTGCAGAGACAACAACTGCAGAAATAGAAAAGCGAAGCTGTTCTGGAGATTTAAAGCAATAAATACCTGTGTTATGTTCTCTCCCTTCCAGATGGCTCATGTCTGAATGGCTTTCTGCTACCATTTTTAAAAAGCTTTATTTGATCCGACCAACTTAATGATTTTTTTATGACATGACGTGCTGAAATCTGAACTGACGTTACATTTCACTAATGTAAAGCTCCCTTGAGCCAATATCAATTTTGTCTGTGATGGCTTTGCAAGGGCAGAGGTCAGCTGAGGGGCTCTTCCCTTAGCTCTGTAGCAACCTCTTGAGTTTCCAGGACACTTATAAATAAATCAGACATTCACATTTCAAGCAGGGAGTCAGATTCTGAGGAGTATCTCCTGACCCATGAAAAGCAATTTTTACTTGAATGATACTTCAATCAAAACTGATCAAGGGTGACCTGACCCAGTCCTTGAATGCGAGCAGATATAAAATCTGCTGAGGGTGCGGGGGCTGTTTCTGAGAGCCTGAATGCCCTGCAGTCTGTACCTGTGGCTCGTTCAGCCAGTGCTCCTGCCACCAGATTCCTTGGGGACTGTGTGCCCACAGGCCAGGGGAGCACCTCTTCCAGCACAGGGTCCTGCCATAAAGACACTGTTTGGGACACCAAATCCCACAGGGTGCCTCTCAGCTGCTGACCCTCCCTCTCTGCTCCCTGGGCTGACCCTGGCTAACCTGCAGAATTAGGGTCTTCCTTCCCTGCTGGACTCCTTCTCCCATTTTGGGGCTACAGCTTGGGACCCCTGGGAGAGAGCTGGCTGCTGTGAAGAACCCTCCTGGCCCCCAAGAGGGAGGATGTGCTTCCCAGAGCCCACCCAGGCTCAGAGCCCTCCCAGAGGCACTTTTACCACAACTGGTGTTACCACAGGACCAGGCTACAGCTCCTTGGCAACTGAAAGCAGCTTCCCTGGGAGGATGTCAGCCCAGGACCAAAACCCACAAATAAATTTCTGTAAGTTATTTGGATGAATACAATTGATTGGTGTCTTCAGCAAGGTGAATTGGAAACTGTTTGACTGTTGTACTAGGTAGAAAAGCCTCCTGTTTTACAAATACAGGACAGACTAATCTGTGAAGATCTCTCTCTATTATTATTATTTTTATTATTATTATTATGTTTTACTGAGTCTGTTTGGGCTTCCACGCTTCCCCATAGCCTTAGTTGAGCCCACCCAAATTCTGTGGGCTTCCCCACAGGGCATCTTCTAGTTCACCCCTAATAATGCACAAGCTTGACAGGCATTCCCCTTTTCCTTTTTTCTGGCTGAAGCCTCCTTGCTTCTGCCTGTGATGAAGGAAAAGTCTTCCTCTGGAGGCAGGGTTCAGAAAGGGCTGTATGTCAGGGCAGGGGAAAATGCAGATTTTCTCTTTAGCTTGGCTGTCACCAGTGCCACCAAGCCCCCGAATCTCCCCCTTCCCTTGCAGCTGGCAGCTCCTTCCCACATGGCTCTGTAGTTGTGCTGGGTTCAAGCACTGTGCACACCAAGGGCATCAAGGACTTGCCAGCAGTTACAGATGCAAAATACTGCATTTCACACCCAGAGTGGCCCAGGGTGGCCCCAGCAGAGCTGCCCTGGGGTTACACTTGTACTGTAGCAGGCAGGGGAGCCATCCTCTCCTGCTTCCTGCCCCAAAACATCGAGGCTGGAACCTTCTGCTAATCAACACATTGTTCACCGGAACCACGAGGTCCAGAAGGGGCTGGTGGCCCTCTGAGATACTACAGGAGAGTGGAAGGGCACATCAGGCCAGCAGCCACCCTTTACTGGGCCACTACTCTGTCTCCTTTCATTGCTGTCCCCCAAGTGAGCCATAGAAGGTGGAGTGTAGCACACACCACCTCAGAGTGCCACCTCAGAGAAATGCTCAGAAAAACTCCTGTGGGGACAGCTGGGGTGAAAACATTTCTCCTTCCCTCTGCCTCCAAGTCGGAGAAATTTAAAATAATAAAATTTAGTCCTTGAGAGTAGGGATAAAAATGTACCAGTAAAGTCTTTCTTGGTTTCTTCCCTCCTCCTCTGTAATTACTCAGCTCTAAAATGTCATGGAAACAACTTTTTTTCCCCCTTTTTCCTCCTTTTTCCACAGCCATACTTACTAGGTAATACTTCAGCTTCAAATGTCTTATCTTACCAATAAGAATGGAGCAGCGGGACTGACCTTGACCTTAAGCTTAAACGATCCTAAATTTAAATGCCAGATCTCTAAGAGGCCCAAGCCACATCACTCAGGCTCTGGGAAGTTAAAAGGAAAAACCAGTAACTTTCTACTTCTCTTGAAAACTGTGAGGATTAAGATACTACGGATTATGAGTTTCTCAGTTCTTCAGTAATGTCTTCCTTCATCAGCAAGATCTGGCAAGATTAGGTGATTAATTTAGTTGCTGATGTGAGAAATGTTCGAGTTCAGAGGATTTTTCTTGTCCTTACCTGAACTCTCCCTGAAGAGGAATTTTTCAACTGAGTAACGATTCACTCAATACCAAGTTATAGGTCTCGAGGGAAGGATATTTAGGGTTTTAATTCTCAACAGTCACATCTAATTCCTCAGTGAAAGATGCTATGACACCAAAAGAATGAAATTGGTTACTTAGATGGAAAACAAGCTTAAAATCTCTCATAAAGAACAGCTAAAAGGAGGTGGTTAAAGGACCAACATAAAAGAAAAATAGATACATAAAGTAGAAACAAACCCAGCAGCTGGGAAAAGGGAAGGAAAAAAACCTCATAAAGTCACAGATCTGTGGGATTCATTTCTCTGATAAGTTCTCCATTTAATTTTGGGTCAGATGGCTTGCATCAGGCTTGTTTCTCTTGATCCCTGTGAGTCTTGAGTCACGGGGCTGGGTAACGAGAGGCTTCAGCACAGCCACGAGAGCCCTCCTTGGGGAAGCACCATGGTTTCCATCACCAGCTTGACTGGCTCCAGTCTGCAGAGCTCACTTAAAACCAGAGACATGGAACCTCTCAGGGGTTCTTGACAGCCTCTTCCGAACTCCAGCATTGTTCATCTTGAGGACACTTTCTTTACGGGATTTTTTAATGGAATTTCCCATGGAAAGTCTAATTGCAGGTAACACCCTGAAAGCCACGGAGGAAGTCTGAAACCACAGACTAAACCACAAAATATCTTTCTCCCATGCCATGATTGAGCATCTGCACTGAGCAGGAAAGTAATGGTCCTTCCTGAGTAATAGCTTCTCCGGAGGGGAAGTAATTAGTCATACTCTCTAATATTGCGAATGTAATAACTTTGATAAGAAATTGAATATAGAAATACTGCTCCAGAGCAGTTCCTTGTAACATCCCAAGATACTGAACTGGCTCTGGGTGTTTCTGAGCTTTTTAGCCCATGTGTAAATGATGAGCCACCTGCAAATACCACCAAGCAGGCAGCAGTGTAAGGCCAACAGTGCTCTGTGGGACGCAGAGGGGCCGGGCAGAGGTGGCCACTCTCCATGTGCACCCACATCCCTGCTGCTGCTGCCTTCTCCTGCATCCTTCACAGCATCTTTTCCTGGAAAGCACCTCCAAATTAATTTTACCCGGTGCCGGTGGGAGGCTGGCACTAATTTTCAGAACAGATTTGGGCTGGCATCCCAGGGCAGATCTGGGTGCCACACACCCACTCGGTGCCTGCAGCTGTGAGCACAGCGATGGCCCCAGGTGCTCCCAAGGCTGCAGAGGATCCCTGACGTGGGCCCACTGTCACCGTGGAGCTCTCAGCAAGCACAGTGGCACAGCTGGGTGGGTGAGCTGCTCTCAGAAGAAACCCTGGGCCCTCTTGCATCATTAATCTCTGAATAAGACTTCCACCCAATCCCAAATGCAAAGATGAATCATCCTCCCATTCCTTCTCTATTGTTGCAGAGCTCATTTTCCCTATTGTTCTTCTGTAGATTAGGGTAATTCATTCAGAAATGAAATTCAGCCCTGTACAATGGCCTTGGAAAACCTAAATGCTGTTGAAGAGAGCATGGGGGATGACAATCCTTAGAGAAAGAGCGAATTTCACTCTAACTCCTTTTGGCCAAGTTTCATAATGCATTTTCAAGGGAGCTCTTTAGAAACACAGTTGCTGTGCTTTACTCCACCTTAATTATAAAAATACATCCAAACCTTCTTATTTATTGCCTCCTTTTCCTTGCTTATTTTTCTCCAATTGTTAATAATTTTAATTAACACCAGAATTTCTCAGCAGCACATCATCTCCTTTTCCATTACAAGTGTTAATTGCAGACTCAAATAAAAGGTGAAGAAGAAATTGAGGTAAACATCAAAAGAAGCTCAACACTGTTGGATGTGCAGAAGAACAATTACTTGCACAGTTGTTCTATTAGGGCTTTGTTTGATTAATAGGAAAGCTTTAAGCCCACTTTTGTATGTCCTCCTACCTCTATGTATTTTTTTAAACAATATATACACATCAAGCTCTTTTCTTCTTATTAAAATAAATAAATTTTACTGAGATACATCTTGTTCAGAACAGCTCATGGATGTGAAGCATACTCAGAACCTAGGATCTGATCTACATTTTTATTTCCAGCACTGATTTTGAAAGATTTTATCAGTAAGTGGTACTATTCATACCAAATATCGAGGGATTCTAAACTCTTGGCCTATCGAAGGTCATTCATCCCCACGGTACATATCCATTATATGTCCATATGGGCATGGCAACACTTTCCACCAAAACAAAGGGTACCTTGGATAAGAAAAGGAGCCAGCTGGTGCCTCTAAAGGCCAGCTGTAGCATCCAATTTTATTTCCCAACAATTTAGAATCAAAGGATGGTTTGTGTTGGGAGAGACCTCGAAGATAACAGGTTCAACCCCCTGCCTTGGGCAGGACACCTCCCACTAGATCAGGTTGCTCAGAGCCCTGTCCAACCTGGCTTTTCATACCACTTAGTCAATAGAGGTCAATAGAAGCAGGCAAGCAGCTTGGCAAAACAAAAATCCCTGAGGCTTCCCAGGACACAGGGAGGTTGTAGGTAGTGTTTCACAACAAGGAGCAGGCATCTGAGCACTCGGTGCAGGGGTGAGGAGGTCCCCAGGGCTGAGGAGAAAAGGCAAGGGCAGCACTAGTTCTGCCCAGGGATTGAAGAGCTGCACTCCCTGGAAGCTTCACCAGCAAGGAGGAGGAGGTTGCCCCTCATTGCCAGAAGGAGCTACAACTTCTGGGTCTGCAGCTGCACCCTCAGGTGGGTGTAGAGGCATGTGTGAGCCCTCACAGCTCAGTCCTGCCCATGGGCACAGACAAGTCAGTGTGACAGATAAGTGGAGCTGACAGCTTGAGATGGACATCTCTGATTGTCCCAGCTTCACCTGCCAAAGCTTGTGAGTTGGAACATGCAACCCTTGTCCTCAGCTCATGCCAGAAACGCCACCATGGAAACACCACCTGGCTGCTGGTCTGATGTGCCTTCAAGGTGCAGACTGTTCCTGATGCCTGCACCCTTCCCTACTCTCCCCCAAAGCTCCCTAGCTGCTTTCCTGGCAAGGGAGGCACTCCTGGACAAGCACCTCTCCTGGACAAGCACTGCTCTACCCCACCACTGCTGCTCAGGATCCATTTAGCTACATGAGCCCTTGGTGCCCTGTAGGATTCAGATGGGATTTGTCCCATCCTGGGGATACCCATCCTTTAGCACCTGGAATTTTCCTGCATTGCAGATCCAGACTTACACTACAGGACATGCCACTCTAGGTGCCTTTTTATCACTGATTCTCCCCTAAGAAATTCATCCCTTCCCATTTTCCAGGTTAAGTTTCTAAATAATTTGTATATATTCTCTGTTCCTTCTGTGTTTTTTAGTACATCCTGATTTGTGTTATTCAACATCAATATCAACTTGGTTTTTATTAAGTTTTTGCTCCATTAATGAAGGTTTTTCATAAAAAAAAAGAAAAAAAGTGGACTAAAGACTGCTCTTATCCTGCCCCACTTCCCAGCCCAGCACAACTCTCCATCCCAAAAAGAAACAGTGCAATCCTTTACTGGGGAATCCTCAGGAAAGGTTTGCTTGATTTAACCACAGTATTTCCCATGCCCTTCCAATTTTAGCCCTCAGAAGGAGCCTCAGGAGGGACACTGCAGCCTCAACACTTCCTTTTTCTGAAGTGCTCCCTGCCCATTAGAGTTGGCTTTGTGCTGTCTCGGAGCCCTTCAGGGTCACACCCGCTCCTGCCCCCGCACGCTCCGTGTACAGCAGCAGCTGGACCACAGCCCCCAGCCCCTTTCCCATCGCCTTCAGCCAGCAAGGAGACAGAACACAACCAGGGGTTTGGAATTTTTATTTGAGTGGGCACGGAGGGTCTGCACGGGGTCGGGGGTTGGAGGCACAGCCTGGCAGCTCTGATGGCCGCTCGGAGCACGGCGATGAAATTCCCTCTTTTGCTCGCCCTTGTTTCACTCTGCGCTTTGGCTTCCCGAGTTTTCTATCTCATTGCTTCCCCTATTTCCCTGCCAACCTTCCTCAATTCCCAGCACTTACTCTCTCTTTCAACTCTTGTGTACTCCCCTGTGAAATGACACTCTCCTCTCTTGTGGATTTTCTTCTTCTTCAGGGTTTCTTTTCTTTTTTTTTTCCTCTAATTTCCATTTTTCCAAAAGGAAATAGGACCTGTTCTTCTTTAATTACTGCTCCAATTAGCATCCTCCAGCCTTCTACCAACTCCTTTCATTTTCACTGCTTCCTCCCAGTAGACCTGGCCCACTCAATTTCATAATTCCCTAAAATTTACTTTCCTAAATGTAGTTCCATGTGCATAATTCATCCATTATTTGGATTTGTTTTCTGCTGGGATAATCAAACAATCTCCCCTAGCATTTTTTTTTCCCACACCTGTTGTTACTCTTTTCTTCCAGGTAATTATACACAAATAGTTACATATTTGGGGTAGGAAAGCAGGAAAAACTAGATCATTCTTCAATATCCACATTTCCCTCTCCTTACTGAGACTTCCCCCTCTTCCCATAACCAAACACA
Source organism: Erpornis zantholeuca (assembly GCA_013400515.1). Classification (NCBI taxonomy): domain Eukaryota; kingdom Metazoa; phylum Chordata; class Aves; order Passeriformes; family Timaliidae; genus Erpornis; species Erpornis zantholeuca. Next base: position 70,991 of record VZTN01032989.1, on the reverse strand, counting down.
TTCATTTAATTCAACAGGGCTGACATTTCCAAGCAAAATCAAGTGTATGTTGCTTCATGGCAAAATGTGAATTAGTCAGACGCAGATCTTGAGCTGATGTAAATCAGAACAGACCTATTGTCTTCAGAGAAAGTGCATCTTTTCCTAGGGAAAAAATAAATTTTCAAAGGAGCACTGGAGCCCTGCAGACATAGCACAGCTGAGAATCAGGACTACCTTTAAATCTGTCAGGTTTTTTCATTATTTTTCTTTCTGTTAAAATTGCAAGCTGACTGACTTAGCACATTAGTTTTTGAACCATTAATAGCGTGGAGTCTAATTTGGAAGAAAAGCTAACACCCAGGAAAAGCAAGCAGCACAGATGACAAAATTATCACACCTTCCCTGGTACTGGCAAGAAGAATGAGGGCTGAAGGCTTGCACATGTGGCTTACTCGCATTAGTGTGAAAACTAGTGTGCTTGGGGGGGAAAAAAATGTATTTTATTATTCAAATCGGATTCCTTTTTCACATCAATTTATGACATGACATCCATTTTTGTGAGTCTTTCCTGTCAGGAGGGAAACGTGCTCACATGTATCTTCAATATTGGTTTATTTGTCAAATTATCACAGGACAAACAGTGATGAATAACATCCATACAAATGTGTTGCCTTTATATGTGCTTACTTCACAGTAAGTGAGAAAAGAGAGAAAGCCAACCCAAACAGACAGAAAACACACAGAGCATGACTATTTGTAACATATATGCAAAGAGTTTCACGCAGCAGAGACACATCCCCAGGCTCTTTGCTGCTCCTATAATACAAGTAAGAAATATATAAAATACCTCATAAACCAGCTTGTTGGATTTTATTGCAAGAAATCCATCAGCCATCATATTACCATGCAAATCCTCTTATTGCATTGTCTGACAACAGCAATTCAAATATGAAAAAAAAATATATATTTGTAAAAAACCTTAACAACCTGGGAATAAATTCTCCCTTTCATGCGTGCCAGCAGCTCCCATTAACAGTAGTAGGAGTTTCTCTGCAGGGGCTTGTCAAGGTGAGAATAGACTGCCCACCCTTCTCCCCTGTTCAGAGACTGAGTGCTGAATTGCTGCATATATGTATTTTTTTTTTCATGGAGAGATCAAAGAAGAAACCTAGGAATAAAAGATATTTAAAAAATCCCAAACCCTGCACAAGAATCAAGACAGTTCCGAAGAGAAAAGGTACAGTGTTACATATCCTCTTGCTCTTTGACATCCTCCAGGATTAGTGAGAAACCCTCACACATACTTTTCTATGGCCTGCAGCTCTCAGAAAGTGCCCATGTGCCCATATCTGGGCAGCAGGGCAGAGTTGCAGCTTGTGAGAAAAGAAAATATGGCAAAAATTTATTCATTCTTCTTCACAGAAAATGTAATTTCCTCAAAAATGTAATTTCCTCAAAAATGTAATTTCTGGATGAAAAATTGCAAATCCTTCCCTCCAGTACAAACTTTCATTTTACTTTCATTTTTTCATCAAACTTACAGATTTCTTCCAAATTCTGTACTTAAATCAGAATCAGTCAACACCAAATAACTTCAGAGGTGAAGGCTGGTTGTGGTCTTTCCTCCCTCTTTTAGCCAGAAGTCTTCATAGGAGCAAAGAGAGCCTGTTAACTTTAAACCCCATCACTTAAATATTAGGTGAAACACCAATTCTAGAGGTCCTCTAACTTAAAAAAAAAAAAAAGCTTAGATTCTTTTTAGTGTTTTAGAGTTTTCCTCTGCTCTGCCACTACTTGAGACACCTGAAAGGATATGGATGAATTTCAGCCTAAAGAAGGCAGCTTTTAATTTCATTCAATCTCATTTTCCAAGGTGAAGGAAAGAGTCAATCCTATACTATTTCCCCCTTTCCATACAATAAAAGCAGCTAAAAAGTGGGGTTGGTTTCCAGAAAAACAGCTTCTGGTGCTAAGTGCCAGCATCAATTATAATTGGGAACGAAGATTTTGTGAACCCACATGCCATGGGAAGTACTCACTAAATGCACCACAGGCTGTTTTAAAAGTGGTTTGCCCCAAAAAAAGGATTTTGTGTATAGATGTCCCTCCTATTAAATGTATCTCAGAGCTTGCAGTACCTCTGCTCTGTGTATCTTCACTGCAGGGCTCCAGGTCAGGGGAGGAACCTTCTCTTTTCCAAAGATGAGAGGGAGGTGTGCCAGCAATTACCTGCTTCAAGCTTTTGGCAAGTCCTACAAGGAATTAAACTACCAAAGGCAGAGATTCCTCTGTTTCTCCAAACTCTGGCTCCCACCATCTAAGAAATCAGTCTGGAGTCTGAGCTTGGCTGGGGAGTGTCACACAACGCCTCACCCTCTCCTCGTCCTGGCCACAGCCCTGGCCACAGATGCAGGGAACAGATGTGTGTCACATTCCTTGGGGGCTCAGCCATCAGCATTAGTCTTTCTACAGAGAGACCATTTCCATCTGGGCATGACTGGGAGGAGAACCAACCCTAGCCCATGCTGATGGCCCCCTCTGATCCATCCCTGCAGGACCCAACCCCACCCAGCTGATGGCCTCCCTCTGATCCATCCCTGCAAGGACCCAACCTCACCCAGCTGATGGCCTTCCTCTGATCCATCCCTGCAAGGACTCAACCTCACCCAGCTGATGGCCTTCCTCTGATCCATCCCTGCAGGACCCAACCCCACCCAGCTGATGGCCTCCCTCTGATCCATCCCTGCAAGGACCCAACCCCACCCAGCTGATGGCCTCCCTCTGATCCATCCCTGCAAGGACCCAACCTCACCCAGCTGATGGCCCCCTCTGATCCATCCCTGCAGGACCCAACCTCACCCAGCTGATGGCCTCCCTCTGATCCATCCCTGCAAGGACCCAACCCCACCCAGCTGATGGCCTCCCTCTGATCCATCCCTGCAAGGACCCAACCCCACCCAGCTGATGGCCTTCCTCTGATCCATCCCTGCAGGACCCAACCCCACCCAGCTGCCACCTCATCAAGCCCCCTTGGCAGCTTCCCTCCCCGTGTGTGCCCAAAACCAGCAGCACTCCCCTGCCTCACCCATCCCACACCATTTATATGAGACTTTGTTAATAGTTCGTATTTGGCAATCCCTGCAATCTATATAAACAAGAAGGAGCTTTTCAATCAGGGGTGCTGACAGAAGGAAAACAGTGGAGGGAAAGCACCTTGCTGCCCATCTTGGGTGCTCATGGAGCCAGACAGGGCAGGGAGGCTTGGCTGTCAAGTGCACTGCAGGGTCGAGCTGTATTTGGAGTTTATCCTTTCAGCAGCGGTGAGAAGATGAAAGGCAAAGTTAAAGTGTGGCATAAGAGATGAGAAAGTTAAATGGTGCATAAACAGATCTGATGCTGTGTTTGACCTATGGGGGAAGGGAAGAGCTGGGTACACTGCATGCTGTACATCTTCTAGGAGACAAATGGATGGATGACTGGAAACTTGTTCATATACTTCACAGGCTTCTGCCATTGACTAAATGGGAAGTAATAAACCTTATTGGATTTCATATTTTGTAGGAAATTACTCTTTCATAGCTTTGTCCCCTTAATGGGTACTCATTTAGGAAAGTACTATATAGGTTTTATTGCATCAAAAGGAATAAAGGGTTTTAAATGAATCCTAATGCTCTCTCAAGGTGCTGGAGTTGGGAACTTCAAGCTAAATTCACAGTTAGAAGCAGAATATTTCATAAGCTTTTTAATGTACAGAAGGAAAACTTTGGGGATTGAAACATTCTATTTAACAAGCCTTAAGTCTCATTAATTTTTTGGTTTTTACAGGTAGCCTCTTTCATCTCTCCTCAGTTTTCCTCAACTTCAAGTGTCTCTTTACCCTCCTTACTCCTCTCCTTTTCCCTCACTCCTCTTCCCTTCTGGACAATACGCCTGTTCCCACAACAAATATACAGTTTTTTTTCTCCACCTAGTTTAGAGTTGCCTCCTGGAGCTTTCTGCTTCTGTATTTTTGTGCACTATTTTCCCCCCACAGGCCTTTTATTGACACATCTGGGAATCATAAAGTAAGATGGTCTCATTTTCTGGTATTACTGTTCCTGAGCAGTGGAAATGCCATAAAGGCAAGGAAAATCTTCTTGCTCCCCTGCTTTCTGAGGCTCAAGACTAGCTAGTTCCCTGGAGCAAGTCAATCTCACAGAGACTTCCCACAGGTCTGAAGACATGAGCTGCTCTAATACTGCTGACTGCAAAGGCACTCCTGGCACCCAGCATTTGTTTGCTTGTTTGTTACAACCTCACTTTTCATGTCTATTTTACAGAGAGAGCTACTTTCTGCACATCCATCTCCACCACGCCTTGGACCTAGGGAAAAACTATGTATCAGCATGGATGGACCTGCTCCAGATGGTGCATACTGCTCTTAACTGTCTTCCTTCCTATTTCTAAATTGATGCTATTTGGAATTCATTCCCCATTTCTTCTGCAAGTTTTCCTGCAGAAAATTCAATCATGATGACAACAGCCCCAGCTCCCTCATATGCACACCCCTAAACTCTGGGAGCAGACCATGGGAGATGAATGAGCCAGTACTTCCAAATGCACTATCTAGGATGATGCACAGTTGTAAAAAGAACAATCTTTCCATTAATTTCAATTTCTCAGGCCTGGAGTGTAATAGTATGACATGAATTAATCAGATGTGAGCATGCCCTCATGAGCTCCTTGTAGGACTGGGACTGGCTGGATAAAACTCTGAATATGCTCAACATCTCTGGGATTTCATCACACAAAATGGCATTTCCCTGTGTTGAGACAGGGGAAACCACCCAGAGCAGCTGAGTTGGTAAGGTGTAGCCAGTCACCATGTGTTAGGCCAGCCCTAACTGAGATGCTCTTAGAGTTCACTCCATGGTGGAATAAAAAAACTTGGCTTAAACCACTGTCAAACACAAGTTCACAGCACACACCTCTCCCTGCATATATAAACTTCACAGCTGAGTTGGTTTAAGTGGCTTACATAGGCAGCAAGCAATCAGCCTCCAACTCACCATGGAACCACCAATTTCTGTTCTTATTCAAATCTTTTAATTCCAATTCTGTAATAAACTTCTCTTTCAATGACTCAAAGAATGATTTGCTTTGTCTCACATATCTCAGCATCTAAAGAAGCTTTGACAGGAGCATACCTACAGCTTCTGAGATAAATATATAATAAATCTAATGTTGTCAAGCATGGTGGCATTTTTATTTTATTTTCAAAGAGAATTTAATCTAACTTCCCAGGGGATTCTTCTCTTGTGTCATAACAAAGTCTGGCTTGTAATGGATTTCCCATTTTTCTTTCTATCTTGTATAATGACAAAATTGCTGCACAGAGAAGCAGCGTTCTATAATATGCCACAAAACACAAGCGGGAAGTGACAGTCGTCTCTGAAAGGTTGGGCTCAGCCCAAGCCCCAATTTCTGGAGTAACAGGCACTAAATTGTTTAATATGGCCCCACAATCAGTTTGCAGCCAGGCTTGAAGTAAAGGGAAAGTCCATATGTAAAGTGAACCTCCCTCCCCCCAGACAAAACAGACAATGAGGGGGTAATAATAAAAAAAACCAAATCAATAAATAGCACTTAAGGGACAAAATTTTAACTGAAGCAATATTGATATAAACCAATATAAATATAAATAATATTAATATAACATAAATATAGTATAAATCAGTCAAGAATCTGGTTCATACATATCCATCTCTACATGTCATCCTAAATAAAAAACTTTTAATATTGAATTTATGGCAAGTAATGGGATGTAATGGGATTCACATATCCCTTGGGGAAAAATGCCTCTATTACATTGCATTATAAATCCTGATGTATCAAAGGACTAAAAGCCACTACTCTCTTCAAGGCCATAATTTTCTTCAACAAACTCTAGAATCCTTTCATTGTTACTGAGCATCCTCATAAAAGGCTAATATTTTCAACTTTGGATGATTCTATTTTGCTTGCTTGAAAATTGCATTGCTGGCAGAAAGCAGAGCTGGTGTACACAGTGTACACAGTCACATTTGCCAGTTAAAACAAGAATTAAAGGCATTTTTCCCGCGAATTTGTATGTTGCAGACCTCGGGCAAGCAGTTCAGAGCACAGTAACTAGCAGGTGAGCTCAACCTTGAGTGTACAGGTAGGCAGTGTTCTGAAACAGTTATCGTAGTGCAGAGTCACCACGGGAACCTGGGGGGAATTCTGCTGCTCACATTTCACTGTGCAGTTGCACAAACGCTGATTTGCCGTGTGGGCCGGACCCTTCAGCAGCACAGACCTCTCATTTAGGGGAGGTCATTCCCTATCAAGCCTGGTCAAGACCTGAAGTCCCTCATGTGTCACACCCAGAGGCTGCTCTTCTTTCTCCGCTCTTCACACTGATGATACCTGCTGGTCTTTCCACAGCTGATCCCAAAGAACTCTCCCAAAGGAGGAGACTGGGATCATTATTTCCTTGCAACATGCCAAGAGGCTGAGGCCAGAAGCAGCTGACTGCCCAAACTCTGCCACATGCTGATGACTAAGGGACAGAGGGGCAGAACTCAAGCCCCTCAAAGACTCAGACATCTGCCCCAAAAGTGACAGGGACTTTCTCCAAAGGCTTTGGTGACCATGCCTCAAACATGTCTAGCCCGTGGATCCCATTAATCACATCTTATTTCTTCCTTAACTTGGCTGTGGCTTCCACTGCACAGCTCCCCTCCCCTCTGCAGGTTTCAGTCCTTCCAACCCCGCACAGAAGCTCGGGGACACCGCAGGGTGCCCCAGCTTTGCAGGCTGGCAGGACAGAGACTCTCACCAGACGTCCAGCACGAGGTGGATGGTACCGAGGCTCATCAGCTTCACAGCTGAGCTGCTCTTGAGCTATGGCAGGGAGAGCAGGAGAGGGAGTTGTGTAATTGTTCTGAAAGCCTGCCAAGCGCCTCATTTACAGAATTAAACAGTCTGTAGCACAATTAACGCAGGGAAAACTGTATGGCCTTTTATTATTCACCACACAAAGTAGCTCATTTCCTCATCCTAACATGACAGGAGGAATGGGATCGTGTGCATGGGTCAATGACCAAATGCACCTGGACCTCTGCCCTGCTCCATGGGTCCTGCTATTCAGGAGAATTTGTGCTGCTTGTAGAGATGCCCAAAGTCCAGGCAGGTAGCTCATGGGGCTCTGAAATAAAAAGGAGGATCTAGGATTGCAAAGCTGACCACTGCAAGAGCCAACTTCAACATAACTTGGTGTCATCATCCTGATTTAAGAGCCTAGCCTCCCTTTTACTGTGCCTTCCAAGATCTTTCCCCTTCAAGCACCACTTGAGCCCTCAGTAACAACAGCCCTGGGCCAGGTTCAGAAGCTTTTGGTCTCCTTTTGGGATGTTTGTGGCAGATTTTTGTTTTGTCCCAGGAAGCACTGAGTCTTATTGAAAATCCAACCATCCCAATGGTTTCTCATTCCCAGCTGTTAACAAAATCTGATATAAAAGGTATGAAGGAAGTTTCCACAGCCCTTGGTGAGTGCTGGGCCATTCCCTGAGCTCATCCACACCCACCACTCCTCTTCAGAGAAGAGCTATTAGAAGGAGGAGCGGGAGAAGCTGGTGTTATGGAAAAGGCCTCCCACCAATGTGTTTGTGCACGACAGTGCTGTAAACAGAACTGTTTCTCTCTATACATCCTCACATTCCCCATGACATGGTAAATTCTTTAATTTTTCCTGCTCCTACTCTTGTCCTCCCTAGTTGCTCATCTCCCTTTGCCACCCCTTTGCTGGGAAGCCAGCAGGGAAGAAGCTCCTCTTGCCAGGGACTGCTGGAAGATGCTGCATGAGGGGTTTCAAGCCCCCTCCTCCCATCTCTCCCCACCCCCACACACCACTCTCTCCCTTTATTTTTGAGAGGCTGGAATATCACAGGATAAAGAGACTGCAGCTGTGTTGGGGAAATCACACAGTCACGCCTCAGCAATTTATGGACAATTTCCCATTAATAAGAGATAATGGAGTGCAGTTCAATGGATTTGCAATTGTACGGTTGCTCTTTGAGAATATGGAGGGGAATTTGACAGCAGTTTGTTCCTCCCAGCAATGGCATTACCATGATTTTGTATATCCCCCTGTACACAGGGAGATTTGGACAGTTTGAAATGGTTTAGCATTAGGAAAAGCACAGGGGCGTATGAAGTTATTGAAATGACCGCTAATACTGTCACTGCCAGGGAAGCACTGACACAAACTAACCATGCATGTGCTGCATGTGCTCATGCAGGGGCGGGTCTGTTGGGTTGTGAGAATACGAGACCCAGTTCGATTCCCCTTGCACAGGAGACTAGGAAAACCCATGCTGGGATGCTGCAGAATGCATTTGTACATGTTTCATAGCAGATCAGCTTTCCTGACTTCCATACGTCCCACACAGGCTATAGAGTCACAGGCTCTCATTGCACTACCACTGTGAGGGTCTGAAATTACTCTGCTAGCTCACACTGCAAACCCATGCAGGAACAAGACAGCTCCTGCAGGGACACAGAGTCCTTAGGGGTGAGAAACATGGGTCTGCAGAGCCCCAAATTAATCAGTTTATACAGGAGTTCTCTCATGTGCCTGATGCACTGTTCACAGTCCTGTACAACCTGGCTGTATTGGTTTTGCACAGCCTGGTTTTTGGTAGCAGGGTGGCCACGGAGGTGGCTTCTGTGAGGAGCTGCTGGAAGCTTGTTCAGCAGAGCCAATCCCTGATGGCTCTGAAAGATGGACACACTGATGGCCAAAACTGGGCCAATGAGAGAGGTTGGTAATGCCTCTCTGATAACGTATTTAAGAAGAAAATCAAAACAAAGGATTCACAGTTTTTTTTCTAGCCAGAGAAGAGGAAGAGGTGAGAACATGTCAGGGGAACAACACGGAGACCCCAAGGTCAGTGGAGAAGGAGGGGGAGGAGGTGCTCCAGGCACCAGAGCCAAGATTCCTCTGCAGGCCATGGGGAAGGCCAGGATGAAGCAGCTGTGCCCCTGCAGCCCATGGGGATCCATGGGGGATGCTGAGATCCACCCACAGCCCATGGGGATCCACAGGGGATGCTGAGATCCACCCACAGCCCATGGGGATCCATGGGGATGCAGAGATCCATCCACAGCTCCTGGGGATCCATGGAGGATGCAGAGATCCACCTATAGCCTGTGGGGATCCACAGGGGATGCAGAGATCCACCCACAGCCCGTGGGGATCCATGGGGGATGCAGAGATCCACCCACAGCCCGTGGGGATCCATGGGGGATGCAGAGATCCACCCACAGCCCGTGGCAATCCATGGGGATGCAGAGATCCACCCACAGCCTGTGGGGATCCATGGGGGATGCAGAGATCCACCCATAGCCCATGGGGAGGTGCCCATGCCAGAGCTGGTGGATGCCTGGAGGAGGCTGTGATCCAGTGGAAGACCTGGTGGAGAGGGAGGGCCTTGCTCCCAGGCTGGAGCAGCCTGTCCTTGGAGGACTGCACCCTGTGGAAGAGTGACCCATGCCACAGCAGTTTTGGGAGGACTGTGTGCCCATGAGGGGAATTCACGTTGCAGCAGTTTGGGGAGGACTGCTGCTCGTGAGGGTGGACCCACGCCAGAGATGTTCATAGAGAAGTGTCTCCTGTGGGAGGGCCCCCATGGTCTCACAGGGGAGGGAATTCTCTCCCTGAGCAGCGGAAGAGAATCCTGGTGATTAACTGAACAAACTTCCACACCCTGTCTCCCTGCATTGTCGGTGGGATGGAGGGAGGGGCTGGGGGAAAAAGGTGTTTTTAAGGGCTTATTTTACTTCTCCTTATCCTCCTCTGATCCTGTTAGCAATAAATTCATTTTGCAACTTTAAGTTGAGCCTGTTTTGCTCTTGGAGTGTTTTCTCCCGGTCCATATCTCAATTCATGAACCCTTTGTTAATTTTTTTTCTCTTCTCTGCCCAGCTGAGGCAAGGGAGGGTGAGCAAGCAGCTTTTGTGGGTGCCTGGAGTTGAGCCAGTGTCAAACGATGACACAGGGACCAAAGCTATCAGATAAATCTGCTCACCTAGGGAAAAAGTTATTCCACTTCAGAGTTTCCCTGCACTTGCATATGCAGTCCTGGAGAGTCACAGTGGTTAATGGTGCAGACAGTTCCTCTCAATTTCAATTTGTTGTCCTCCAGGATAACTGGCTCCCTCTTAATACCTTATGAGCACGGGCAGCCAGAAGTGCACCTTCTCCATTACTCACATTCCTACACACACCCTCGTTACAAACGGGCTAGTCCCCTTTGAAGGTTAACGAGTTTATTAAAGAGACAACAACAACTGAGAACAGGAGCCTGAGGTAAGCCCGAAGCCCCAGGGGCAAAGCAGAGGCAAAGGACAACGCAGGCAACGCTGGGTGCTCCTTCAGTCACAGGAGAACCTCCAGAGGACCAGGCCCTCCCCCGAGCAGCCCTTATAGCTTTGGGTAGGATCATCCCTGTCTTCATTCCAATTGGCTCATTTTCGGGGGCTCTGATTGGTCCGTTTGGACGGTGCATTTCTGTCCAATCGTTTCTCTGGGGCGTCATGTGATTGGTCCAGTTGTCCACCAATCCGGGTCTAGAATGAGGTCACCTTCCCCCACTTAGCACCCACCACATCCCCACCTGGTGGTTACACAGAGGCATTGCACCCCTACATGGCGCAGTAGAACTTAATCAGTCTTAACCAATGACTAGCAAGTTAAAAGCCTCAGCTCCAAACACAATTCCAATAACTCCCATAACATGTTAACATAGCCCACAAAGGTCAATTCATTTATAACACCCTGACACAGCTCCAGCTTACAAGTGACTTTCCCGTCACTAAGGCTAAAGCCAAGCGGCACATTTCCAGTTAAAATTCGCATCTCCAGATCCTCTCTCATTCTGTAGTAACGAGCTGTTTTTGAGATAATAGTGCATGAGTTCCCAATGAAGATGTATCATCAGTTATTTTACAAGGGTGTGATTATACCTTGTGTTTCCTTCTGGTTTCTCACTGTACTAACATTTTGCTTGCTGCAGCTACATGATTGCTAAAGCATTTCAAGCATCACTCTGAAGTGACAGTACTGAAATGCAAGGCCTACATACTGTTTTTTCCTACGTACTGATGAAGCACTTGCAAAGACCAGAGTGCATCACAGAGAATGCTACTATCCAAAAGAAATGAGCTCCTGCTTTTCCCCCAGCCAGCCTGGACTAATTGCATTGAGATTCCAGCTCACCCATTATTTTTCAAATGAACTGTAAGAAGTGAGTTTCAAGTCACAAGCTTCCATAGTGAATCTACATTTTGCCAAAGTTTCCAAGCTGGAGTTTTTGCCCAGTTCTTTAGAGTCAATTACTATTTTCTATCTTTATCTATATGTGCACGTATATATATATGCGTGTGTGTGTGTGTGTGTGTGTATGTATGGGAAAGAAAGGATGGGTACACCAGTACTGAGGAAATGCACCAACTCCCTGCAGGATTTCCTTAAGAAGTAAACCACAGACAACCGAAGCAGCACCTTTCCAGATCCAGTATATGCGGAGGTCCATGAATTTAGCACACATTGACGCAAACCTTTGAATTTGAAATCTTTTCTCAAAGCTCAGGACAGATTCTCTTTACAACTTCCCAAGATGATCTAAGTTCAGAGCAGAGGCTAAATTAGTCACACTCGACGTGGTTTCCAGTTTTAGTGCAGGTCTCTCACAGTGACAGGCTTTTCCAAAGGATGCAGATTCTGGGCTATACCACTAACACCCACGTGCACCTCCTGTGATGCCATATCCTGAAAAATGAAAACCCAACTCTTTCCTAGGCAGAAGCATTACTTTCCACTGGAAAAGCTAATGGCCATCAATATGTCCATTTTCTCCTAATGGACAAGTTGCCCTCCTTCTTACTGCTGCCTCCAGAGACCATGGCAGCACTGCTCAGCCAGAGTGGGAAACAGATTGCATCTTCCAAAGTTTGCATTTTTGAAAGAGACAGGCAAAGGACTGTCAAAAGGTATTATTTGTCATGGATTAAACAGAGCAGTTTTGTGATCCAGCCCAGGGCTCCTCCTTCACTTTGGAGAATTGATCCCTGCACCAGATTTTCTCCCAGCCCGTCCTTTTCTCTTGGAGAAGGGACATTTAGGAGCAGACAGGGACACCAAGGCTCTCCAGTAATGCAGATGCAGTAGTGTTGCTTCCTTCCAATCTAAAGCATGCACCAGAGTACGAAAAAAAACCCAGACAGGCTGAAGTTCACTGGGGGAAAAGATGTGTTTTGCATTCCATCCCATATCCAATAACATCTCATCTACCTTAAAAATCACCAGAATTTCAGGAGGCATCTGTTCCGATTTTTAAATAGCTCAGCTGAAAACCAATTCTCCTAATGAAAAACAATAGCAAATTACTTAGTTATTATTAATCTCATGCACAGATGCAATTATTTCCCAACTGAGACTTTTATCTAAAAAAATAGTCTTTAGATTATTTTGGAAAGATGACAAGTCTCCTTCTTGGCTGCTGTGTTTTAATTTGCATAAACATGACATTAAAACCTCAAAAAATCACTTTAAAAAACAATTACTCCATCAGCAAATACCTGACAGTGCAGAACTCAATGGCACCACAGAGATCATCTTGGTAAGAAAAGATAATCTTTCCCTTTTACTGACATTAAAACACCTCTTGCTTTAAACAGGACTGCAGTTCAGATGTAGGTTTTGGAACCCTTTAGTAATTGAACACGTGTAAATACCATTATTTTTAGATGCACTGCGGCAGAGAGCGAAGGAATAAAAACCCCACACTGAGCACCTTGACAGGGCTGTCCAACCCAAGGGAGGAAGGGTTATACAAGACCTCGCTGTGTTGAGAAGACAAAAAGGAGACACCTTCCTATTATCATGCCGTGCCTGTCTCTGGGAGCTTTTGTTCCATTAAAAACTTGTTAATTGCTGCCTTAGTAACAAAGGAAAAACATGCTGTGGTGGGACTATTAGGACTCTACAGGGCTGGATCACCCTTAGGAAGGTAGAGGGATTTAATTGGCTCTGTGTTCTTAGGAGATGCAATAAAGAGGGATAATCAATTGGTGTCAACATCTAATCATGGAGATTCTTTACAAAATGGGAGAGAAAATCCAAACCCTACTTAATTTGCGGCTGCAAAAAATGAGCTGGATGTAAAATTTATGAAGTATTTGTGCACAGCCAAGAAAAAAAAATGCTGAGAATTTTAAGAGGCCATCATCACTTCACCTCTCTGAAGGAGCTATGCCTTCAGTTCTCTTCTCTCCAGAAAGCAGGTCTGCAAACTCCCATGCAAACCAGCAAATTATAAGTCAGAACACCCAGAGACCTATTGCATCAGCTGGCTAATAAATAATTCCCTCACTACAGAAGGGCAAGGACTGAAATGCTTCTTTGGTCCTTCTTGGCAAACCAGAAGATTCCTGTAGAACTTTTACCTCATGCAGTATATTCATCCAAATTCTCCAGAACTTGCTACTTGGTTCTCCCTTTGATCTCCTTAAGGATACAACACACTCCAGGAGCTTCAGATCCAACAATTAATTTTATAGCAAGGTTTTATGAAAAGATATTAAATGGATGCCTGTTATGGCTAGTTTGCATAAGGATTGAAGCCTCCAGAGGTTTCCTCATGAAAATTCAACTCTGATATCCCAACCAAACAGTGCATACCAAGACTGGTTCCCTGTTTTTCATGAAAATAGAGTGGGGCTGTAATGGAAAGAATAAACTCATGTACATGAGAATAAGAATAATTAGTTTCAGTGTTTTTCTAAAAAATATTCCACTTTCAGGGCTCACGGCCTTTTCTTCACCCTCACAGTAAGCATCCCCAAACAGAGAGCTGTCAGAACTCAAAATTAATCCTCATCTTAAATAAATACCCTTTGTCTACTGACAAGTGGACTCTCTTTTGTCTGTGTGTACTCTCCAGTGTTTGGCATGAGGCAGAGAAGCAGAAAGGGATAAAGATGACCACAAGGACCATTCTCTTCTCCCACAACACAGACCTTTTGTGCAGAGCAAATGCCAACTGTTGCCAACAACAAGCAGCAGTTGTGATCACAGCTTGCTTGTGTGAGCCCCCTTCTTCCCCCCCAGACCCCTCGGGGTGCAAAGCCAGGCTGCAATAGAGGCAGCTCTAGTTGGTGTTGTCTGGGGAGGCTCCAGCAGGACCGAAGGCCATGGAAAGGAGTCCATGTCTTTGGTCGGGAGGCAAGGGCAGGCTACAGATTTACCCTGTGGAGCTCAGGCCTGGCACGTCCCAGGCATTACTGAATGGAAGGAACATTTTCTGTTTGTGTCCTCATATTAATTCAAATCAGTAATGAAGCTGGGAGCATCAAAAGGTTTTAGCGGTGTACGGGATTAGACCGGGCTTGGATAGCTGAATAAATGAACTGACTTAATTAGCTCTCCTGAAACAAATTATTATACAGTGCTCATTTCCAACTCTCATATGAACCCCAAAGAGTTCTAGAAATGCATTAATTCCTTGAATAATAAATGTTATATTTTTGCATACCTACTGCAATTATGATGGATAATGAGATTTTAATTAATCAGACCCAGATTTTTTTAATGCTTTTGAAGAATGTAGATACATTAGGGACCTATTTATTGAGTAAATCTTGGAGTGAAAATAAAAGGAGCAGAAGTCAACAGAAATAGCAACAAAAAAAATTTCTGTGTTAAACAAACTCTTATCTAAAAGGATTCTTAAGAACATCCATCCCACAAACACCCCTGTCTTGAGTATGAACTCTAAAACTGTCAAATCCTGGTCAAAGTATTGACTTCAGTACCTCTCTAGAGGCAAAATACAGTTATTGGATATTATGCCACATGGAATACATTCTTGGTTTTACTCAAATAATGTTTTTTCTACTGTTATTTAAATGCTCAATGTACAAAGATTATTTTTTTGCTCATATATTCCATGCTTCCAGGTACTTCTGAGTGAGAGCCACTTATTATTAACATGGCAAAGCAGCCATTAAACCTTTCTCTCATATTTTTCTTTTATTTTTTTCATCCCCTTCTGAGGAAGTAGCTAAAGATCTCTCTTGCAGAAAGGTAGTGGCATTGCAGTTGTCATTAATTATAAATCAGTTTCTAATATGACTGAGAGCACAGAGATTGTAGGGGGTCTTGTTAACATGAGATTAAAATTCCCTTGAAGTGTAATTATTTTGCAAGAGAGTCTTGGGCTGGATTTATGACAACCTATTGCATCTCTGCACTTACTGCATGGACAGGAGAGATTTTGCTCATCACAGGGAGAGTATCAATGCACACCACTGCCCTTGGAGAAACCCTAGCACTTGCAAGGAAAAAACCTGAAGGAGAGGGGACTTTAAATCCTAATTACAGATTTCTAGCAGGTCCCCATTCTTCTTAGCTCCTTTTTTGATAAAAGTGAAGTTGCCACTGGAGAGCACCAAGAAAGTCAAGAGCACATCACCCCAGCAGGGCAAGGTCAGCTCTCGCACGTGTTTGGAATGGGGGAAAAAGGCAGTGCTTCCAGTTTAAACAAAACTGGATTTTAAGACTTAATGTGAAACTTTCAAATTATTTTGCCCTTCTTCAATGAATCTCACTGGATTTGACATGGTAAATAGGTTTGGTTTTCCCTTCCTTTCCTCCCTCTTAAAAGAACTCAACTATGTCCTCTGGAAAAGCCACTTTTCCTTGAAAAAACACGGTGAAATAATTTTTTTTATTAAACCAAGCAATTGGCAGTAGCATGTTCAGGCTTCTTTTCCCTCTGTTTGAATTGC
This sequence comes from Erpornis zantholeuca, assembly GCA_013400515.1. NCBI lineage: Eukaryota > Metazoa > Chordata > Aves > Passeriformes > Timaliidae > Erpornis > Erpornis zantholeuca. The sequence continues at coordinate 55,160 of VZTN01032989.1, read as the reverse complement.
TAATCCTTGCACTAAAAAAAATGTAATCCTTACCGAGCCACAGAGCAGGGAAAGGGGGCAGCAGACCCCTCCACAGCTGCAGTAATCCGGTCTTAAAGTGAGAATTTACAGAAGCAGTTATGTCCCTCTGGCTCGAGGAGTTAAGAAACCAGGTACTTCAACCTTGAGAGGATTTTCCAATCTGTCTATTTGGGCTCGTGCATACCTTTGCAAACCTGGGCCCTGCGAGCGCCTCAGAGAAGATGGCCAGATGTGTCCTCCTTGGCATTTCTCTGGGGAGAGCTCAGAGAGCAGACTTCCTTCTGTTCTTCATCTGCACAGAGCTGCTCACGAAGGATCCCCAGCTCCTCGAGCCCCTGGTTTCAGGAGCAGCCCCCAAGCCCTGAGTGCCCAGGCTGACCCCCAGCGCTGCCCCTCTTGGGCAGCACAAAGCCTCCTTTAACGGGGCTCAACCAACAGGGGCACAGAGGATGCTAAATTCCACCTGACCTGGAGAAACCGAGGCCACAGTGGTTAAATATTGCTAGGAAATTTTCGTCTGTATTTGCAGAAATAGGAAGCCTAATGAAAAAGAGACCTGGGCCAAGACAAAGCGTGTGTTTGCTCAGGCCTCTGTGGGAAGGAACTCACCATTTATTATCAGCAGCAGTGCTGCTGCAATCCACCTTGGTAATGCAAGGATTCATTTAGAAGCTGCTTTGATATGTTGCACTCAGCTCTTTGAGTACTGAAACGCTTTTTTGTGCAGTTTTCCCCACCCCGCGTTTGGTTGCCCTCCCCACCACCAATCTATATTTGCTTTTATGTGCTAGGAAAACAAAAAAATGTGTGAATTTACCACTTCTGAACATCTTGTCCTCCTAATTTGTACAGAGCTGGTTTGTTCAGCAGAGAAACAGTACTAGGAGCAGAATAAATTTATCTGGGAGGCAGAGTGGGGGCAGGGAGGGGATGGCAGAACCAGAGGGGAGCAGAGAGGGGCTCTGCAATGGTGCTGCTCCTCTTGTGGTGCTCTGTGAGCAGGACTCATCCTCCCCCTGCCCTCCTGCAACCTTGTGTCTGCCAGCTGCACTCAGGTTGGAAATGCCACATCCATGCAAAGCCTCTTCATCTTTTTATCTTCCTCCTTTCCTCATAAATTTGCCTTGCTTCAAATTAGCTGCTTTAGTTTCAGTTTTGTGGTTTTTTTTTCCCTCTCCTCCTTCCAGCTCTCAATTCCCTGGATACCCCATGCCCTCCCAGGGTCTCTCACCCTCCTTTGGCACACTATGTCCTCTTCCCAGCCCATCCTTTCCCTTCCCTCACCCTGCTCCTCCTTGGGCACAATTTCTTGGCTCCCCCACTTTCTGTTACTTTCTCCCAGACTCTTCCCTTCCCAGTTCTGTCAGCTCTATCCCAGTTGCCTCCCCAGAGTCCTCCACTTTTCCCTTGCTACAATACATACACAAGGACACAGCCAAGATGTCCCTGAGCCTTAAGGCAGAATTATTAAGAATATGCAATGAAAAGGCAAGCCAGAGCCACTCAGGAAAAAAGCTGGGGACTGAGGTGAAATGGAAAATTAACTGAAAGCAGAGAGCAAATATCTTTGTGCATCTGGGCCTAGAAACTACACAGGGGAGCCTTGGCAAGCTGTGCCATAGAGAGCCAGCTTGGAGAAAATCCATAGCAGCAAATCCTCCAGTTAACCCAGGCATTTCTTGAACCTCTTGCCCATTTGATTTGAACCAATATTTTGGTTGGAATAAATAGCAGGTTTTCCTCTTTTGAAATAAAAAGGGCAAGTGGAAATCAGATTTTGTTATCTCAGAATATCAAGTCTTAACATTTTCTTCTGTAGCATAATGAGCTGATGACCTTTGCAAAGAAGAGGGAATGGCCAACTTCATCTTTACAGCATTTATTTTATGTAACAGCTTCCTCAGCTGAGCTGAGGACAGAAATGGACAGAGCATTATTAGCCCAAGAGAGTCAAGTCTCTGTATATTTCTGGAATAGAAATAGGCATGTAAACCACGATAAGTGGTTATCTTCAGCCAGCAATTTAACACCAGCTACAAAGAGAAGGTAGGCCAGGATCTGCACTGATAAAAGGCATCTTGCACTGTTTGATGTCCAGCACCATAATTTGGGCATTTTAATCTTTTCTCTTGGAGTGAGAGTCTGTTCTTTGGGGTCTGAGGAAAGGCGAGGGCTGTCACACTGGTACAGCAATAAACATGCTAACTTGGCACCAGAGATTCCAGAGGGCAGATCTTCACCCCAACAACATGAGTGAATGTGTGCCTACCACGGCCAGAGGATGATAAATCCCCCTCCAGTGCTCCCAGAGGGACAGTGAGCAGGTTCTTGGAGTGGCCTGAGGGTTGCAGTGATTTGTGCCTCTCCCAGGAAGCCCCAAAATGGGGTAGGTCATGCCAGGAGGCCTCAGACCTCCAGCAGGGGATGGGTGTGGGAGCTGTGGTGCCAGCAGAGCTGCCTGCCTGGGGCTCTCTCCAGGAGGTTTTTCCCTAAGCTTTACAGGACAGCTGAGGGCTGTCAAAGGAAGAATGCATGCAAACAAAGGAAAAGCTGCTTTCAATAGCATGGCTGATGGCTGTCCAGAAAACCCAGAAAAGGCCTATCCAGAAACCCTGTATTTCCCTGGCACAATTATGGCCTAATAAATCAGAGAAATTACCAGGCACACACTATTAAAAACATTTTTGAATCTGTCCAAAAATACACACAATTTCTCAGTATGTGCCTGCAGACACCAGAGCTGTGAGAGAACAAATGCATTTGTGTCATCAGGCTTCTCTCCTGGCAGCGGACGGGCTCGAGACAATTACACTTCCTTTTGATGCTTCCATCATCTGCAGCACCTCTGTGATTACAGCAGAGCTCCTGGCTGCAATGCCACCACAACCATTCCTTGCTGCAGCCATTTATGGAAGAGCTGGAAGAAACAAGTCCTGCCTGAAACAAGTCCAGCCTGTGGGCAATGGGGTTTGACTGCCAAGTTCCACAAATATGTTCTGTTCAGACACTGGCAAAATGTCTGTGCAGAGATCTCTGTCACAGCTTAGAGAGGACTTGGGCATGGCTCTTCACATGGGGTCTGCTTGGCTTGTAGAGGCACCTTTTGGTCAGTCTCTCTTTCACCCTGTAGGAGATGCATCCATGTCTCCTTGCCCCGTCTGTCTCATGAAACCTGCTCCAGAAATTTCCATGGTCAGCCAAGGTCCCTGTCAAGCCATGCTCCTGCTGAGGATGGCACCTTCTCAACCACAAGGAAACAGTGGTGGAACACAGCTGATACTGAAGAAACCCAGGTACAGGACTTCTGGTCTACAGCAGATTGATGTCATGATGGCATTTATTTAATTTTATCAATATAGAGAAATAAACATATGCACAAACCATGTTTGTTTCACTCTATCAAATGTAATTTTAACAAACATGACACAATTTTTACTGTGAAACAGAATGTCTCTTAAATATTATAATTTTCAGTGCTTTGTAATTGTATTTCAATAGGCACAAGAAGTATTTTACTGCACAGTGAATGCATTTCATTAAATAGTATAAATTTACACTCTGTTGTAAATGAATGTTCATTTTACATTGTAATTTTTTTTACTGCAGAATGTTGCCAGTTTAGTATTCACTGTAATCACTCCACTGTGTTGCAAGCAAATGTCATTTATATGATATGTAAAAATCCAGAGAATTCAATTTAAGGGATTTCAGTCTGAAGTATAAAATACATGCAGGCCACGTAACACAAATAAACTTACTCCAGATGGTTGCAGATAAAATCAAATCCTGCCATCATAAGAAATAAAATTCCCAGTACAAATACAGGCAATTCAGTACAGCTTCTGCTGACCAAAACAGCCAGAAAAATTAGCACCAATCCAAACATAATAAATGTAATGAAGTTTTTGTGACTAATGAGAGACCAAGCATTATGTTTTCTAGGTGGTTAAACAGCTTTTCCCTCTGAATGTTTTTGAGCATCTACATTGATTCCCCCAGCTATCTGCCCCAGAAAGTACCTCACAGGTAAATATCTAGAAACAGAAAACTATTGAAACAATAAAAGAGGCGATTCTAAAAGCAGCAATGGTTTATTTGCCTCTCTATGTTACAGCTGCCTGGAGTACTTACAGTACAGCCCAAGAGCATTAACAAACAGCCAAGCTATTTCTTCTCTGTTGATAGCCACCTTATTGCTTTCAGCAGCTAGCAAATTAAACCTTCAAAATAATTCTCATGTGCACCGACTGTAAAGTGAATTTAAATTAAACTAATATATTACAAGAAAAGTGAGTACCTAGCCAGAGTTCTCAGCAGCCTCTTTCTTCTTCCCCAGCCAGGCCCAAAGCACACAAATACAGTCACACACTTCACACCTGCCAGCGTGCATCTGCCCATGCCATATGCTGCAGGACACACCTTGTCCCAGCACTCACACACATATGTATTTGCAGACACCTCCTGCCACTGGGAGACGGGGGAAGTCCAGCCAAGTGCTGCTAAAACCAAGCAACAAAAGCCTGGCTGCCCATGTCTCCTCTGCCAGGCGCCCTCATGTCCTGCCCGAGCTCCAAAATGGCAATAGTCACTGCAGGCACGCTCGGCAGAGGAAAGCCTCTTCCTGGCCCTCCTCTCCCTGGCCCTCCTCTCCCTGGCCCTCCTCTCCCTGGCCCTCCTCTCCCCGGCCCTCCTCTCCCTGGCCCTCCTCTCCCTGGCCCTCTGCAGGTGGGCGTGAAGCCAAAGAAATGAAGTTACCGACTCAACACCACTGCACCAGGGCGAGGAAATCTTGCACAGCCCCGCTCGTATCCCTCTCCTTGTACTTATCTATCCTTCCCAAGCTTCAGGTTCAAGGCCTTGGAGCAGCCTGCAAGGCTGTCTCACACCTTGTACTCGCTGGCTCTGGTGCAGAGCTGAACACTGCGCTGGGAAGGGTTTAATTGCTCAGGGTACTGCCACAGCTCTGTATTCCTGAGGTGGCGTAAAAAGAATGGAAGTGAACAGATAGGTTTGAAGTGCTCTAAAACAGGCTATGGCTTCTTTGAGGCTATGATCCTTCTTTGCTCTTAGGCTGCTAGACAGATCCAAGCCCTAAAAATCTGAAAATCCTGATGTGGTTGAGATTAATTATATTTCTGAGAGATAATTATTCTTGGGAGCTGATGAAAGTCAGCTTAGATGAAAAATTGGGAACTTAGTTCTTACTTGTTTATTAAAAAATAATTTATTAATAAACTATTTTAAGTCCTGTTCTTTCTGTTTCTGGGCACATACCAGTTTTGTTTTCTGCACCTCTAGCTTGAAGATTTTAGATTACACTCAGGAACAATCTTAAAAATCTCTGCTCTTACTCTAGGTCAAATTCAAGTTAGCCTCCTGCAAGTGTCTTAACAGGATATCATAGCAGAAATGGATCTTTAAGTCTGGCACTAGGCACAGCCAGGTTGAAAAATGGATGTAATCAGATTTGAAGGCAGAAAACCTGGCTGCATCAGCACCGTGAGACCCAGCAAGTATTCAGTACATGTAGCACAGAGGAGGGGAGAAAGTCAGCAGCAAAATGAGAGCAACCCTTCTCTCGGTAGGTATTCATTTTCCACAGGAATCATGGACTGGTTTGGGTTGGAAGGGACCTTAAAGATCATGTCATTCCAACTCCTTGCCATGGGCAGCGACACCTTGCACCAGACCAGGTTGCTCCAAGTCCTGTCCAACCTGGCCTTGAACACTTCCAGGGATGGGGCATCCACGACTTCTCTGGGCTACTGGTGCCAGTGGTTCGTCTCCCTCCAAGTAAAGAATTTCTTCCTAATAGATAATCCAAACCTGCCCTCTGTCAGCTTAAAGTCATTGTTCCTTGTTCTGACAGCATCTGCCCTTGTAAGATCTCCCTCTTCCTTGTTTTTAGAAGCTCCTTTTAGGTACTGGAAGACCACAGTGAGATCTCACCGGAGCCTTCTTTTCTCTGGGCTGAACAACCCCAACTCTCTCAGCCTGTCTTTACAGCAGAGGAGCTCCAGCCCTCTGATTATCTTCATGGCCTCCCCTGGAGGGTGGCTGGGTGCTCTGGGTGCCTGCCCAGCCCCTTGCAGAGCAGGACAAACACCATCAAGCTCTTCAGGGAGATACCATGGGGCACATCCTCTCAGTATGAAATAAGGAATCCCTGCATCATGGCCAACACAAGTCCTGAAGACTCCTGTACATCACAGCTCTCCTTGCCCCTGTGCACTCACACATACGAAGCAGACACTCATTTTATCACTGTGTGCAGTGCAGCTTTGATTACCAAAATGTGTTCTAGACATTCTTGAGACATGTCCAGTTACTGCTGGCATTCACACACAGTTCCCCCTGGATTATTCCTCAGCATTTCAAAGCTGCCCATGCTGTTGCTTGGTACAAGACTGGATTTACCAGCATTTCATTTCCTGATTCAACCTTCCTGGTTGGAGTTTCTGGCTGCAGTCCCTTGGAAGCCTGTAAGTTATGCATGGGTCTGGCACCAGTGCAGTTTAGGTGCCCTTTCAGAGCAAGGGACCAGTATTGCTGGACAGGAACTGTGTTATCTGCACTGCAGGTCACAGAGTACTCTGCCTTTCCTGCTAATTAAATTCACTGTTGGAAGCTCCTTACATCTCCACGTGATGAGTAACTGCAGAGCTGGATGTTGCCCCTAATTGCTTTTTATAACAAGGTTATAAAAGTCACGCTGTTATGTCCAGCTATGTCAGGGCCCTGACAAGTGTACATGACCAAAAGTGACATTAATACCACACTGTATTGTACCAAAATTGGATATTAATGAGGAAATTTTAGTCCTCTTTTGGTAGGATCTTATTGTGATCAGTAAAGAGCTGTATTTACATGGGAGTGTTAAGGAGCATTAAAATAAAACTCAAAGTCAAAATCTGGATATCTATATAACCTAAATGATGTGTTGAGACACAAGATAGTCTAATTGAGCATAACTATTAACTGCCAGGTTACAAAATTTCTCTAATAACTTATTTCAATTTGTTTTCTTTAGCCCACACTGAAGTAAACTGAGGGAGTGAGAACATGCCAGTGCAGATTTCTTGTGATGACTGGTTATGTTCCTTGGCGAGGAGGTGAGTGTGAAGAGACCACTGGATGACCAGATGCTCTTCCCCTGACAACAAAAAACTTCTGCACAGTTCGACACAGTTAGTTGAGCTAAATGGATAAGAGGGACAAAGCTGAAACTACCCAAACTCATCCCAGGTATCACCGTTTCTGGACTCACCAAAGAATGAGCTAGGGGAAAAAGCAAGTTAGCCCAGCCTGAAACAAGCCTCTTGGCACCAGCACTGTTGCTATTTCCACCTAAAGCCCACACTCCTTGGGAACCCCACTCCTGTGGAAGTCTTCTCTGGGCACAATCTGATTAATGCAATTAAAATTAAGTCTCAGATTATTTGCCCAGACCAAGCAGGGGAGAAGGGATCCTGATGTTCAGGTGTACTCCTGCACCCTCACCAGATGTCAGAGGCAGAATTCATCCACACAGACTTTGAAGTCTGGGATGGCATTGTGGAGGGATAGGTGCCACTAGATCATGGAGTATTTTTCTACAGTCACTGCCAATTGATAAGCTATTAATTAGAAGTGCTTGTTGCCCATCAGCTCCTGGTTCAGATGGAGGAACCTCTGTGTAGTGAGTAGAAGTGCCATGGTAAACCACCCCTGCAAAACCAAACCCACGTGGCACAGGCTTGCCCGAAACCAATAGCAGTTGATTATTAGCTAATGAATCAGTTAATCACAGCCTGATATGTGTTTGGCCTAGAAAATGCTCACTAGTCCTACATATGCAACATGTTTACATTAACATTTTAGAAAGCTTAACGGCTTCCAAGTTCCTTTATGTTTGCACACAGCAGAGATCTCTAGGAAAATCTGATAGGGAAGCACAGTGTAACTGGATTATTATAACAGACACCTGAATAAAAACAGTCTTAAGGCAAGGCAGCTCCCGTTGCTTTACACTCAACTCGCTGCTTTCTCAATATATTCTTTATCTACTGCTGAGTCAAGAATAAAATCCCATTTTGTCAAACATTTTAAGCAAAATATAAAGGGCAGAGAAGAGTTCCTTTTCAAATGACTTTCTATTTAGACATGCCCTTATCCGAGACCAGGGTAATAAAACATTTTAGCCCTTTCCAACAGCCACATGTCAACAGAATTGAAACCCTCATCGGCACATCTCTAACTAAAAAGCACCACTGAACAAAGCTTGCCTTGCTCAGGAGCTCACATAATGTTCCACCAAGTTTTTCAGCTCACAGACAGAAAAAAAAGCTTGGGTTGTCCTGTCACTTTGCAACTCTCCCAGTCCTTTACATTTCCACCAGGAATCCAGGTAGGACTCCAGTGGCTTTGGTTTCTCTGGAGAGTACTTTCAAAGCAGGCACTCGGTCTCAATCCGATCACCAGAGCAAGGCAGAGCTGGGAACATTCACAGAACCCCCTGCAAGCTCCTGCTCCAAATGCACGGCAGGAACTTCTCAAACATCTTCTCAGACGGCAAAGAGAAAACCCTGGGGGATGCAGGCATTATTTGTTGTGCTGTGCCTGGAACAGCCGGGAATTCCCGGCAATGAAGAGGAGACCACGGGGAGCTGCAGATGCTCCCAGCAGCATCTCCGTGCAGCAGCACAGGCAGTCCCTGCTGGCAGCTGTGCCACAGAGGCCTCGGTGGCTCCAAAGCACAGAGATCCCAGTGCTGTGCACGGCAGAGGAGAGGAAATGTTCCCGTTCTTGCAAGGAAGTTGTAAAATCACGAGGCACTTGACTACCCCAGCAGCTCGGCTCCGTTTCTCAGATCACTACTCATTTCTTCACACAATACAGGAGATAATAACTGCTTGTACCCGGGTACAACAGAGGCTCTCTGTCAGGGTGCTGCTGTCAGTGGCCTGTCACCCTGGCTCCCACACGATGGGCTCTGTGCTGACAGCAGGGTAGAGTGCCTCTGTTTCAAGAGGCTCTACAAGGGTAAAAGCACCTCACTGGCAATACAAAAAGCCCCCAAAAACGAAAACAGCGAGAAAGATTTCAGCGTGCACGTTATGTAAAGAGTCACAGGAGAATGACATGAGGGGGTTTCAGAAAGCTCAGCAGACCATCACAGAGGTTTGTGAGCTGGTTGCTGCTTCTTATTTGCAATTCAAGAGGTCTGTGATTGATCAGACCATTGTTTCTTCTCCTCTAACTACAGTCCTTTCCACCCTCAGGGAAATACCAGAGAACAAGGAGTGAATAATGCACTTAAGGTATAAACCTGTGGCATCTGGTGGATATTTTAACTAATGCTGGCATTTCATTTAATGATATCAAATGAAGAATTATACAGCCTCATTCAGCCTGATTTCCCTCGCACTATTCCAATCAGCAGCAATTGCAGCCTCAGTCTCAGGCTGAAGATTATATTTGCAAATTAGATTTTGGGGGGTGGGAGAGACAAATCTGTTAGTCCATGATTTGATCAGAAGTTTGAAAGCTAGTCTTATAATGAAAGGGTGAAATCTTGGCTGCAAAGTCAACATGAGCCTCATCCAAAATTTCTCACAGCCCTTTTAATAGCATAAATGTTTCAAGCTAGTACATCTGGGTCTCTGAAACAGTGGCAGCAGTATTTCAAATATTCTCAAAGCCAGATACTTGGATGGGCTTGAATTGGTGACAATAATTGCGAAGATCAGCTTCTCAGGCCAAATAGAAACACGCCAGGACCACGCAGGCAGACTCAGTTCTCTCACAGGAAACACTTGAGCAAAGCAGGATGCCAGGGCTTCAAAGAGGAAAAGCTGGAGGGCATAGCAGTACGTGTGCTGAGTGGCAGAAAATTAACAATTTTGATACTGCAGCTACTCCAAAATGCAGATCACCGAATACACCGAGGCAAAGAACAGAATGGTAGAACTCAGTGAAAAACAAGAAAATACTTGGCATGTTTGGGGCACCAACCAATCAGTATTTGTCCCCCAAATTGTAACCGATGAACCAAAACTTCCTGTAGGGCACAGAAGGCACCACAAGGGATGCATCAAGCAGAATTCAGCAAAGCAGCACATGCCAGAGCTTTCCCATCCACAGGATTCCCCACACGGAGCATTTAAGGCAGGTCACAAAACAGCAAGATACCAGCTGCTTGCGTTTACTTTTCTTTTTTTTTTTTTTTTTGGTAACATTTCTAAACCAAACTTTTCTTAAGACAAATTTGACAAAGTTATATACCGTACTTTCTCTCCCTCCGACCATTTAAATCAATTTGATAAGCAAGCCAGATTGCACGCCAGTGCTTCCAACAATTAACTTGCAAGAAATCCTGTGATGAACCTTAGTCTCTCTTCACACTGACTTTATTATACTCACAAAACTTTACACTTGTTCGTGTACAATGTGAAAATAAAACACTGCCAGGCTAGCAGACAAATCAGCGACCTAAATGTTCCAGAAAATGAAATGATATATGCCTTGGCTGTCCTGCAGAGCTTGCAGAAGCAGGAAGAAGTATCACCAAATAACTTGAATTCAATAATTCCCCAGCAGCACCAGTTCCCATAACCTTAGGAAATTCTGATGCAGTCGGCAGGAGAAAATACATCTCTCTGGCAGCTAACTACAAAAAGAGAAAGTGGGATGCTCAGGAAAAAGAAAACACTGAAAAGAGATTAATACACTGGAAGATACATAGGAAGAGAAGGAGCAGAAGATTTCTCTGTCAAGCAGAGAGTTACAGATCCATCCTATGTTAACACTTCCTTTCCAATTTGATCACCACTCCCTTTATTTTCTTATTTATTTTAAACCCTGGCTTTGAAGTCGTGGGTTATGGAATGAAATGAAAGGATGCCTTACAAAACATCTCTTGATTAGCCATTTGGTCTGACCAGCTGAGCTTCTTTTAATGTTATGTAAAAGAAGCTGAACAGGCCCTCAAGCACAGGATGCTCCTGGCCTTAACTGGAGCCTGATCGAATCATTGTCTCCCTATTAGAGGGCACAGTTTTGCAGCCCTGCTGCTGAACTGGTGCTTTGATCATATTTTTGTGGAAAACTGGGGAGAGCAACCATTTAAGGTCACATTTCTGCTTTTTCTCTACAGCTCTTATTACTTTATATGCATAAAAAATGCATGGGTACTTATAAATCTTTGATTACATTCCGGACTAGACCCGTTTCATGTTTCACCTCCCCTCCAGGATAAAGTCTGGAAGATGCACACATGCCACACAGGACATGGGACACTCTGCAAATTTCAACACAGGGATTCATTCAGTGGAGAGCAGCAGCTGTTCCCAGGAACAGTACCAAACCCAGGAAAGTGGAATTTGTCCTTTGTAGCAAATAATTACCATGAAATTGTGAGAGGCAGCCTCAGTGTTACTGTGCTGGGAGGCTGAGATGCTTCTCTTATCATTGTCCCTCCTTTCCCGTTCCTGCTGCGAGACAGAGCATGACCCCAAAAACTCTTATCAGGTGAGCTGGTAATAATTATGGTTTTACAGCTCCACACAAAAAAAACCACCCTGGGAAAGGGACACACCTGACAGGACAGCCCAGATCCTTGCAGCAGTGAAACTGTAGCCTACAAACCTACCTAGTAGTTGGAAGGACTCACTCATAAAAGATTCATAGTGGCTATTGAGTAGATTCATTGATCCAAATTCCTACCAACAGCTACTCTTGACAGACACCACTGCATGGCCCTGTTTGCAAGTATTCTCCACATCACTCACCCTTCAGCCCTACTCCTCCTATCTCCTGCTGCCTCAGTTCCCAGAGGGCCGGGCAGCCCACATTAAACTTGCTGCAGTGACAAGAACGTCCCTGGAGAAGCTGCTTCTACCTGGGAAATGGCCCAGGAAGCTGTGTAGGCATCCTGAAATGCTCTGAAAAACTGGAAGAACAAGGCACTTACCAAGGGGGATGCTAAGAAGGAGAAAAAGAAGAAAAATAAACATGAACACGTAAAGCAAAGATTTTGGATATACACATCACACTGCCTGAAAGAGATGCCACTGTAATTCTTGCCATGCCACCTGTTGCCTTGAGACTCACCGTAATAGAGTAGTTGTGCAGCCTTTCAGCTCAAGTGAATAATTTTAACTGGATTTAGGAGTCTGAAATCACAAGACAAAAACCCACCAGGAGTGAAGGAAGGGGTGGGGAAGGCTGCTTTAATCACACAGGTGGTGGTGAAGGGAGAGTTGCACCTGGGCCAATTACCAGCAGCTATCTGGTGGAAATCTGCCCCAGCTCCTGGTGGAAATGCCCCACTTGGCTCTTAATCCTTTTGTAGTACCAGCCCAGCTTGGTGCCACCTCTCCTCTCCTCACTGACCACCTTCCCTCCCCAGCATGCCCAGGCTGCTGCATTTTACATTTTGAAACAAGCTCCCAGTGCTCAGGTATTGAGCAGATTACAGCCAGCAGGCTCTCTTGTTTCCAGCCTCCTTTTTCTTCCCAGCCAGTAACTGCCTGTTCTGTGTATCAGGAGATTAGGAAGAAAATGTGTTATTTCCACAGAGGCTGACACAGCCTTTTTCTCCATTTATCCCTACTGATTTTTTTTTCTCCCTGATGCATTATATGAGCTCCTCTCTCTGTTTCATTTTTTTGACAGCAGGGTTTTAACATCCTTTAGAAAATGCATGTGCTGTTTAGCATACTATGGAGTGAGAATAGGCCAGGTGTGGATCCTTTTGCATTGCAGGGAAATGAGTCCTCTTTAATTATCAAATCTGCTTCTACAGGGAGCCTTTCTCTACTGCTAGGCTACAGCCCTCAGCTACCTTGTGCCACTTGATAACTATTCAAAGGTCACTGTGCCAGGACTTCCTCTGGAAGGCAGAGTTCTTAGAAACACGGGGCTAGGGTAAGGAAAACAGTCCTGTGTGAAGCTTGGCTCCCTAACAGAAAATGAGAATTTCTCAATAGTTAGAGCTGAGTATTGAGAAGAGGAAAAGCTTTGCTTCTAGTTCCAACATTACCTGAGGAATATCAGTTATCAACGAGGGAGAATACAAAATTTTACCAGGAGTGATAATATGTTTAAAAGTGCCATATACTTTTTTTTTTTGGACTTGGTGAAACATAGCAGATGTAAAATCCATATGAAAGGTAAAGGATGCTATGCAATGTTACTGTGCAGGCACAGTGCCTGTGTCAAATTCACCTTAATTATATTTCTTTTTCATGAAGGCATTGAAGCTTTCACCTAAAAACCTTTTTTAAGTGTTTTCTTTCCATTCCCCCCCCAATTAGCTTTTTCAGTAGAGTTAAACTGGAGGTCAATCCATTTAACTTTAGTGTTGTCTACATGAGGGTACTTGAGATGAATCAGTTGTAACTAATGCAGGGTTTAAATTCAGAGAGTTAAACTGCATGAGTCCATCTTATGGCTACCTGTTCAAGGCAGCCTGGCTGCAATTCGGCAGAGTTTGTTTCCACAGTGGACAATGTAAAAGAGCAGGTAGTGACTGGGCGAGGGGGAGGGCTTAAAACTGACGGAGAGTAGGTTTGGATTAGATGTTAGAAGAACATTCCTTACGCTGAGGGTGGTGAGGCACTGGCACAGATTGCCCAGAGAAGCTGTGGCTGCCCCATCCCTGGACCAATGGAGCTCTGAGCAACCTGGTCTAGTGGAAGATGTCTCTGCCCATGGCAGGGGATTGGAAGTAGATGGTCTTTAAGGTCCCTTCCAACCTAACCCTTCTATGATTCTGTGCAGGCTGTGTGTGCAGGATGCATCCAGTTTGTCTGGGCACATTAGCTGTCAAACCCTCACAAAACCTGCAATCCCATGTTTGCTCAGGACACCCTCCCCATCATAGCACAAAAAACCCCAAAGACTGGTTTGGGGTTTTCCTGTAGTTTGTGCAGGCACACACTACAAATGTTTCTATACCTAAATCACAGTGCAATGCCTTTAGTGCCCAGCTAACACCTGACTGCCTGGAGCACTGACACGGCTCACTGCAGGGTAAGACAAAGCCTCCCTGAGCAGTCAGGCTCTGGGCTCAGGTGCCACCCCTCCATGTGACCCAGAGCAGCCAGGTCCCAAACTGCTGCTTTTCCTTCTGCTAACAGCCCTGAGAGCCCACTGTCCTCTTGGACTCATAGGGCCGACAAGGGAAGCTTTCACCTCTGCTTACAGCACTGCTTCCCTGCCAGTGCTGAGCAATGCAGACAGAATGATCCATGTGGGCTCTGCATGGATCCTGTGCTTCCCAAGTGAGTTATAAAATCACACCAGCTTGTGCCCTATTTTTGGCCCGCTGTATCTAGCTTTTCTCCACAGGAACTGGGCTTGCACAAGAGGAGGAGAGAGACAGAGCTTGGGCACAGCCTGGGCACCTGAGTCACAGACATAAGATAAGGGACTGGATTTCCTCAGGACAGGAAGGGGAGCTGGAACACTTTCCAGTGTGCTTGGAAAAAACATTGACCACTAGGATGTTTTTAGTTGGAGAGCACTACCTCCTCCTTCTCCTTCAGCGAATAATAATACAGCTACATGGGATAATTTATTGCTGTAATAGGAAATAATAAAAATGCCAACAACTGTTCACGCATGACCTCCTAAAAGGAACCTTTGTGCTTTTAAAAATCAACAATCCAAAAATGAAATGGGAGGTTAATGTGATCCCCCTGGTGCAGCTGAGCCTGCTACATATGGAAGTGCTTTGTGTCAGGTTTTTGTGCCAGCACAAGCATATGGGATCAGACACAGAGGAGGAGTTCTGAACTTTTCTGCAGACGGATGAATGAATTCAAGCTGAAGTAGCAGCACAGATCTTGCACTAGCCAGTCCAAAAATAGTAAAGAAATCCCTTTTCTACATTTAGCACTGTGTGGATGGGTTTCTGTGTTCATTGATGAGCTCCTAGGCCAGCTCAAGTTTTACAAGAGCTATAGTTCTTTATTTCTACAGTCAAAAGAGTGCAGGAGTTTTGAATATTAGCACGTTATTATCTCCCTTTTTGCTTTCACTGCATTCAGCACGGCTGGCTCCACTAAATAACACATAAATCTTGACTGTCTGTCATAGAAAGATTATTTTGAAAAAGGGTTTCTCGCCAGACTATTATCCATTTTGTACTGCTTTTCCTTTCCTTGTTCTGTCTTTTTTATTCTTCTACGAGAAAGAAAGATTTTTCCTCTCCTTTTTCTTTCTTTTTGTCCTGATCCAATTCTTGTGGCTGATATATAAGAGCACTGATACAATGTAGTTTTTCATTTTGGCAGCTTTTTTAAACAAATTCCATAGCATGATCCGACCAGTGACAAATGACCCAGCACTTCCACTTGGAATACTAACGCTGAATTATCTGCCTTCCCGGGGCCTGATGGAGATGCAGTG
Organism: Erpornis zantholeuca; assembly: GCA_013400515.1. NCBI lineage: Eukaryota > Metazoa > Chordata > Aves > Passeriformes > Timaliidae > Erpornis > Erpornis zantholeuca. The sequence continues at coordinate 39,746 of VZTN01032989.1, read as the reverse complement.
AGAATTAAAAAAATTACTGCACAGGAGCAGTGGTGACTGATGTAGGGCCTGCACGCTGAGCTTTTGACCTCCACCGTTTCTACAGTAACTGTGCAATGCATTGTGCTTTCTATTCTCAGGCTCGACTTGGAAGCCAATTAAATTAAAAGGCTATTCATTTCGTTCTATTTGTCTCCAGGATGCTCACATAGAAATGCAAACGATTCCTGTTCAGAGTTCCCCGCATCAGAGAAACTGATATTGTACTGCTAATTTGTGATAACACTATAAACCAATATGCAATCTGCCCTGATTTAAAAGATGTGCATAGGATGTACACTGAATTTACAAAACACTGATTAAGGAGATCATGAAATTAAATCTTCTGAAGGGCACGTCTTTCAAACTCTCTAGGCAGCTCTTTTTCTTGGTTTAATCAGATAGTTAATCATTGCAACTCAGGTTTTCCAAGAGACAGATTCATCTATACTGGAGTAGCATGGATTTGTAATATTGAACATTTACAGTCTCAGGAAAGCTTGGTGAAAAGCAGAGCTGTAAAAGGTGGTTGGTAAGCACTTTGCTGCTTCACAAAAAGCAGTGGAGGAAATGAAATAATATTTCCTAGTAAAACCAAAGAATCATTTGAGGGCTGACCCACCAATCTGAACAGGAGACAAACATAGTCCCAAATGCTCTCTTAAGGCCTCGTCTTCTCTCCAGCTCGGTGACAAATTAACATTTTTTGTTAAACAGTAGAAAACAAATTGACATGAAGCATTATTTCCCTGTGCTTTCATTCTAAATTCAGCTTGTGGTGTAAGTTCCCCACGCCACTTTGAGCGAGTGTAATTTCAGGTCTGGAGGAATGACCTTCACACTGAAGCGAAGCAGGAGGGCTTCAGCACCGTCCTGCAGGACACGGAATTACACCCTGCAACCTGCCATTTGTAGGTCGTTTTCGCAGGCTAGCAGCCGCAAATTGGAACGTGCCTATCACATCAGTGGCAGATCGAATGTTAGGGCTTTTCTAATGGCCGTGGTACTGAAGGTTTGTTGATAGAGAAGAGGTGGGTTTGCAGCAGAGGCAGCAGCCCCCCTTGCACTTCATCTGGACGTGGCTGGCAGGGCATAATAAGCTAAACGAGGATGAAATGACAAAAATGTCTCCAGGCTTATGAAACCTGGAACACTATTTCTGGGAAAACCTGGCAGTTCAGACAAAATTGTAATCACTTAACTAGCTTTGTCAGAGAGATGGAATCATTCTGGCCCAGAATCACTCACCTGCAGTGCTAAAACCCCCAGACTTCCCACCAGGGGTGAGCTTGAAGACACTTCTCTGGGTTGATAAAACAAACTTCCTTCCCCTGCTATGATTAAATTAGTTTTGTTTTCTTTTCTTCCCTCCCTGACTCTCAATAAAATTTCAATCAGTTTTTGAAGTATTAGAAGACAGAAAAATTTAAAGTGAAAAACTGCTAAGTGAGAATAGGCTTCTTAATATGACTTGGAAAAAGAAGCAAGTATGAAAATTTCAAGATCACTCCAGCCTGCCTAGTCATCCTCTACTGCGTTGACTGGAAGGAACTCAATAAAATGAAGGGTGAATGATTTAGAGGTGGCTGAAGGAGAAGCCCCTTTCAGCCTTAGGATTTTATGCCACAAAGTATCAGACAGGTCAGCTGTTTAGAAGGCTTCCAAAAAGCAATAAATGCAAATAATTCCAAAAGTAATAAATGCAGTGTATTGCAGACCAAAGCACTGGAGGGGTTTGTGCATATTTGTATTCAACAGCACAGGGGGAACAGCAGAAAGCAAGATCTGCTCAATAAGGACCAGGAACTCTGGGCTGGCACATTTCTCTATAAATTTCCCTGCTGTGAAGTTTCTTTATCCATCTCCCGACCTGGCTGGAGTGGGCCCTGCTAAAAGAGAAGATGCTACATTATACAACCCATAGGTCTATGGGATATGGAGCTTCAGGTGCTCCTGAGTCGTTTGCTGCCTAATTTCCTTGCTTTGAGATAGTTTTCCTTATTGTTGTAATTCCTCTACCCAACATTAACCTCGAATTTGATGCAACAGAGATGGGGAAAAACTTCTTCTACCTGTCTCAGTTTCGCAGCTTAGATGATGAGGTGTCCAACGAGAGCTCTGTCTTTGATAATTTATTTTTGTTTTGTTTTTTAAGTATAGCCACCAGTTTCTAACAGAAACTCCCACAGCTTCTCAAAGCTTTTATTTTTTTCTATGACACTTTCTAAACTAAGGCTTTTCCTGAATGGGATTTTATTTGAAAAGAGAGGATAGAAAGTGTCCAACATGTATTTTTCAATTCATTTTTCCCAAATGAAAAGAGCTATTTTAAGAGACTAATTTTTCTTTTTAAAAATAAATGTAATTTTGGTGGTTAGGAAAACCCAGAGGGAGAAATTCTAAGTGGAACTCATTGCTTTAATGTAATTGTGACCAAAGACTCAGCTAGTTTTGAAGGAGAACTTGATTTTACAGAAGAATCAACATTTAATTACAATAACTAATGATAAAAAGAAGTATAATAGAAGGAAAAGAAAACTTGTTTCACGTAAGGACTTAACAATGCATTCAGGACAAGACCTGATGAGGACAGATTACCTTGGTTTTTTGTTTGTATGAGGTGTTCTTCACAATCACTTCAGGCATGGTGTCCTGTCCAGAGGTACGAGGAGACCTGAGAGCTGGAAGTTTCTTCCAGTGAAAGTAACAGAGAAAATACACTTTTAAACATGGAAAAGTATCTGCCCATCCTGATGTATGAATAGTGGCAATGTTAGCAGATACTGCACCATGCACCTACTCTGTTATTCTGCTTTTTTGTTTTTGTTAGGACAGAAAATTTTTGAATGAGAGTGCTAAAAGAAAAGCAAAAAACACCCTAAAATTAGCTTTGATTTTCCAGGTAAACTTGGACATTTTTTTAATTTTTCCATCAAAAATGTCCAAAAACTTGGACATTTTTTAAATTTCGCTTTTTCCAGAAATAAAAAGCATTATCAAGGAAGAAAAAAGTTTGGTGAAAAATAAATCAGTGGGAGTTTTTAATGACACACTCCTCTCCTTCCCTGAAACATGGCACCTCATTTTGGGCACACATGCAACATGCACAGGGTGATGCTTGTAGAGAAAACCTATGTCTCACTAAGAGGAAATTCAGGCAGGCTGTGCTCTCCAAAATGACATAGAAGAAGGACATCTCTAAAAAGAAGCCTGTCTTAAGGAAGATGAAAGAAAAAGAAATCTGAGTCACATCATCAATAAAGGATTACTAAAGAAAAAAATCCCCCGAGACTTAAAAAACAAGGGCATAACTAGACCCCTCTTAGTTAAAGTTGTTGTTTGCCAAGAAAAGCTATTGAGGTAAGAGAAGTATCACTACAGAAGAGAGAATTTTATTAGTTCATTTGTCTCATTAGAGGTTTAAGCCATGAGGATCAGCCATGTTCTGGCTTGAAAGGTCAAATGTGAAGCTCTGGAGTAATCAGATTTTAGAAATTAGGCCAAAAGAATTTCCAGAATTAGAGAGTGTTTTGATCAGAACTTTAAAGTATCTCTCAAGTAAACCAAAGTTAATTAAATAAAACGTTTCATGACTGATTTGAACGTACATTTGACCATCCGTTGCATCTCACATTCTGCTACCCACCAGCTGGAAAGCTGAAGAGACTTTTTATAACTTCATTAGAGCTACCTTGTGGAACAATTTAATCACATAAAATAGTATGATGCAGATGCACAAGTACAACAATAGCAGCTGCTGGCTTCTGGTCCTGGCGTGCTGCTCTCTCCCTTTCCCCCTCCCTGTGCCATACACGCTCCCCCACCGCCTGGGGACTGCCTTTGAAGGAGGCTTAGCTGCAAGAGCAAGTGGATTTTTCCTGCCTAGCTCCCAAAATGCAGAGTTCCTGAAGGAGCAGGAGAGACACAGGGCTTCCTAGGCCCAGATCCTACCAAGGGAACCTCCTGAGCCAAGTGCTTATCTGCTAATGTAGAGAATACTTTGGGGGGACAGGGAATAGGTAAGTGAATACTGAGAGGACAATACCCACACATTTAACTGCTTGAAAGTATTATTTTGATTCTCTTTCTCAAAGAACTGCAAGGCACAGCACTTCCCTCCCTAGCCAAAGAGAGGGAAAACCTTGGCTAAACCAAGCATTTGGATTTTCAGGATGAAATGGCTTTGCCATTGGCTCCACAGCAAAGCAATGGAAGAAGAAGGAGCAGCATTGCAGACAAATGAGGTGACACAGTTCATCAACATGCTGCACTTCATGCCATGCAGCACGCTTGCAAATGCATCACATTTGAATGGTGCCATTTATCTTTATAACCTTTTATTTTGCTAGACAGTGTTTCATCTCTTTCTTTGTCGGACCTCCAGCTCCTCTGTCGGATTTGGTACAGAGAATATGCAGCAAGAGCAGAGGCAGAGAGAAGTATCAATTTATATCTCAGTCTTTGTGACTAATCACTGAGTAGCATCTCTTCAGAACTAACAATCTCAGAAAAGTTCCCATATGTTCAAGGCTGACTCTGCGCACGTTTGCTAATCATCTTCAAATTATAATCAAGATACTAGAACACAACTTTGCAAAGCAAGTGGCTGAGAAGATCAGCAAATACTCACCAGTGAGAAGAAAACAGAGCTTTGGAGGGAAGAATCTGGCTCCCATCAGCTTCTGGCTGATGGGTCACAGAGCCTGGGAAGGGACAGAGCCCTTGCTGAGGGACCACACTGATGGGATCTCTCCCTCATGGCTGAGAACAGGAGCAGCCAGGCTGTGTCTCTCCTGTTTCCCTCCAAAAATAACCCTAAAACAATTCCCTGCAATGCAGAATGGATGTTGTCCAGATAAAGTCCCCTTGCCATGACTGGGGAAAGGATAATTTTTTTTTTCTTCTGTGAGTAGCCTGGCAGAGCAGCAGGGTGCTGAGTGATTCAGCTTTTCTGCACAGCAACAACAGGACAATGTGCCACAGTCCTGCCAGGCTGGCACCAAGCTGCCTTCTCCTCCTGTAGGCCCAAGGGCTCCTCTGCCCCAGGACTCCCCCAGCACTCCCAG